>CM071854.1:20213111-20318195 GCA_036507275.1 Sicyos edulis
GGGACGAACTTTTGGTTTTCAACGCTGAAATCTATCCGAGTTTTTCGGTTTAGCTCTCGAAACATCGTAATGCAACATTGGAATATTTTGCGTTAAAACGTTTAGTCCAGAGAATCGAAATAAACACTCTCGGGACGAACTTTAGGTTTTCAACGCTCAAATCTATCAGGTTTTTTTGCTTTAGCTCGAAACATCGTAATGCAACATTGGAATATTTTGCGTTAAAGCGTTTAGTCACGAGAATCGAAATAAACACTCTCGAGACGAACTCTAGGTTTTCAACGGCGAAATCTATCAGAGTTTTTAGTTTTTAGCTCGAAACATCGTAATGCAACATTGGAATATTTTTGCGTTAAAGCGTTTAGTCACGAGAATCGAAATAAACACTCTCGAGACGAACTTTTTGGTTTTCAGCGGCTGAAATCTATCAGGGTTTTTCGGTTTAACTCCCGAAACATCGTAATGCAACATTGGAATATTTTTGCGTTAAAGCGTTTAGTCAAGAATCGAAATAAACACTCTAGAGTACGAACTCTAGGTTTTCAACGATGAAATCTATCCAGGGTTTTTATTTTAGCTCGGAAACATCGTAATGCAACATTGGAATATTTTGCGTTAAAGCGTTTAGTCTGAGAATCGAAATAAACACTCTCGAGTGCGAACTCTAGGTTTTCAGCGATGAAATCTATCAATTTTTTTAGCTTTTAGCTCGAAACATCGTAATGCAACATTGGAATATTTTGCGTTAAAGCGTTTAGTCACGAGAATCGAAATAAACACTCTCGGGGCGAACTCTAGGTTTTCAATATTTGAAATCTATCAGAGATTTTTAGTTTTAGCTCGAAACATCGTAATGCAACATTGGAATATTTTTGCGTTAAAGCGTTTAGTCTAGAATCGAAATAAACACTCTCGTCAGAACTTTAGGTTTTCAACGATGAAATGTATCCGAGTTTTTCGTTTTAGCTCCCGAAACATCGTAATGCAACATTGGAATATTTTGCGTTAAAACGTTTAGTCCAGAGAATCGAAATAAACACTCTCGGGACGAACTTTTTGGTTTTCAGCGCTTGAAATCTATCAGAGTTTTTAGTTTTAGCTCCCGAAACATCGTAATGCAACATTGGAATATTTTTGCGTTAAAGCGTTTGCAGTCGGAGAATCGAAATAAACACTCTCGGGACGAACTCTTTGGTTTTCAACGTTGAAATCTATCAGAGTTTTTATTTTAGCTCGGAAACATCGTAATGCAACATTGGAATATTTTTGCGTTAAAGCGTTTAGTCAGAGAATCGAAATAAACACTCTCGAACTCTACGAACTTTAGGTTTTCAACGAAACATGAAATCTATCAGAGTTTTTAAATCGGAAGTAAACTTTAGCTCGAAACATCGTAATGCAACATTGGAATATTTTGCGTTAAAGCGTTTAGTCTAGAGAATCGAAATAAACACTCTCGGGACGAACTTTTTGGTTTTCAAACATCGCATTTGAAATCTATCAGAGTTTTTAGGTTTAGCACCACGAAACATCGTAATGCAACATTGGAATATTTTTGCGTTAAAGCGTTTAGTCACGAGAATCGAAATAAACACTCTCGAATGAACTTTAGGTTTTCAGCGATGAAATCTATCAGATTTTTTTAGTTTTAGCTCTCGAAACATCGTAATGCAACATTGGAATATTTTTGCGTTAAAGCGTTTAGTCGAGAATCGAAATAAACACTCTCGGTCACGAACTTTAGGTTTTCAGCGATGAAATCTATCAGAGGACCAGGTTTTCTTCGGTCTTCGGTATGCCTAGGGGTAATTTGGTAATTTAATGGGCCGTCATGGTCGTTTGTGTCTTTTCGGCTACTAAAATTATTGGATGGTTTTGTAGGTTTTGGAGGTTTGTGGTTTGGTTTGAGCAAGGTTGGTTGCAAAAGTAAAAATAAAGGAAATTGTCTTTGCTGTAGGGTTTGAACCGGGTCTCTGGGAAGCTTGTAGAGAGGTGTGCCAAATGAGCCATTAGGTGCTCTTGTTGCTCTTTACATCACATCTTAGTTAACCTTGGATTTTTGGAGTTTTGGTGCATTTGGTTAAATGAAATAGAAATAGGTTATTTCATCTCCTTCTCCAAAACATCTCTTGGCATTAAGCTCTCCATCTCCATAGCCTTGCAGGAGTTCTTCATCCTTGCATCTCCTTGGGTTCGATCATCATCATTAGGGTAAGTCTTCGTCTTCTTCATCTTCTCATTTGGGTGTTTGTTGGCGAATGTAAGAAAAAGGGGTTGTGTGTGTGTGTGTGTTGTGCGGCCCGGTAGGAGGAAGCGACCATCATCCTCGGCCATTTCGCTTGCCCGGATCGGTCGAGCCCGACCTGTCGCCGCGCGCCCGGTCGGTCGAGCCAGCCACGCGCACGCCCGGACTGTTCGCGGCGCCGCTCCGGCCGTTCGCGAAGCGCCGCCGCCGGAATCGCGTCGATCGCTACCGCCGCCGAAGAGAGTCGCTCGCCAGCGCCGTGCCGCGTCGGCCGTCGCTCGCACACCCTCGCCGTGTCGCTTGCCGCTTTCGCCCGCGCGCGCGCCGCGCAGCGCCGCCGCCGCCCGCGCCGCCGCCCCCGCGCCCGCCGCGCCCGCCCGAGCGCGCAGCGCGCCGCCGCCGCGCGCCGTCGCGCGCGCCGCGCGTCGTGTCCACGCTGCCGTGCCTGCGTGCGTAGCGGCAGTGTCGTGTCCGTCCGTGCCCGGTAGCGCAACGGTAGCGTGTCCACTGCCGTGCCAGCGCGCGGCGCGCCCGTGCTTGCCAGAGCGGCTTGCGGCGACCCCAAGCTCGTGTCGTCGCGCGCGTGAGTTCCCGAGCGAGCTTGCTTTGTTCTATTGTTGTTTAGATATTTTAGATCTTGATTATTGTTGGTTTGCTAGGTTCAGCTCGCTAGCTCGGGATTGTTCATGACTTAGGATTTGTGTGTAGAAGTCTTGACCAAGGTAAGGATTTCTTCTGGGGTTGTGTGGACCTGCTGGTATATTTGTGATTGTTGTTTTGTATGCACATGTATGATTACTAGCATGTTTATCTCTAGGTGCTCTGTTACGAATTCTGGTGGCATGATCTCTTGTATTGTTTCTCATGTTAGCCCATGCTAGGTTGTTCTGTTCTAGCATGTTCGATGTCTGTTCTTGCTTCATAGTATCATGCTAGGTTCTTTGTATCGATGAGCACGTATTGGGTGCATTGATTGAATCGTTATTATTGTTAAGGTTTAGAATTGGGTAGATAGCATCATCAGGGCCCGATGCATAAAGTATCTTGCATCTATGGCAGGGCGATTGAGGCGATTCTCAGTCCTTGGACCCGTGAGGATTAGCTATCCCAGCCGTAGGCCACCGCAATCTTGGGTGAGGTGGTAGTCTAGCGATGCCCCAATGGTCGGGATGATGACTTGGCAATGCCTAGTCCGGCGGCCGGCGACGCGTCCTCGGCGTGTTCGCGTAGCCCTGATTGCCACGATAAGGTAAGGGCGGCTTCTGGTGTAAGCCTACCATGACCCGTTCCTTAGCCTCGGTGCGGTGAGTACGGTGACATAGTTCACGTGTCGAGTCTCACACCCTATGTCGGTGACACCGATCCGGAGATTTAGTTAGGCGTGGTATCGGATATGGGCGACTTGCCACTGGGCCGGCACCCCCATAGTGCGTAGAAGCCGCGGTGCATCCTTACGCTCATTCTGGCGCCCGTGAGAAAGCTCCTCGGGATCTTGAGCGATGCACCTTTACGTATCGTCGATGGGCGGTGGCGGGACTTGTTCCGTATAGTGCGTTTAGTGTGTTGTGATATTTCGGACTAAGACCACGAGATGGCATCAGGGTCAAGTGTGGACTTAGCTATGTGCTCAGCTCTGTGTTTGTACTCATAGCTTGCATACATTCTTCTAGATGATCATGTATATCGTATTGTACCGGTTGGGGATTCTTCTTTGGGTAATTCGTTACTCACCCTTATTACGTAGTTTCCCACGGGTAATCAAGCGGGAGGCGGGATGGGTGAAGGAGGAGCTATGATCATGGAACTGCTTTGTCATCTCTGATTGTTTTATTTTAATTATCATGACTCTTCACTTTTTATTATTTCCCACTGATGCATGTAGGCGGACACGAGCCCGGGATGTTTTCTTACGTTTTATGGATTCCGCATATTGGTACTTGTGGATTGTTTTAATGGTTTAAATAAATCTCTGATCAGTGTGCTTTTAGAAATGTATGTTTTGGTTGTTGAATGTTTCCGTTTTTACTTGGAATCCGAAATGTATTTTTCATAATGTCTTTTATTTTCACTACATGCATTGGGGTAAAGGCCCATTTAGAGCCCCTTTTTGGTGGGTCTTTCTGATTGGTATCGAGCTTCGAGTCATAGATTACGTAGGCGACCTTTTGTTGTAGAGTCGTTTTCCATGATCATCGGCACTCAAGCGATCATCAGTGCGCCTAGATTTATTGTTTTAGAAAGGAAAAGGGTTAAGAATTTACAATACCTATCATCTAGTGTATGCCTTGTTTGGTGTTGTGGAATGGTAGTGACGAGTTTTGATTCGTTGTTGGTTTGGATGTAGATCGCGACATGCGATCCGTCGTGAGGGAGGAGGTTCGAGGCGGTCGAGTATCGGGATCGGATCGTCTGCGGGGACATCGTCCCAGGCGACAACGATGGCATTCCACGGCGGCTCCTCTGTACGCCTAGGCGGGCGTTGAGGCGTGGCCTTGAGAGCGCTCTGGAGCGAGTTTCTTTGAGTCTATGAGGCTTTTATGGTCGACATGTTGAGTGACCGGAGCGAGACCCGAGCCTTGTTAGCGTACTTGGCGGGAAGAGTCGAGCCCCGGTCGAGCGGTGACTCGATTGGTTGTGAGCTTCGATAGCACCTCGGCTCCACGAGGAGCAAGTAGCCCAGAGGCGGATATGGCGGAGAGTCTTGAGGAGGTGGGTAGGTGGTGAAGGATTTTGTGAAGTGGAAGCTTTGAGAAGTTTGATGCCACCGGTGATGCGTTAGCGGCGGCCAGTGGATTGCCCATTTGGAGTACACCTTCACGATCATGGTGTGCCCGATATTGAGAGCCGAGATGTGCGGCTCATGTGCTAGGAGGCCTGGCGAGATGGTGGTGGGAGTCCACCTTGAGCGAGAGACAGTGAGGTCTCCACAGCTACTTAGGAGTTCTTCAAGGTGAGTTCAAGGTAAAGTTCATCGGTGATGAGGCTCGGGAGAAGATGGTGGAGCTCTTCGAGCACAGAAGCGGGTTACGATTCCATTGAGAATATGGCGCAAGTTCTCGGAGTATGGATATTTTGCTCCTCGATTGATTGCCACCGGGTGAAGATCGGAAGTTCATATCTGGATTGAGCGGGGTGTTTCCCGGGATGTCGAGGCTCGGGCCCACGACACTTATGCTAGAAGTTTGTCGATTAGCCACGATCTATAATGGGAAGTATCTGTGGCGGGTTGTTGCGCTCTGTTGGCGTCTGTCCCAGCGGTGTAGGCGAAGAGAAGTTTGACTTTGGGGGTGGCGGCGGCGTCGCCAAGGCGATTCGAGCAGGATCGTGAGAGGCCCCGTTCGTTTCGGCCTCGCGGCGAGGCGGTCCCGAGCGAGTTCTGCTTGCGCTTCTTGCGGGAGGACCCGCTTGGAGCTTGCGAGCGGGGCCCGAGTGTGTTTCGTTGTGGTAAAGAGGTCATATGATCCGTTTTTGTCCTCGGCCCGGCTATGGCGGCTCGGCCAGTAGCGGCGGCGGTCGAGTGTTTGCTCGACCCGTCGGGGCCAGCGCGTCACGGATGCGGCCTGTGGCGAGTGCGCTTCTTGTTTTAGATCAACTGCGCATTTGTCTTGTTTGATTACAGTTCTCTACGCATTCATTTGTATACGTGTTGTTTCTTTGAGCATGCTAAGTTGAGACTAGAGCCTCTAGGTTTTGAGTTATCTGTTGCAACTCCTTGGGAGTTAGTATGTTAGCTAGAGATAAGATTAAGGATGGCGGATCGAGATATCAGGAGAGTTGCTAGTGGCTACGCTCATAGTTACGCCTATGGCGGTTTTGATGTGATTCTTGGTATGGGTGGTTGGCTGCTAACCACCACGCGTTGATTAGCGCCCAGGAAAGAAGTAGTGTTGGGCGCCCGAGTCGTCCCGACTTTAAGTTTCGTGGAGTCGGGGTGGAGTTTGCCGCCCGATGGTGTCGGTTTGTGGCTCGTCGTTTGCTAGCTCATGGAGCTTGGGGCTATCTAGCCAAGTTATGCAGGAAGAAGCGCCCCTCGTTGTCTGCATCGATCAGTGCGGTCGTGCAGAGTTCGCGGATGTGTTTCTGAGGAGTTCTGGGGTTGCCCCAAAGAGAGAGGTTGACTTCATTATTGAGCTCGAGGCAGGGGACCCTCCCTATCTCGAAGGCTCGTGTCGCATGGCGCCAGTGATTAAAGGCGAAGATTGATTCTGGGAGATGTTAGGCCGAGGGTTCATCCGTCCAAGTGTGTCCCAGTGGGAGCACGATTCTGTTTGTGAAAAGAAGGATGGTTCTATGCGCTTATGTATTGATTCGCGAGCTTAATAAGGTGTGATGAAGAATAAGTATCCGTTGCCCGTATCGATGATTTGTTCGATCGGCTTGAGAGCTTACGTGTTCTCAAGATAGATCGAGATCAGGTTACCATCGATTCTGCGGATCGGGGATGCCGACATTCCTAAGGCGACTTTGAGTCGGATATGGTCACTATGAGTTTGTGGTTATGTCGTTTGGATTGACCAATGCCCGGCCCGCGTTCATGGACATGATGGATAGGGTGTTCAAATCATTTTTGGGCGGCCGTCATCGTGTTCATTGGCGATATCCCGATTTATTCGAGTCTAAAGAAGACCATGCGAGCATTTGAGGCGAGTATTGGCGGCTTTGAGGAAAACCCGGCTTTATCGCGAAGTTTTCCAAATGTGATTCTGGTTGGAAGCGGTGGCCTTCCTAGGCCACGTGGTTTCGAAGATGGTATAGCCGTGGACCCGCGAAGATTGGTAGTGAGTTCATGGGCCAAGCGACTTGATTCTTGCGAGATTAGCGACTTTACAGGTTTGGCGAGTTACTCTGTCGGTTCGTCAGGACTTCTGCTGCTATAGCCTCGCCCCTCACTCGTCGGCGAGGAAGGGTGTCGAGTTTGTTTGGGGCAGCGAGTGTGATGAGAGCTTTGCGAGGCTCAGCGCGATTTGACTTGGCACGATGTTGGCGATTCGGGAGAGAGCAGGTGGTTTAAGTGGTCTCTGATGATGCTTCCAAGTTTGGATTAGGTTGTGTGTTGATGCGGCCACGGGAAGGTCATTGCCTATGCTTCCGTCGGTGAAGCCGTATGAAGCGAGAACTACGAGACTCATGATATGGAGTTAGCGGCGATGGTGTTTGCACTAAAGATTTGGAGGCATTACATGCGGTGGCGGATTGGATGTTTACCGATCACGAGCCTCAAGTATCTGTTTACTCGAAGGAGTTGAATATGAGCGAGAGGAGATGGTTAGAGTTGGTAAGGATTATGGCTGCGAGATTTTGTACCATCGGGTAAAGCCAATGTAGTGGCGATGCTTTGAAGCGAGAAAAGGCGTCGCACTCTGCGGCGTTGTTGAGTTCCAGCCAGTTTGCGAGAGAGTTCGCGGCGGGCGAGGTTGCGATGTTGTTGGGAGAGTTTCTGCCGAGGTAGCTCGATTGGTATTCGGCCGTCGATTGGCGTGGATTATAAACGGCCGGTTAGGTGACCCGCACTTAAGAGATTGGTTGTGAGTCGATCTTGTGGTGACTTTGACTTTGTGTATTCACGAGACGGTGGGTTGACTTATAGAGGCGGTTGTGTGTTCGGACATTGCGAGTTTGCGGCGAGTTGCTCTCGGAGCCTTGTTCCCCTTTTGCTTGGCACCGGGAGTACCAAGATGTCGAGACCTTAGCGGACTTTACGGTGGATGGGGATGAAGAGAGATGTGGCGAGTTTGTCGGTAGGTGTCTCACTTGTCGGCAAGTGAAGGCACCCGAGCGAGAAACAGCGAGTTTGTTGCGACCAGAGTGTACCCAGTGGAAATGGGAAGAGATCTCTATGGACTTTATATCTGGTTTGCCAAGGACTCAGGAAGTTCTCTCGATTTGGGTGATAGTCGACCGTTTGACCAGAGCGCACACTTCATTCCGGTAGGGACACTTATCTGCGTGGAGCGAGTGAAGCGCGGTTTTTTTGGAAGCGAGATCATCCGTTATCATGGTGTGCGGGTGAGAGATTGTGTCGGTCGTGACTCGCGGTTCACTTCGTTTACGGAGCGCTCGAAGGGTTTGAGGCACAGTGCGATTTAAGCCTGACTTTTCACCCTCGGACGGATGGTGGTGAGAGAGTGAATCAATTCTCGAGATATGTTGAGGGCTTGTGTGTTGGATTTCGAGGTGATTGGGACGATGTCATACTTGATGGAGTTGCCTATAACAATAGTTACGATCGGCGATTGGATGGCTCCATTCGAGGCATTGTATGGTAGCGTTATCCGGTCCCACATGTTACAGGAAGAGGTTGGTGATAGAGCGAGTTTTGGGTCGAAATTCTGCGATTGACCAATGGTGCGATCACGAGAAGATTAGAGCTCGTATGTTGTGGCTCGGGCGAGAGCGAGAAGATTCTGTAGATGTTGGCGTCGAGATTGGAGTTTGAGGTTGAGTCGGCATGTGTTCCTTAAGGTTGCTCCGTCGAGAGGTGTTACGAGGTTTGGTAGCGTGGGAAGTTGAGTCCCGTTTTGTTGGTCCATTTGAGATCCTAGAGAGGATTGGCGAGTTGCTTACCAGGTTAGCCCTACCTCCGTCACTATCGGCGATGCATAGTGTTTTCCATGTATCGATGTTGAGCGGTATGTGCGGGACCAAAGTCGCACATTGTGGACTTTGAGCCTTTGCGGTGAATGAGGATTTGAACTTGAGGAGAAGCGGTGAGATCCTTGCCTTTGAGACCAAGGCGTTGCATGTCGCGAGATTCGTTTAGTAAAGGTTGATGGAAGAATCGGGGTTACGAGGAAGCCACTTGGGAGGCGGGAAGGCGAGATGAGGTTGCATTACCACAGTGTGTTTTTTTACATCTTAAGGACTTTCGAGGGCGAAAGTCATAAAAGGAGGAATATTATAACGACCAGGTTTTCTTCCGGTCTTCGGGTATGCCCTAGGGGTAATTTGGTAATTTAGTCGGGCCGTCATGAGTCGTTTGTGTCTTTTCGGCTACTAAAATTATTGGATGGTTTTGTAGGTTTTTGGAGGAGTTTGTGGTTTGGTTTGAGCAAGGTTGGTTGCAAAAGTAAAAATAAAGGAAATTGTCTTTGCCCAGTAGGGTTTGAACCGGGTCTCTGGGAGAAGCTTGTAGAGAGGTGTGCCAAATGAGCCATTAGGTGCTCTTGTTGCTCTTTACTGCATCACATCTTAGTTAACCTTGGATTTTGGAGTTTTGGTGCATTTGGTTAAATGAAATAGAAATAGGTTATTTCATCTCCTTCTCCAAAACATCTCTTGGCCTTAAGCTCTCCATCTCCATAGCCTTGCAGAGTTCTTCATCCTTGCATCTCCTTGGGTTCGATCATCATCATTAGGGTAAGTCTTCGTCTTCTTCATCTTCTCATTTGGGTGTTTGTTGGCGAATGTAAGAAAAAGGGTTGTGTGTGTGTGTGTGTGCGGCGGCCGGTAGGAGCGACCATCATCCTCGGCCCGGCTCGCCGCGCCCGGTCGGTCGAGCCAGCCACATCGCCGCGCCCGGTCGGTCGAGCCAGCCACCTGCCGCGCCCGGACACATTTCGCGGCCTGGCCTCGCCGTTCGCCCGCCGCCCGTCGCCGTCGCTCGCTCGCCGCCGAGTCCTCGCCAGCGCCGGCCGCGTCCGGCCGTCGCTCGCACACCCTCGCCGTGTCCGCTTGCCGCTGCTCGCCCGCGCCGCGCGCCAGCTCGAGCGTTCGCCGCGCGCCGCCCGAACGCCCGCCGCGCGCGCGCGCGCCGCCGCGCCGCGCGCCGCGCGCGCGCCTTCGCGCCGCCGTCGCGCGCCGCGCGCGCCGTGTCCGCTGCCCTGCGCCGTGCGCCGCTGCCGTGCCGTGCGTGTCGTGTCCGTGTCCGTGCCGGTAGCGCAACCAACCAGCGCGTCGTGTCCTGCCGTGCCGCGCCCGAGCCCGGCCTTGCCGAGCGACTTGCTTGCGGCCCCCCCAGCTCGTGTCGTCGCGCGCGCGTGAGTTCCCAGAGCGAGCTTGCTGTTTCTATTGTTGTTTAGATATTTTAGATCTTGATTATTGTTGGTTTGCTAGGTTCAGCTCGCTAGCTCGGGATTGTTCATGACTTAGGATTTGTGTGTAGAAGTCTTGAGGCCAAGGTAAGGATTTCTTCTGGGGGGGTTGTGTGGACCTGCGGTATATTTGTGATTGTTGTTTTGTATGCACATGTATGATTACTAGCATGTTTATCTCTAGGTGCTCTGTTGCAATTCTGTTGGCATGATCTCTTGTATTGTTTCTCATGTTAGCCCATGCTAGGTTGTTCTGTTCTAGCATGTTCGATATCTGTTCTTGCTTCATAGTATCATGCTAGGTTCTTTGTATCGATGAGCACGTATTGGGTGCATTGATTGAATCGTTATTATTGTTAAGGTTTAGAATTGGGTAGATAGCATCATCAGGGCCCGATGCATAAAGTATCTTGCATCTATGGCAGGGCGATTGAGACGATTCTCAGTCCTTGGACCCGTGAGGATTAGCTATCCCAGCCGGTAGGCCACGCAATCTTGGGTGAGGTGGTAGTCTAGCGATGCCCCAATGGTCGGGATGATGACTTGGCAATGCCTAGTCCGTCGGCGGCCGACGCGTCCTCGGCGTGTTGGCGTAGCCCTGATTGCCACTGATAAGGTAGGGCGGCTTCACGGTGTAAGCCTACCATGGCCGTTCCTTAGCCTCGGTGCGGTGAGTGCGGTGACATAGTTCCGCGTGTCGGTCTCACACCCCTATGTCGGTGACAGATCGGAGATTTAGTTAGGCGTGGTATCCGGATATGGGCGGCTTGCCACTGGGCCGGCACCCCAG
The DNA here is from genome assembly GCA_036507275.1 of Sicyos edulis. Lineage (NCBI taxonomy): Eukaryota > Viridiplantae > Streptophyta > Magnoliopsida > Cucurbitales > Cucurbitaceae > Sicyos > Sicyos edulis. The sequence goes on from CM071854.1 coordinate 20,224,177, forward strand.
TTTGCGTAAGCATGCGGTGCATCGCTTACGCTCATTCTGGCGCCGGCGGAAGCTCCTCGGGATCTTGAGCGATGCACCTTTACGTATCGTAGTGTTTACTTGATTCTCGGACTAAGCGTTTTGGCGCAAAATATTCCAATCTTTGCATTACGATGTTTGGGAGCTAAATCGAAAAACTCGGATAGATTTAGCGTTGAAAACCTAGAGTTAAATGCAGAGTGTTTACTTGATTCTCGGGACTAAGCGTTTTGGCGCAAAATATTCCAATCTTTGCATTACGATGTTTGGGAGCTAAATCGAAAAACTTCGGATAGATTTATTTGAAAACCTAGAGTTAAATGCAGAGAGTGTTTACTTGATTCTCGGGACTAAACGTTTTGGCGCAAAATATTCCAATCTTTGCATTACGATGTTTGGGAGCTAAATCGAAAACTTCGGATAGATTTATTGTTGAAAACCTAGAGTTAAATGCAGAGTGTTTACTTGATTCTCGAGGACTAAGCGTTTTGGCGCAAAATATTCCAATCTTTGCATTACGATGTTTGGGAGCTAAATCGAAAAACTTCGGATAGATTTATTGAAAACCTAGAGTTAAATGCAGAGTGTTTACTTGATTCTCGGGACTAAGCGTTTTGGCGCAAAATATTCCAATCTTTGCATTCACGATGTTTGGGAGCTAAATCGAAAAACTTCGGATAGATTTATTGAAAACCTAGAGTTAAATGCAAGAGTGTTTACTTGATTCTTCTCGGGACTAAGCGTTTTGGCGCAAAATATTCCAATCTTTGCATTCACGATGTTTGGGAGCTAAATCGAAAAACTCGGATAGATTTAGTTGAAAACCTAAATTAAATCAAAGAGTTTTACTTGATTCTCGAGGACTAAGCGTTTTGAAAAATATTCCTTACGATGTTTGGGAGAAATAAAACTCGAAAAAAAACTAGAGTTAAATGCGGATAGATTTACTAAGCGTTGAAAACCTAGATGTTAAAATCACGGATAGATTTATTGAAAACCTAGAAATGTTTACTTGATTCTCGGACTAAGCGTTTTGGCGCAAAATATTCCAATCTTTGCATTCACGATGTTTGGGAGCTAAATCGAAAAACTCGGATAGATTTATTGTTGAAAACCTAGAGTTAAATGCAGAGTGTTTACTTGATTCTCGGGACTAAACGTTTTGGCGCAAAATATTCCAATCTTTGCATTACGATGTTTGGGAAATCGAAAAACTAAATTTGAAAAACTAGAGTTAAATAGATTTTACGTTGAAAACCTAGAGTTAAATGCGCAAAATAGTGTTTACTTGATTCTCGGACTAAACGTTTTGGCGCAAAATATTCCAATCTTTGCATTCTCGACGATGTTTTGAGCTAAATCGAAAAACTTCGGATAGATTTATTGTTGAAAACCTAGAGTTAAATGCAGAGAGTGTTTACTTGATTCTCGGGACTAAACGTTTTGGCGCAAAATATTCCAATCTTTGCATTACGATGTTTGGGAGCTAAATCGAAAAACTTCGGATAGATTTATTGTTGAAAACCTAGAGTTAAATGCACGAGAGTGTTTACTTGATTCTCGAGGACTAAGCGTTTTGGCGCAAAATATTCCAATCTTTGCATTACGATGTTTGGGAGCTAAATCGAAAAACTTCGGATAGATTTATTTGAAAACCTAGAGTTAAATGCAAGAGTGTTTTTACGATTCTCGGGACTAAACGTTTTGGCGCAAAATATTCCAATCTTTGCATTCACGATGTTTGGGAGCTAAATCGAAAAACTTCGGATAGATTTATTGAAAACCTAGAGTTAAATGCAAACCTAGTGTTTTACTTGATTCTCGATTCTCGACTAAGCGTTTTGGCGCAAAATATTCCAATCTTTGCATTCGATGTTTGGGAGCTAAATCGAAAAACTGGATAGATTTGAGAGTTAAATAATTCTCGATCTAAGCGTTTTGGCGCAAAATATTCCAATCTTTGATATTACGATGTTTGGAGCTAAATGAAAAACTTCGGATAGATTTATTTGAAAACCTAGAGTTAAATGCAAGAGTGTTTACTTGATTCTCGAGGACTAAACACGTTTTGCGCAAAATATTCCAATCTTTGCATTCACGATGTTTGGGAGCTAAATCGAAAAACTTCGGATAGATTTATTGTTGAAAACCTAGAGTTAAATGCAGAGAGTGTTTACTTGATTCTCGGGACTAAGCGTTTTGGCGCAAAATATTCCAATCTTTGCATTACGATGTTTGGGAGCTAAATCGAAAAACTTCGGATAGATTTTCGTTGTTGAAAACCTAGAGTTAAATGCAAAAACTGAGTGTTTTACTTGATTCTCTCATGACTAAGCGTTTTGGCGCAAAATATTCCAATCTTTGCATTACGATGTTTGGGAGCTAAATCGAAAAACTTCGGATAGATTTATTTGAAAACCTAGAGTTAAATGCAGAGTGTTTACTTGATTCTCGGGACTAAACGTTTTGGCGCAAAATATTCCAATCTTTGCATTACGATGTTTGGGAGCTAAATCGAAAAACTTCGGATAGATTTGTTTGAAAACCTAGAGTTAAATGCAGAGTGTTTACTTGATTCTCGGGACTAAGCGTTTTGGCGCAAAATATTCCAATCTTTGCATTACGATGTTTGGGAGCTAAATCGAAAAACTTCGGATAGATTTGTGTTGAAAACCTAGAGTTAAATGCAGAGTGTTTACTTGATTCTCGGGACTAAGCGTTTTGGCGCAAAATATTCCAATCTTTGCATTACGATGTTTGGGAGCTAAATCGAAAAACTTCGGATAGATTTAGCGTTGAAAACCTAGAGTTAAATCACAGAGTGTTTTGATTCTCGGGACTAAACGTTTTGGCGCAAAATATTCCAATCTTTGCATTCACGATGTTTGGGAGCTAAATCGAAAAACTTCGGATAGATTTATTGTTGAAAACCTAGAGTTAAATGCAGAGTGTTTACTTGATTCTCGGGACTAAGCGTTTTGGCGCAAAAATATTCCAATCTTTGCATTACGATGTTTGAGATCTAAATCGAAAAACTTCGGATAGATTTGATTCGTTGAAAACCTAGAGAGCTAAATAAATCAGAGTGTTTGAAAACTTTAAATGCGATTCTTTACTTGATTCTCAGGACTAAGCGTTTTGGCGCAAAATATTCCAATCTTTGCATTACGATGTTTGGGAGCTAAATCGAAAAACTTCGGATAGATTTATTGAAAACCTAGAGTTAAATGCAAGAGTGTTTACTTGATTCTCGAGGACTAAACGTTTTGGCGCAAAAAATATTCCAATCTTTGCATTCACGATGTTTGGGAGCTAAATCGAAAAACTTAAATCTGGATAGATTTACTAAGCGTTGAAAACCTAGAGTTAAATCTGCAGAGTGTTTACTTGATTCTCGGGACTAAACGTTTTGGCGCAAAATATTCCAATCTTTGCATTCACGATGTTTGGGAGCTAAATCGAAAAACTTCGGATAGATTTAGCGTTGAAAACCTAGAGTTAAATGCAAGAGTGTTTACTTGATTCTCGAGGACTAAACGTTTTGGCGCAAAATATTCCAATCTTTGCATTACGATGTTTGGGAGCTAAATCGAAAAACTCGGATAGATTTATTGAAAACCTAGAGTTATGCAGAGAGTGTTTACTTGATTCTCGAGGACTAAACGTTTTGGCGCAAAATATTCCAATCTTTGCATTCACGATGTTTGGGAGCTAAATCGAAAAAAAGATTTATCGGATAGATTTGTTGTTGAAAACCTAGAGTTAAATGCAGAGTGTTTACTTGATTCTCGGGACTAAGCGTTTTGGCGCAAAATATTCCAATCTTTGCATTCGATGTTTGGGAGCTAAATCGAAAAACTTCGGATAGATTTATTTGAAAACCTAGAGTTAAATCACGAGAGTGTTTACTTGATTCTCGGACTAAGCGTTTTGGCGCAAAATATTCCAATCTTTGCATTACGATGTTTGGGGCTAAATCGAAAAACTTCGGATAGATTTATTGTTGAAAACCTAGAGTTAAATGCAGAGAGTGTTTACTTGATTCTCGGGACTAAACGTTTTGGCGCAAAATATTCCAATCTTTGCATTCACGATGTTTGGGAGCTAAATCGAAAAACTTCGGATAGATTTATTTGAAAACCTAGAGTTAAATGCACGAGAGTGTTTACTTGATTCTCGGGACTAAACGTTTTGGCGCAAAATATTCCAATCTTTGCATTACGATGTTTGGGGAGCTAAATCGAAAAACTTCGGATAGATTTAGTTGAAAACCTAGAGTTAAATGCAGAGAGTGTTTACTTGATTCTCGGGACTAAACGTTTTGGCGCAAAATATTCCAATCTTTGCATTACGATGTTTGGGAGCTAAATCGAAAAACTTCGGATAGATTTATTTGAAAACCTAGAGTTAAATGCAAAGAGTGTTTACTTGATTCTCGGGACTAAGCGTTTTGGCGCAAAATATTCCAATCTTTGCATTCGACGATGTTTGGGAGCTAAATCGAAAAACTTCGGATAGATTTGGCGTTGAAAACCTAGAGTTAAATCTGCGAAGTGTTTACTTGATTCTCGAGGACTAAGCGTTTTGGCGCAAAATATTCCAATCTTTGCATTCGATGTTTGGGAGCTAAATCGAAAAACGGATAGATTTATTGTTGTTGAAAACCTAGAGTTACGTCATGCGAGTGTTTACTTGATTCTCGAGGACTAAACGTTTTGGCGCAAAAAATTTCCAATCTTTGCATTCACGATGTTTGGGAGCTAAATCGAAAAACTTCGGATAGATTTATTTGAAAACCTAGAGTTAAATGCAAGAGTGTTTACTTGATTCTCGGGACTAAGCGTTTTGGCGCAAAATATTCCAATCTTTGCATTACGATGTTTGGGAGCTAAATCGAAAAACTTCGGATAGATTTAGTTGAAAACCTAGAGTTAAATGCGAGAGTGTTTACTTGATTCTCGGGACTAAGCGTTTTGGCGCAAAATATTCCAATCTTTGCATTACGATGTTTGGGAGCTAAATCGAAAAACTTCGGATAGATTTGTTGAAAACCTAGAGTTAAATGCAAGAGTGTTTACTTGATTCTCGAGGACTAAGCGTTTTGGCGCAAAATATTCCAATCTTTGCATTACGATGTTTGGGAGCTAAATCGAAAAACTTCGGATAGATTTAGTTGAAAACCTAGAGTTAAATCACGAGAGTGTTTACTTGATTCTCGAGGACTAAACGTTTTGGCGCAAAATATTCCAATCTTTGCATTACGATGTTTGGGAGCTAAATCGAAAAACTTCGGATAGATTTATTGAAAACCTAGAGTTAAATGCAGAGTGTTTACTTGATTCTCATGACTAAACGTTTTGGCGCAAAAAATATTCCAATCTTTGCATTCGATGTTTGGGAGCTAAATCGAAAAACTTCGGATAGATTTAGCGTTGAAAACCTAGAGTTAAATGCAGAGAGTGTTTACTTGATTCTCGGGACTAAGCGTTTTGGCGCAAAATATTCCAATCTTTGCATTCACGATGTTTGGGAGCTAAAACGAAAAAAAAGTGTTTTACTTGATTCTCGGATAGATTTTGGCGCAAAATATTCCAATCTTTGCATTACGATTGAAAACCTAGAGTTAGATTTGCAAAGAGTGTTTACTTGATTCTCGGGACTAAGCGTTTTGGCGCAAAATATTCCAATCTTTGCATTCACGATGTTTGGGAGCTAAATCGAAAAACTTCGGATAGATTTATTTGAAAACCTAGAGTTAAATGCAAATATTCCAAGTGTTTTACTTGATTCTCGAGACTAAACGTTTTGGCGCAAAATATTCCAATCTTTGCATTCTGATGTTTGGGAGCTAAATCGAAAAACTCGGATAGATTTTAGCGTTGAAAACCTAGAGTTAAATGCAGAGTGTTTACTTGATTCTCGGGACTAAACGTTTTGGCGCAAAATATTCCAATCTTTGCATTACGATGTTTGGGAGCTAAATCGAAAAACTTCGGATAGATTTATTGAAAACCTAGAGTTAAATGCAAGAGTGTTTACTTGATTCTCGGGACTAAACGTTTTGGCGCAAAATATTCCAATCTTTGCATTACGATGTTTGGGAGCTAAATCGAAAAACTCGGATAGATTTATTTGAAAACTAGAGTTAAATGCAAGAGTGTTTACCCGATTCTCGGGACTAAACTTTTGGCGCAAAATATTCCAATCTTTGCATTACGATGTTTGACTAAAGTGTTTTACGTTTTGGCGCAAAATATTCCAATCTTTGCATTACGATGTTTGGGAGCTAAATCGAAAAACTTCGGATAGATTTAGCGTTGAAAACCTAGAGTTAAATGCAGAGAGTGTTTACTTGATTCTCGGACTAAGCGTTTTGGCGCAAAATATTCCAATCTTTGCATTCACGATGTTTGGGAGCTAAATCGAAAAACTTCGGATAGATTTATTGAAAACCTAGAGTTAAATGCAGAGTGTTTACTTGATTCTCGGGACTAAACGTTTTGGCGCAAAATATTCCAATCTTTGCATTACGATGTTTGGGAGCTAAATCGAAAAACTTCGGATAGATTTGTGCGTGAAAACCTAGAGTTAAATCACGAGAGTGTTTACTTGATTCTCGGGACTAAGCGTTTTGGCGCAAAATATTCCAATCTTTGCATTCACGATGTTTGGGAGCTAAATCGAAAAACTCGGATAGATTTTTAGCGTTGAAAACCTAGAGTTAAATGCAGAGAGTGTTTGCCGATTCTCGATTCTAAACATTTTGGACTAAATCTTTGCATTTTGGCGCAAAATATTCCAATTTGTTTGCATTACGATGTTTGGGAGCTAAATCGAAAAACTTCGGATAGATTTATTGAAAACCTAGAGTTAAATTAAATCAAAGAGTGTTTACTTGATTCTCGGGGACTAAGCGTTTTGGCGCAAAATATTCCAATCTTTGCATTACGATGTTTGAGGAGCTAAATCGAAAAACTTCGGATAGATTTATTGAAAAACCTAGAGTTAAATGCAGAGAGTGTTTACTTGATTCTCGGGACTAAACGTTTTGGCGCAAAATATTCCAATCTTTGCATTACGATGTTTGGGAGCTAAATCGAAAAACTTCGGATAGATTTAGTGTTGAAAACCTAGAGTTAAATGCAAGAGTGTTTACTTGATTCTCGGGGACTAAGCGTTTTGGCGCAAAATATTCCAATCTTTGCATTACGATGTTTGGGAGCTAAATCGAAAAACTTCGGATAGATTTATTGTTGAAAACCTAGAGTTAAATGCAAGAGTGTTTACTTGATTCTCGAGGACTAAACGTTTTGGCGCAAAATATTCCAATCTTTGCATTCACGATGTTTGGGCTAAATCGAAAAACTTCGGATAGATTTGGCGTTGAAAACCTAGAGTTAAATGCAAAGAGTGTTTACTTGATTCTCGGGACTAAACGTTTTGGCGCAAAATATTCCAATCTTTGCATTCACGATGTTTGGAGCTAAATCGAAAAACTTCGGATAGATTTATTGTTGAAAACCTAGAGTTAAATCACAGAGTGTTTTACTTGATTCTCGGGACTAAACGTTTTGGCGCTAAAATATTTGGCGCTTTGCATTCCAATGTTTGCATTAAATCGAAAAACTTCGGATGATTTGAGCGTTGAAAACCTAGAGTTAAATCGAAAAACTTCGGATAGATTTAAAATATTCCAATCTTTGCATTCACGATGTTTGGGAGCTAAATCGAAAAACTCGGATAGATTTGTGCGTTGAAAACCTAGAGTTAAATGCAGAGTGTGTTTACTTGATTCTCGGGACTAAACGTTTTGGCGCAAAATATTCCAATCTTTGCATTACGATGTTTGGGAGCTAAATCGAAAAACTTCGGATAGATTTATTGAAAACCTAGAGTTAAATGCAGAGAGTGTTTACTTGATTCTCGGGACTAAACGTTTTGGCGCAAAATATTCCAATCTTTGCATTCACGATGTTTGGGAGCTAAATCGAAAAACTTCGGATAGATTTAGCGTTGAAAACCTAGAGTTAAATGCAGAGTGTTTACTTGATTCTCGAGGACTAAGCGTTTTGGCGCAAAATATTCCAATCTTTGCATTCACGATGTTTGGGAGCTAAATCGAAAAACTTCGGATAGATTTATTGAAAACGTTGAAAACCTAGAGTTAAATGCAGAGTGTTTACTTGCCGATTCTCGGGACTAAACGTTTTGGCGCAAAATATTCCAATCTTTTTGCATTACCATGTTTGCATTCGATGTTTGGGAGCTAAATCGAAAAACTTCGGATAGATTTATTGTTGAAAACCTAGAGTTAAATCTGAGAGTGTTTACTTGATTCTCGAGGACTAAGCGTTTTGGCGCAAAATATTCCAATCTTTGCATTACGATGTTTGGGAGCTAAATCGAAAAACTTCGGATAGATTTATTGTTAGAGAAAACCTAGAGTTTTACTTGATTCTCGAGGACTAAGTGTTTTGGCGCAAAATTTCCATTCGCATTACGATGTTTGACTAAAATCGTTTTTTATTGAAAACCAAAATATTCCAATCTTTGCATTCTCGGACTAATGATGTTTGGGAGCTAAATCGAAAAACTTCGGATAGATTTATTGAAAACCTAGAGTTAAATGCAGAGTGTTTACTTGATTCTCGGGACTAAACGTTTTGGCGCAAAATATTCCAATCTTTGCATTCACGATGTTTGGGCTAAATCGAAAAACTTCGGATAGATTTATTGTTGAAAACCTAGAGTTAAATGCAGAGTGTTTACTTGATTCTGATTCGGACTAAGCGTTTTGGCGCAAAATATTCCAATCTTTGCATTCACGATGTTTGGGAGCTAAATCGAAAAACTTCGGATAGATTTATTGTTGAAAACCTAGAGTTAAATGCAAGAGTGTTTACTTGATTCTCGAGGACTAAGCGTTTTGGCGCAAAATATTCCAATCTTTGCATTACGATGTTTGGGAGCTAAATCGAAAAACTTCGGATAGATTTATTTGAAAACCTAGAGTTAAATGCAAGAGTGTTTACTTGATTCTCGAGACTAAACGTTTTGGCGCAAAATATTCCAATCTTTGCATTACGATGTTTGGGCTAAATCTAAATTTAAGCGTTTTGTTGAAAAACTTCGGATAGATTTTTGCGTTTGAAAACCTAGAGTTAAATGCATTCCAATCTTTGAGTGTTTACTTGATTCTCGATTTGGACTAAACGTTTTGGCGCAAAAAATATTCCAATCTTTGCATTCACGATGTTTGGGAGCTAAATCGAAAAACTTCGGATAGATTTATTGAAAACCTAGAGTTAAATGCAGAGAGTGTTTACTTGATTCTCGAGGACTAAGCGTTTTGGCGCAAAATATTCCAATCTTTGCATTACGATGTTTGGGAGCTAAATCGAAAAACTCGGATAGATTTATTTGAAAACCTAGAGTTAAATCACGAGAGTGTTTACTTGATTCTCGGGACTAAACGTTTTGGCGCAAAATATTCCAATCTTTGCATTCACGATGTTTGGGAGCTAAATCGAAAAACTTCGGATAGATTTATTGAAAACCTAGAGTTAAATGCAGAGTGTTTACTTGATTCTCGGGACTAAACGTTTTGGCGCAAAATATTCCAATCTTTGCATTCGATGTTTGAGGAGCTAAATCGAAAAACTAAATCGAAAAACTTCGGATAGATTTAGGACTAAACGTTGAAAACCTAGAGTTAAATGCAGGAGTGTTTACTTGATTCTCGGGACTAAACGTTTTGGCGCAAAAATATTCCAATCTTTGCATTCACGATGTTTGGGAGCTAAATCGAAAAACTTCGGATAGATTTATTTGAAAACCTAGAGTTAAATGCAGAGAGTGTTTACTTGATTCTCGGGACTAAACGTTTTGGCGCAAAATATTCCAATCTTTGCATTACGATGTTTGGGAGCTAAATCGAAAAACTTCGGATAGATTTATTGAAAACCTAGAGTTAAATGCAGAGAGTGTTTACTTGATTCTCGAGGACTAAGCGTTTTGGCGCAAAATATTCCAATCTTTGCATTACGATGTTTGGGCTAAATCTAAAAACTTCGGATCGAAAAACTCGGATAGATTTAGGACTAAACGTTGAAAACCTAGAGTTAATGTGCTAAGAGAAACTGTTTTACTTGATTCTCGAGACTTGATTCTCGGACTAAGCGTTTTGGCGCAAAATATTCCAATCTTTGCATTACGATGTTTGGGAGCTAAATCGAAAAACTTCGGATAGATTTGTTGAAAACCTAGAGTTAAATGCAAGAGTGTTTTACCTTGATTCTCGGGACTAAACGTTTTGGCGCAAAATATTCCAATCTTTGCATTCACGATGTTTGGGAGCTAAATCGAAAAACTTCGGATAGATTTATTTGAAAACCTAGAGTTAAATGCACGAGAGTGTTTACTTGATTCTCGAGGACTAAACGTTTTGGCGCAAAATATTCCAATCTTTGCATTACGATGTTTGGGAGCTAAATCGAAAAACTCGGATAGATTTAGTGTTGAAAACCTAGAGTTAAATGCAGAGAGTGTTTACTTGATTCTCGGGACTAAACGTTTTGGCGCAAAATATTCCAATCTTTGCATTCACGATGTTTGGGAGCTAAATCGAAAAACTTCGGATAGATTTGTTTTTGGAAAACCTAGAGTTAATTCTCGAGACTTTACTTGATTCTTTAGCGTTTTGGCGCAAAATATTCCAATCTTTGCATTCTGTTTGGGAGCTAAATCGAAAAACTTCGGATAGATTTGGCGTTGAAAACCTAGAGTTAAATGCATGTTTGCCGATTCTCGGACTAAGCGTTTTGGCGCAAAATATTCCAATCTTTGCATCTTACGATGTTTGAGAGCTAAATCGAAAAACTTCGGATAGATTTATTGAAAACCTAGAGTTAAATGCAGAGTGTTTACTTGATTCTCGGGGACTAAGCGTTTTGGCGCAAAATATTCCAATCTTTGCATTCGATGTTTGGGAGCTAAATCGAAAAACTTCGGATAGATTTATTGTTGAAAACCTAGAGTTAAATGCAGAGAGTGTTTACTTGATTCTCGAGGACTAAACGTTTTGGCGCAAAATATTCCAATCTTTGCATTACGATGTTTGGGAGCTAAATCGAAAAACTTCGGATAGATTTATTTGAAAACCTAGAGTTAAATGCAGAGTGTTTACTTGATTCTCGGGACTAAGCGTTTTGGCGCAAAATATTCCAATCTTTGCATTCGATGTTTGGGAGCTAAATCGAAAAACTTCGGATAGATTTGGCGTTGAAAACCTAGAGTTAAATGCAGAGTGTTTACTTGATTCTCGGGGGACTAAGCGTTTTGGCGCAAAATATTCCAATCTTTGCATTCACGATGTTTGGGAGCTAAATCGAAAAACTTCGGATAGATTTAGTGTTGAAAACCTAGAGTTAAATGCAGAGAGTGTTTACTTGATTCTCGGGACTAAGCGTTTTGGCGCAAAATATTCCAATCTTTGCATTCACGATGTTTGGGAGCTAAATCGAAAAACTCGGATAGATTTATTGTTGAAAACCTAGAGTTAAATGCGAGAGTGTTTACTTGATTCTCGAAATCGACTAAGCGTTTTGGCGCAAAATATTCCAATCTTTGCATTACGATGTTTGGGAGCTAAATCGAAAAACTTCGGATAGATTTATTTGAAAACCTAGAGTTAAATCACAGAGTGTTTACTTGATTCTCGAGGACTAAACGTTTTGCGCGCAAAATATTCCAATCTTTGCATTCACGATGTTTGGGAGCTAAATCGAAAAACTTCGGATAGATTTAGTATTGAAAACCTAGAGTTAAATGCAGAGTGTTTACTTGATTCTCGATGGACTAAACGTTTTGGCGCAAAATATTCCAATCTTTGCATTACGATGTTTGGGAGCTAAATCGAAAAACTCGGATAGATTTAGCGTTGAAAACCTAGAGTTAAATGCAGAGAGTGTTTACTTGATTCTCGAGACTAAACGTTTTGGCGCAAAATATTCCAATCTTTGCATTCACGATGTTTGGGAGCTAAATCGAAAAACTCGGATAGATTTATTGAAAACCTAGAGTTAAATGCAGAGAGTGTTTACTTGATTCTCGGGACTAAGCGTTTTGGCGCAAAAATATTCCAATCTTTGCATTACGATGTTTGGGAGCTAAATCGAAAAACTTCGGATAGATTTGTTGTTGAAAAACCTAGAGTTAAATCTGCAAGAGTGTTTACTTGATTCTCGAGGACTAAGCGTTTTGGCGCAAAATATTCCAATCTTTGCATTACGATGTTTGGGAGCTAAATCGAAAAACTTCGGATAGATTTTGGCGTTGAAAACCTAGAGTTAAATGCAGAGTGTTTACTTGATTCTCGGGACTAAACGTTTTGGCGCAAAATATTCCAATCTTTGCATTCGATGTTTGGGAGCTAAATCGAAAAACTCGGATAGATTTATTGTTGAAAACCTAGAGTTAAATGCAGAGTGTTTACTTGATTCTCGGGACTAAACGTTTTGGCGCAAAATATTCCAATCTTTGCATTACGATGTTTGGGAGCTAAATCGAAAAACTTCGGATAGATTTAGTTTGAAAACCTAGAGTTAAATGCAGAGTGTGTTTACTTGATTCTCGGGACTAAACGTTTTGGCGCAAAATATTCCAATCTTTGCATTCACGATGTTTGGAGCTAAATCGAAAAACTTCGGATAGATTTTATTGAAAAACCTAGAGTTAAATGCAAGAGTGTTTACTTGATTCTCGAGGACTAAACGTTTTGGCGCAAAATATTCCAATCTTTGCATTACGATGTTTGGGAAATCTAAAAACTCGAAAAAAACTTCGGATAGATTTAGTTTGAAAACCTAGAGTTAAATGCCTAGAGTTAAATGCAGTGTTTACTTGATTCTCGGGACTAAACGTTTTGGCGCAAAATATTCCAATCTTTGCATTACGATGTTTGGGGAGCTAAATCGAAAAACTCGGATAGATTTGTTGAAAACCTAGAGTTAAATCACAAGAGTGTTTTACTTGATTCTTCGAGGACTAAGCGTTTTGGCGCAAAATATTCCAATCTTTGCATTACGATGTTTGGGAGCTAAATCGAAAAACTTCGGATAGATTTATTGAAAACCTAGAGTTAAATCAAGAGTGTTTACTTGATTCTCGGGACTAAACGTTTTGGCGCAAAATATTCCAATCTTTGCATTACGATGTTTGGGAGCTAAATCGAAAAACTTCGGATAGATTTAGTTTGAAAACCTAGAGTTAAATGCAAGAGTGTTTACTTGATTCTCGATTCTCGGACTAAACGTTTTGGCGCAAAATATTCCAATCTTTGCATTACGATGTTTGGGAGCTAAATCGAAAAACTTCGGATAGATTTAGTTTGAAAACCTAGAGTTAAATGTTTGCAGAGTGTTTACTTGATTCTCGGGACTAAACGTTTTGGCGCAAAATATTCCAATCTTTGCATTACGATGTTTGGGAGCTAAATCGAAAAACTTCGGATAGATTTAGCGTTGAAAACCTAGAGTTAAATCAGAGAGTGTTTTTACTTGATTCTCGAGGACTAAACGTTTTGGCGCAAAATATTCCAATCTTTGCATTACGATGTTTGGGAGCTAAATCGAAAAACTTCGGATAGATTTGGCGTTGAAAACCTAGAGTTAAATCACGAGAGTGTTTACTTGATTCTCGAGGACTAAACGTTTTGGCGCAAAATATTCCAATCTTTGCATTACGATGTTTGGGAGCTAAATCGAAAAACTTCGGATAGATTTATTGAAAACCTAGAGTTAAATGCAGAGTGTTTACTTGATTCTCGGGACTAAGCGTTTTGGCGCAAAATATTCCAATCTTTGCATTACGATGTTTGGGAGCTAAATCGAAAAACTTCGGATAGATTTATTGAAAACCCAGGCGGCTCTTCCCGGAACAACTTGGCTAGATAGCCCCAAGCTCCATGAGCTAGCAAGCGGCGAGCTTTCACGGTGACACCATCGGCGGGCAAACTCCACCACAGACTCCACGAAACTTAAAGCTAGGGCGACTGGCGGCTTTGAACACTACTTCTTTCGGTGGCGGTCAATCAGCGCGTGGTTAGCGACTAACCACTCCATACCAGAATCACATCAAAACCGCTCATAGGCGGAACTATGAGCGTAGCCACTAACAACTCTCAGGATATCTCGATCCGGCCATCCTTAATCTTATCTCTAGCTAACATACTAACTCCGAAGGAGTTGCAGCGAATAACTCAAAACCTAGAGGCTCTAGTCTCAACTTAGCATGCTCGGCCAAACAACACGGATACAAATGAATCGTGGAACGAGAATCAAACAAGACAAATGCGCGGTGATCTAAAACAAGAAGCGTGCACCTTGCAGTGGCATCCGTGCGCTCGGCCTCTGACGAGTCGTAGCAAACACTCGACCTGGCTCTGCTGCCATTGGTTTGTTTGCCATAGTTGGTGAGGCAAAACGGATCATATGACCCTCTTTACCACAACGAAAACACACTCTGGGCCGGTGCATCAAGCTCCAACGTGGACTCCTCCCGCAAGAAGCGCAAGCGAACTGCACTGGACCGCCTGCTGTGGCGAGGTGGAAAGCAGGCAGGGCCTCTGCTGATCCGGTTGCAGGCGCCCTTGGCGGCGGCGCCACCTCCCAAGTCAAACTTCCTCTTACGCCCCACAGTGCTGGGACGGGGCCCAGCTGAGCAGAGGCGGCAACAACCCGCTCGGCGGAGATACTTCCCATTATAGATCGTGGCTAAGCCCCAGGGCGACCCTAGCATAAGTGTCGGGGCACGAGCCCACGACATCTGGGAAACACCTCCTCAATCCGGATATGAACTTCCGAATCTTGACTCAGGGGTGGCAATCAAGCGAGGAGGAGCAAAATATCCATACTCGAGAACTTGCGCTCATATTCCTCAATGGAATCGAGAACCACCTTGAGTTACGGAAGAGCTCCACCATCTTCTCTGAGCCTCATCAGCGATGAACTTTACCTTGAACTTCGGCCTTGAAGAACTCCCAAGTAGCGGGTGGAGACCAGGTGGTCTCTCGCTCAAGGTGGACTCCACCACCATCTCATTTGTGCCTCCTAGCACATGAGCCGCACATCTCGGCCTCTGAATATCGGGGCACACCATGATCGGGAAGGTGTACTCCAAATGGGCAATCCACACAGGCTGCCGCTAACGCATCACCGGTGGCATCAAACTTCTCGGGCTTCCACTTCACAAAATCCTTGACCACCTACCCAATTCCTCGGCACCCTCTTGCCATATCCGCCTCTGGGGCTACTTGCTCTGTGGAGCTGGAGGTGCTCTTGAGCTCTCTTTGAACCAATCGAGTCATTTTTGCTCGTCTGGGCTCGGGACTCTTCCATTGCTTGGCGCCAACAAGGCACAGGTCGTCCTGCTGCGATGTCGAAGATCCGAGAACCCAAAGGGGGCTCTAAATGGGCCTTTACCCCAATGCATGTAGTGAAAATAAAAGACATTATGAAAAATACATTTGGATTCCAAGTACCAAGCGGAAACATTCAACAACCAAAACATACATTTCTAAAAGCACACTCCAAAACATACATTTCTATCGAGATTTATTTAAACCATTAAAACAATCCACAAGTACCAATATCTTTGGAATCCATAAAGCGTAAAAAACATCCACGGGGCTCTGTGCCCGTCTACATGCATTCGGAAATAATAAAAAGTGAAGAGTCGGGATAATTAAAATAAAACAATCGAGAGATGACAGCGAGGTTCCATGATCATAGCTCCTCCTTGACCATCCTGTCTCCGCCTTGATTACATGGAAAACCACGAGAATAAGGGTGAGTAACGAATTACCAGTAAGAATCCCCAGCAGGGGTACAATCGATATACATGATCATCTAGAAGAATGTATGCAAGCTATGAGTACAAACACGAGGCGGAGCACATAGCTAAGTCCACACTTGGACCTCGGATGCCATCTCGGGGTCTTAGTCGGAAATATCACAACACACTAAGCGCACTATCACGGGAACAAGTCCGGCCTCGGCTGCCTCTCGCGCGTCTGAAAGGTGCAGGCTCAAGATCGAGGAGCTCTCGATCGTGTTTAATGGCGTAAGGATGCACGCGTGCTTCTACGAGACTATGAAGTGCGGGTCTAGTGGCAAAGCGCCCATATCGGATACCACGCCTAACTAAATCTGCGGATCGGTGTCAGCGACATAGGGGTGTGAGACACGGACACGTGAACTATGTCGGCTGTACCACACTTTTTGAGGCTAAAGGAGCGGGTCATGGTAGGCTTACACGGGAAGCCGTCCTTACCTTATCGGTGGCAATCAAGGGCTCTTGCCGAACACGGCGAGGGCGTGCCGGCTGCGGGGACTAGGCATTGCCAAGTCATCATCCCGACCATTGGGGCATCGCTTAGACTACCACCCTCACCCAAGATTGCGGGGCCTACCGGTTGGGATAGCTAATCCCTCACGGGGTCCAGGGCGGAGAAGCTGTCTCAATCGTCCTTGCCATAGATGCAAGATACTTTATGCATCGGGCGGGATGATGCTATCTACACAATTCTAAACCTTAACAATAATAACGATTCAATCAATGCGGTCCAATACGTGCTCATCGGATACAAAGAACCTAGCATGATACTATGAAGCAGAACGGATATCGAACATGCTAGAAACGAGAACAACCTAGCATGGGCTAACATGAGAAACAATACAAGAGATCATGCGATCGAGGAATTGAAGCAGAGCACCTAGAGATAAACATGCTAGTAATCATACGCGGCATACAAAACAACAATCACAAATATACGCGAAGTCCACACAACCCGGTAAGAAATCCTTACCTTGGTGGGAAGACTTCTACACACAAATCCTAAGGCTGCGGAACAATCCCGAGCTAGCGGCGGGAACCTAGCAAACCAACAATAATCGATATCTAAAATATCTAAACAACAATAGAAACAACAAGCTCGGCTCGGGGGAACTCACGCGGCGCGCGACGACCACGAGCTTGGAATGCTGGCAAGCAGCTCGGCTCGGCAAAGCCAGGCGCAGCGCTGCCATGGCTGCACAGCGAGGACACCTGGCCCAGTTCTTCTGCCGGCCTGCGCAGACGGACCTGTGCTGGCTTGCTGGCTGGCCAGCAACAGCAGCGGACAGCGAGCGACAGCGCGTGTAGCGAGCGCGAGCGGCGCCTTGTAGTAGCCAGCGTGTCTGCGCAGCCTTGCGGCGCGCGTGGCGTCTGGCGAGCCTTGCGCGCGAACGTCTGAGCCAAGCGCGCGGCGGCGGCTCGGCAAGCGGACCACAGCGAGGTGTCTGGCGGCGATGGCTGTTGGGCGTCTTTGTGCTGCGAGGACCTCTGGCGTCTGGCGATCGGGCGATCTCTTCTTTGGGCGACAGCGGCTCTGCTGCGGAGCAGTGCAGGCGTCTGCGGCGGGCTGGCTCGACCGATCTGGGCGTCTGGCAGTGCTCGACCGATCTGGGCGTCTGCGGTGGTGAGATGATGGTTTGCTCCTCTCGGTGTTGCACAACACACACACACACACAACCCCTTTTTCTTACATTCGGCCAACAAACACCCAAATGAGAAGATGAAGAAGCGAAGACTTACCGGAATGATGATGATCGAACCCAAGGAGATGCAAGGATGAAGAACTCGGCAAGGCTATGGAGATGGAGAGCTTGGGCGGCCAAGAGATGTTTTGGAGAAGGAGATGAAATAACCTATTTCTATTTCATTTAACCAAATGCACCAAAACTCCAAAAATCCAAGGTTAACTAAGATGTGATGCGAAAAGAGCAACAAGAGCACCTAATGGCTCATTTGGCACACCTCTCTACAAGCTTCCCGGGAGACCGGGTTCAAACCCGATTTGCGGCACAATTTCCTTTATTTTTACTTTTGCAACCAACCTTGCTCAAACCAAACCACAAACCCCTCCAAAACCTACAAAAACCATCCAATAATTTTAGTAGTGGAAAAGACACAAGCGACCATGGCGGCCCGACCAAATTACCAAATTACCCCTAGGGCATACACGGAAGACCGGGAAGAAAAACACAGGTCGTTACAATATTCCCTCCTTTTTATGACTTTCGTCCTCGAAAGTCCTTAAAACAACTTGACTCGAGGGTAATGCAACCTCATCTCGTCTTCCCGCTCCCAAGTGGCTTCCTCGGAACCCCGATTCTTCCACTTTGAACCTTTACCAAGCGAATCTCGCGATTACGCATAGCGTCTTGGTCTCAAAGGCAAGGATCCTCAGCGGCTTCTCCTCGAAGTTCAAATCCTCATTCGGTTGCAAAGGCTCAAAGTCCACAATGTGCGGCGAATTCGGCACATCTTGCCTCAACATCGATACATGGAAAACACTATGCCTTCTTGATAGTGACGGAGGTAGGGCTAGCCGGTAAGCAACTCTGCCAATCCTCTCTAGGATCTCAAATGGACCAACAAAGCGGGGACTCAACTTCCCACGCTTGCAAACCTCGGAACACCTCGCATCGGAGCAACCTTAAGGAACACATGCTTGACCAACCTCAAACTCCAAATCTCGGCGCTTGAACATCGGCGTAACTCTTCTGCTGCTCTGAAATTTGTCAACATCGAGCTCTAATCTTACGCCTTTGCACCATTGGTCAAGCTGCGGTAACTTCGGGACCCAAAACACATCTATCACCAACCTCTTCCCGAACCACGGGGGCGAAACAACGCTTACCATACAATGCCTCGAATGGAGCCATCAGATAAATCGTTGGTAACTATTGTTATAGGCAAACTCCATCAGAAATCTGAATCTTTGGTCCCAAGCTGCACAGGAAATCCAACACACAAGCCCTCAACATATCCTCGAGAATCGATTCACTCTCTCGGTCGACCATCCGTCGCGAGGTGAAAAGTTGTCTTTGAAAGCGCACTCTGTGCCCAAACCCATACGGGCGCTCTCGAAGCGAGAAGTGAACCGCGAGTCACGATCGACACAATCCTCACCGGCACACCATGATAGCGGATGATCTGCTCCAAAAGCAGTTTGCGCCTTTGTTCCCGCGGTATAAGTGTCCCTCACAGAATGAAGTGTGCGCTCTTGAATCAAGCGATCGACTATCACCCAAATCGAGAGAACTTCCTCGGAGTCCTTGGCAAACCGGATATAAAGTCCATAGAGATCTCTTCCCATTTCCAGCAGGGGTACACTCGATGGTTGCAACAACAAACCTCTGGCCCTGCTGCTGGTGCCTTCACTTGCGACAAGTGAGACACCGGTGACAAACTCTGCCACATCTCTCTTCATCCCCATCCACGAAAAAATGCTGCTTAGGTCTGATACATCTTGGTACCCCGGGGTGCCAAGCAAAAGAAGCAGTGGGCCTCAGAGAGCAACTTCGGCTCATGAGCTCTGCAATGTCGGGAACACACAACCGGCCTCTATAAGTCAACCCAGCATGCGGTGAATACACAAGTCAAAGTCACCGTCGGCATGACTCATCAACCAATCTCTTAAGTGCGGGGTCACCCAAGCCCAGTATCTATAATCCATTGCCGAATCGGCCAATGAGCAGATCAAGCCCGAGCTACCACAGCGGTAACCTCTCCCAACAACACTGCAACCTCGGCCCTCTCGAACTCTCTCTGCAAAGCCCAGGTGGGAACTCAACAACGCGCGAGTCACGGCGTCTTTACGCTCAAAGCATCGGCCACTCGTTGGCTTTACCGGATGGTACAAAATCTCGCGATCATAATCCTTTACCAACTCTAACCATCTCCTCTGCCTCATATTCAACTCCTTACGAGTAAGCGGATACTTGAGGCTCGGTGATCGGTAAACATCTGAATCCGCTCACCGTGCGGTAATGCCTCCAAATCTTTAGTGCAAACACCACTGCTTGCCCAACTCCATATCATGAGTCGGGTAGTTACTGCTCATCTGGCTTTAGTGGCGGGAAGCATAGGCAATGACCTTCCGTCTTTGCATCAACACACAACCTAATCCAAACTTGGAAGCATCACTTGTAGACCACGAAACCACTGTCCCCTCGGAGCGCCAACAGGTCTTTGAAGTCAAAGCTGCGCTTGAGCACAGCAAAGCTCTCATCACACTGCTTTGTCCCAAACAAACTCGACACCCTTCCTCGTCGGGCGAGTGAGGCGAGGCTATAGCGAAAGAAGTCCTTGCGAACCGGCGGTAGTAACTGCCAAACCAGAAAAGGCTGCGAATCTCGGCAAGCGAAGTCGGCTTGGCCCATGAACTCCACGGCCTCAATCTTCGCGGGGTCCACGGCTATACCATCTCTCGAAACCACGTGGCCTAGGAAGGCCACTGCTCCAACCAAAATCACATTTGGAAAACTTAGCATAAAGTGGTTTTCCTCAAAAGCTATAATACTCGTCTCAAATGCTCTGCATGGTCTTCTTTAGACCTCGAATAAATCGAATATCGTCAATGAACACGATGTGAAGGCGTCCAAAAAATGATTTGAACACCCTATCCATCATGTCCATGAGCGGTGGGGCATTGGTCAATCAAAGCGACATAACCACAAACTCATAGTGACCATATCTGGACACAGAAAATTTTGTCTTAGGAATGTCGGCATCCACGATCCATGGCCCGATGGTAACCGGATCTCGAGATCTATCTTGGAGAACACGAAGCTCCACTGAAGGCGATCGAACAAATCATCGATCACGGGGCAGCGGATACTTATTCTTCACTTTGTCACCTTATTAAGCTCGCGGTAATCAATACATAAGCGCATAGAACCATCCTTCTTTTTCACAAAGCAGGCGGTGCTCCCCACGGGGACACACTTGGGCGGATGAACCCTCGGTCTAACATCTCCTGCAAGCCCGAATCTTGATTCCTTTAACTCGGCTGGCGCCATGCGTCACGGGCCTTCGAGATAGGGAGGGTCACGGCTCGAGCTCAATAATGAAGTCAACCTCTCTCTTTGGGGGCAACCCGGTAACTCCTCGAAAACACATCGCGAACTCTTGCACGGCCGGCACGATCGGCGAGACAATGGCGGCTCTTCCCGAACAACTTGGCTGGATAGCCCCAAGCTCCATGAGCTAGCAAGCGGCGAGCTTTCACGGTGACACCATCGGCGGGCAAACTCCACCACTGGACTCCACGAAACTTAAAGGCTGGGCGACTGGCGGCTGAACACTACTTCTTTCGGTGGCGGTCAATCAGCGCGTGGTTAGCGACTAACCACTCCATACCAAGAATCACATCAAAACCGCTCATAGGCGGAACTATGGCGTAGCCACTAACAACTCTCGGATATCTCGTCCGGCCATCCTAATCTTATCTCTAGCTAACATACTAACTCCGAAGGAGTTGCAGCGAGATAACTCAAAACCTAGAGGCTCTAGTCTCAACTTAGCATGCTCGACCAAACAACACGAGATACAAATGAATCGTAGAACGAGAATCAAACAAGACAAATGCGCGGTGATCTAAAACAAGAAGCGTACACCTTACGGCGGCATCAAATGTCGCTCGGCCTCTGACGGTCGTAGCAAACACTCGACCTGCTAACAACTGCTGCTGGTTGAGCCGCCATAGTTGGTGAGGGCGAAGCGGATCATATGACCCTCTTTACCACAACGAAAACACACTGCGGGCCTGTGCGTAAGCTCCAACGTGGGTCCTCCCGCAAGAAGCGCAGCGAACACGCACAGGACGCTGCCTGCGGTGGTGAAAAGCAGGCAGGGCCCTCTGCGATCCGGTTAGGCGCGCCCTTGGCGTGCGGCGCCACCCGAAAGTCAAACTTCCTCTTACGCCCCACACAGTTCTGGGGGGGGACGGGACGCCGAGCAGGGGCGGCAACAACCCGCTCGGCGGGATACTTCCCATTATAGATCGTGGCTAAGCTGGGCGGCCCTAGCATAAGTGTCGGGGGCACGAGCCACGACATCTGGGAAACACCCCTCAATCCGGATATGAACTTCCGAATCTTGACTCGGGGTGGCAATCAGCGAGGAGCAAAATATCCATACTCACGAGAACTTGCGCTCATATTCCTCAATGGAATCGAGAACCACCTTGAGGTTACGGAAGAGCTCCACCATCTTCTCCTGAGCCTCATCAGCGATGAACTTTACCTTGAACTCGGCCTTGAAGAACTCCCAAGTAGCGGGTGGAGACCAGGTGGTCTCTCGCTCAAGGTGGACTCCCACCACCATCTCATTTGTGCCTCCTAGCACATGAGCCGCACATCTCGGCCTCTGAATATCGGGGCACACCATGATCGGGAAGGTGTACTCCAAATGGGCAATCCACACAGGCTGCCGATAACGCATCACCGGTGGCATCAAACTTCTCGGGCTTCCACTTCACAAAATCCTTGACCACCTACCCAATTCCTCGGCACCCTCTGCCATATCCGCTCTCTGGGGCTACTTGCTCTGTGGAGTGGAGGTGCTCTTGAGCTCTCTTTGAACCAATCGAGTCATTTTGCTCGATCTGGGCTCGGGACTCTTCCCATTGCGCAGCGCCAACAAGGCACAGGTCTCGCCCTCTGGTCACTCAACATGCGACCATAAAAGCCCTCATAGACTCGGCAAACTCTGCTCCGGGAGGCGATCTCTCGGCGCTTCGATCGCCTCAACGCCCGCTCTAGGCGTAACGGGAGGAGGCTGCGGTGGAATGCCATCGATGTCGGCTTGGGGCGATGTCCTGCGATGTCGAATCCGATCCACGATACCTCGACACGCTCTCGAACCTCCTCTCTGATGCGGGTGGTGGCATCTTTGGCGATCTACATCCAAACCAACAACGAATCAAAACACACTGTCACCATTCCACAACACCAAACAAGGCATACACTAGATGATAGGTATTGTAAATTCTTAACCCTTTTCCTTTCTAAAACAATAAATCTAGGCGTGCACGATGGTAGTCAGTCTTGATGATCATGGAAAACGACCTACAACAAAGGTCGATCTCTGAGAATCTATGACTCACGAGCTCGATACCAAGCTGTAAAGACCCGACCCAAAGGGGCTCTAAATGGGCCTTTACCCCAATGCATGTAGTGAAAATAAAAGACATTATGAAAAATACATTTGATTCCAAGTAAAAACGAAACATTCAACAACCAAAACATACATTTCTAAAAGCACACTCACGATCGGAGATTTATTTAAACCATTAAAACAATCCACAAGTACCAATATCTTTGGAATCCATAAAGCGTAAGAAAACATCACGGGGCTCTGTGCGTCTACATGCATTCGGGAAATAATAAAAAGTGAAGAGTCGGGATAATTAAAATAAAACAATCGGAGATGATGAGCGGTTCCATGATCATAGCTCCTCCTTGACCATCCTGTCTCCGCCTTGATTACACATGGAAAACCACGGAATAAGGGTGAGTAACGAATTACCCAGTAAGAATCCCCAACCGGGGTACAATCGATATACATGATCATCTAGAAGAATGTATGCAAGCTATGAGTACAAACACAGGCGGAGAGCACATAGCTAAGTCCACACTTGGACCTCGGATGCCATCTCGGGGTCTTAGTCGGAAATATCACAACACACTAAGCGCACTATCACGGGAACAAGTCCCGGCCTCGGCTGCCTCACGGCGTCGAAAGGTGCAGCGGCTCAAGATCCCGAGGAGCTCTCGATCGGCGCTTGTAATGGCGTAAGGATGCACGCGTGCTTCTACGCAGACTATGAAGGTGCGGGTCTAGTGGCAAGCTGCCCATATCCGGATACCACGCCTAACTAAATCTCTGGATCGGTGTCAGCGACATAGGGTGTGAGACACGGACACGTGAACTATGTCGGCTGTACCACCGCACTTTGAGGCTAAGGAGCGGGTCATGGTAGGCTTACACCGAGAAGCCGTCCTTACCTTATCGGTGGCAATCAAGGGCTCTTGCCGAACACGGCGAGGGCGTGCGCGTGCTGCAGGGACTAGGCATTGCCAAGTCATCATCCCGACCATTGGGGCATCGCTTAGACTACCACCCTCACCCAAGATTGCGGGGCCTACCGGTTGGGATAGCTAATCCCTCACGGGGTCCAGGGCGGAGAAGCTGTCTCAATCGTCCTTGCCATAGATGCAAGATACTTTATGCATCGGGCGGATGATGCTATCTACCTCAATTCTAAACCTTAACAATAATAACGATTCAATCAATGCGGTCCAATACGTGCTCATCGGATACAAAGAACCTAGCATGATACTATGAAGCAAGAGCAGATATCGAACATGCTAGAAACGAGAACAACCTAGCATGGGCTAACATGAGAAACAATACAAGAGATCATGCGATCGAGAATTGAGCAGAGCACCTAGAGATAAACATGCTAGTAATCATACACGAGGCATACAAAACAACAATCACAAATATACTGCGAGTCCACACAACCCCGGTAAGAAATCCTTACCTTGGTGGAAGACTTCTACACACAAATCCTAAGGCTGCGGAACAATCCCGAGCTAGCGGCGGGAACCTAGCAAACCAACAATAATCGATATCTAAAATATCTAAACAACAATAGAGCGACAAGCTCGGCTCAAAGGGAACTCACGCGGCGCGGCGACCACGAGCTTGGGGCTCTTTGGCAAGCTAAGCTCGGCAAAGTGGTGGGCGGCCGCGCGTGGCCAGCACAGCGGGACACGTTGCTGGTTCTTGTGTGCCCAGCACGGAGACGGACACTGCATTGGCTGCCTGCGCTGCCAACCGCAGCAGCGGGACAGCGTGCGCGGCGTCAGCGTCTGGCGAAGCCTTGCGCGGCGCTTGGCGGCGTCTGGCGAAGCGCGCGGCGCGGCGTCTGCGTCTGGCGCGCAGCGCGCGACGTCTGCGTCGCGAAGCGCGCGGCGGCGCAGCGGCTTCGGCAAGCGGACCTGGCGGTGTCGCGAGCGATCGATCGGCTGGGCGTCTTTGGCGGCGGCGAGACCTCTGGCGTCGCGGCGATCGGGCGATCTTTTCTTTGGGCGACAGCGAGGCTGCTGCGGAGCAGTGCAGGCGTCTGGCGGTAGCTCGACCGATCTGGGCGTCTGGCGAGGCTGGCTCGACCCGATCTGGGCGTCTGGTAGGTGAGGAGGATGATGGTTTGCTCCTCTCGGTGGCTGCACAACACACACACACACACAACCCCTTTTTCTTACATTCGGCCAACAAACACCCAAATGAGAAGATGAAGAAGACGAAGACTTACCGGAATGATGATGATCGAACCCAAGGAGATGCAAGGATGAAGAACTCGGCAAGGCTATGGAGATGGAGAGCTTGGGCGGCCAAGAGATGTTTTGGAGAAGGAGATGAAATAACCTATTTCTATTTCATTTAACCAAATGCACCAAAACTCCAAAAATCCAAGGTTAACTAAGATGTGATGCGAAAAAGAGCAACAAGAGCACCTAATGGCTCATTTGGCACACCTCTCTACAAGCTTCCCGGAGACCGGGTTCAAACCCAGGTGCGGCACAATTTCCTTTATTTTTACTTTTGCAACCAACCTTGCTCAAACCAAACCACAAACCCCTCCAAAAACCTACAAAAACCATCCAATAATTTTAGTAGTGGGAAAAGACACAAGCGACCATGACGGCCCGACCAAATTACCAAATTACCCCTAGGGCATACACGGAAGGCCGGGAAGAAAAACACAGGTCGTTACACCTGCTTTTCAACGCACTCTCGGGCCGAACTTTTTTTTGATTTTCAACGCTGAAATCTATCCGCCTTTTTCTCTTTAACTCCCGAAACATCGTAATGCAACATTGGAATATTTTGCGTCAAACGTTTAGTCCAAAGAATCAAAGAAACACTCTCGGTACGAACTCTAGGTTTTCAACGCTGAAATCTATCCGGTTTTTCGTTTTAGCTCCCAAACATCGTAATGCAAACATTGGAATATTTTGCGTCAAAACGTTTAGTCATGAGAATCGAAGTAAACACTCTCGGTACGAACTCTAGGTTTTCAACGCTGAAATCTATCCGATTTTTTAGCTTTAGCTCTCGAAACATCGTAATGCAGCATTGGAATATTTTGCGTCAAAACGTTTAGTCCTGAGAATCGAAGTAAACACTCTCGGTACGAACTCTAGGTTTTCAACGCTGAAATCTATCCTAGTTTTTCGATTTAGCTCCTGAAACATCGTAATGCAGCATTGGAATATTTTGCATCAAAATGTTTTGTAATGAGAATCGAAGTAAACACTCTCGGTACGAACTCTAGGTTTTCAACGCTGAAATCTATCCGAGTTTTTCGCTTTAGCTCCCGAAACATCGTAATGCAACATTGGAATATTTTGCGTCAAAACGTTTAGTCTTGAGAATCGAAGTAAACACTCTCGGTACGAACTCTAGGTTTTCAACGCTGAAATCTATCCGAGTTTTTCGCTTTAGCTCCCAAAACATCGTAATGCAACATTGGAATATTTTGCGTTAAAACGTTTAGTCAAAGAATCGAAGCAAACACTCTCGGTACGAACTCTAGGTTTTCAACGCTGAAATCTATCCGAGTTTTTCGGTTTAGCACCCGAAACATCGTATTGCAACATTGGAATATATTGCGTCAAAACGTTTAGTCCTAAGAATCGAAGTAAACACTCTCCGTACGAACTTTAGGTTTTCAACGATGAAATGTATCCGAGTTTTTCGTTTTAGCTCCCAAAACATCGTAATGCAACATTGGAATATTTTGCGTTAAAACGTTTAGTCAAGAGAATCAAAGAAACACTCTCGGTACGAACTCTAGGTTTTCAACGCTGAAATCTATCCGAGTTTTTCGGTTTAGCTCCCGAAACATCGTAATGCAACATTGGAATATTTTGCGTCAAAACGTTTAGTCCTGAGAATCGAAGTAAACACTCTCGGTACGAACTCTAGGTTTTCAACGCAAAAATCTATCCGAGTTTTTCGTTTTAGCTCCCGAAACATCGTAATGCAACATTGGAATATTTTGCGTTAAAACGTTTAGTCAAGAGAATCGAAATAAACACTCTCGGTACGAACTTTAGGTTTTCAACGCTGAAATCTATCCGAGTTTTTCGTTTTAGCTCCCGAAACATCGTAATGCAACATTGGAATATTTTGCGTTAAAACGTTTAGTCCAGAGAATCGAAATAAACACTCTCTGTACGAACTTTAGGTTTTCAACGATGAAATGTATCCGAATTTTTCTGTTTAGCTCCCAAAACATCGTAATGCAACATTGGAATATTTTGCGTTAAAACGTTTAGTCCAGAGAATCGAAATAAACACTCTCGGTACGAACTCTAGGTTTTCAACGCTGAAATCTATCCGAGTTTTTCGATTTAGCTCCTAAAACATCGTAATGCAGCATTGGAATATTTTGCGTCAAAACGTTTAGTCCTGAGAATCGAAGTAAACACTCTCGGTACGAACTCTAGGTTTTCAACGCTGAAATCTATCCGAGTTTTTCGATTTAGCTCCCAAACATCGTAATGCAGCATTGGAATATTTTGCGTCAAAATGTTTAGTCCTGAGAATCGAAGTAAACACTCTCGGTACGAACTCTAGGTTTTCAACGCTGAAATCTATCCGAGTTTTTCGCTTTAGCTCCCGAAACATCGTAATGCAGCATTGGAATATTTTGCGTCAAAATGTTTAGTCCTGAGAATCGAAGTAAACACTCTCGGTACGAACTCTAGGTTTTCAACGCTGAAATCTATCCGAGTTTTTCGCTTTAGCTCCCGAAACATCGTAATGCAGCATTGGAATATTTTGCGTCAAAACGTTTAGTCCTGAGAATCGAAGTAAACACTCTCGGTACGAACTCTAGGTTTTCAACGCTGAAATCTATCCGAGTTTTTCGCTTTAGCTCCCGAAACATCGTAATGCAGCATTGGAATATTTTGCGTCAAAACGTTTAGTCAAAAGAATCAAAGCAAACACTCTCGGTACGAACTCTAGGTTTTCAACGCTGAAATCTATCCGGGTTTTTCGTTTTAGCTCCCGAAACATCGTAATGCAACATTGGAATATTTTGCGTCAAAACGTTTAGTCATGAGAATCGAAGTAAACACTCTCGGTACGAACTCTAGGTTTTCAACGCTGAAATCTATCCGAGTTTTTCGATTTAGCTCCCGAAACATCGTAATGCAGCATTGGAATATTTTGCGTCAAAACGTTTAGTCCAGAGAATCGAAGTAAACACTCTCGGTACGAACTCTAGGTTTTCAACGCTGAAATCTATCCGAGTTTTTCGTTTTAGCTCCCGAAACATCGTAATGCAACATTGGAATATTTTGCGTCAAAACGTTTAGTCCTGAGAATCGAAGTAAACACTCTCGGTACGAACTCTAGGTTTTCAACGCTGAAATCTATCCGAGTTTTTCGATTTAGCTCCCGAAACATCGTAATGCAGCATTGGAATATTTTGCGTCAAAATGTTTAGTCCTGAGAATCGAAGTAAACACTCTCGGTACGAACTCTAGGTTTTCAACGCTGAAATCTATCCGATTTTTTAGCTTTAGCTCTCGAAACATCGTAATGCAGCATTGGAATATTTTGCGTCAAAACGTTTAGTCCTGAGAATCGAAGTAAACACTCTCGGTACGAACTCTAGGTTTTCAACGCTGAAATCTATCCGAGTTTTTCGATTTAGCTCCCGAAACATCGTAATGCAGCATTGGAATATTTTGCGTCAAAATGTTTAGTCCTGAGAATCGAAGTAAACACTCTCGGTACGAACTCTAGGTTTTCAACGCTGAAATCTATCCGATTTTTTCGCTTTAGCTCCCGAAACATCGTAATGCAGCATTGGAATATTTTGCGTCAAAACGTTTAGTCCTGAGAATCGAAGTAAACACTCTCGGTACGAACTCTAGGTTTTCAACGCTGAAATCTATCCGAGTTTTTCGATTTAGCTCCCGAAACATCGTAATGCAGCATTGGAATATTTTGCGTCAAAATGTTTAGTCCTGAGAATCGAAGTAAACACTCTCGGTATGAACTCTAGGTTTTCAACGCTGAAATCTATCCGATTTTTTCGCTTTAGCTCCGAAACATCGTAATGCAGCATTGGAATATTTTGCGTCAAAATGTTTAGTCCTGAGAATCGAAGTAAACACTCTCGGTACGAACTCTAGGTTTTCAACGCTGAAATCTATCCGAGTTTTTCGATTTAGCTCCCGAAACATCGTAATGCAGCATTGGAATATTTTGCGTCAAAATGTTTAGTCCTGAGAATCGAAGTAAACACTCTCGGTACGAACTCTAGGTTTTCAACGCTGAAATCTATCCGAGTTTTTCGATTTAGCTCCCGAAACATCGTAATGCAACATTGGAATATTTTGCGTCAAAATGTTTAGTCCTGAGAATCGAAGTAAACACTCTCGGTACGAACTCTAGGTTTTCAACGCTGAAATCTATCCGATTTTTTCGCTTTAGCTCCCGAAACATCGTAATGCAACATTGGAATATTTTGCGTCAAAACGTTTAGTCAAGAGAATCGAAGTAAACACTCTCGGTACGAACTCTAGGTTTTCAACGCTGAAATCTATCCGAGTTTTTCGATTTAGCTCCCGAAACATCGTAATGCAGCATTGGAATATTTTGCGTCAAAACGTTTAGTCATGAGAATCGAAGTAAACACTCTCGGTACGAACTCTAGGTTTTCAACGCTGAAATCTATCCGAGTTTTTCGGTTTAGCTCCCGAAACATCGTAATGCAACATTGGAATATTTAGCGTTAAAACGTTTAGTCCAGAGAATCGAAGCAAACACTCTCCGTACGAACTTTAGGTTTTCAACGATGAAATCTATCCGAGTTTTTCGTTTTAGCTCCCGAAACATCGTAATGCAACATTGGAATATTTTGCGTTAAAACGTTTAGTCCAGAGAATCGAAATAAACACTCTCGGTACGAACTCTAGGTTTTCAACGCTGAAATCTATCCGAGTTTTTCGATTTAGCTCCCGAAACATCGTAATGCAACATTGGAATATTTTGCGTCAAAATGTTTAGTCCTGAGAATCGAAGTAAACACTCTCGGTACGAACTCTAGGTTTTCAACGCTGAAATCTATCCGAGTTTTTCGTTTTAGCTCTTGAAACATCGTAATGCAACATTGGAATATTTTGCGTCAAAACGTTTAGTCCTGAGAATCGAAGTAAACACTCTCGGTACGAACTCTAGGTTTTCAACGCTGAAATCTATCCGAGTTTTTCGATTTAGCTCCCGAAACATCGTAATGCAACATTGGAATATTTTGCGTCAAAATGTTTAGTCCTGAGAATCGAAGTAAACACTCTCGGTACGAACTCTAGGTTTTCAACGCTGAAATCTATCCGAGTTTTTCGCTTTAGCTCCCGAAACATCGTAATGCAACATTGGAATATTTTGCGTCAAAACGTTTAGTCCTGAGAATCGAAGTAAACACTCTCGGTACGAACTCTGAGGTTTTCTAGGTTTTCAACGCTGAAATCTATCCGAGTTTTTCGGTTTAGCTCCCGAAACATCGTAATGCAACATTGGAATATATTGCGTCAAAACGTTTAGTCCCGAGAATCGAAGTAAACACTCTCGGTACGAACTCTAGGTTTTCAACGCTGAAATCTATCCGAGTTTTTCGCTTTAGCTCCCGAAACATCGTAATGCAACATTGGAATATTTTGCGTCAAAACGTTTAGTCCTGAGAATCAAAGAAACACTCTCGGTACGAACTCTAGGTTTTCAACGCTGAAATCTATCCGAGTTTTTCGTTTTAGCTCGAAACATCGTAATGCAGCATTGGAATATTTTGCGTCAAAACGTTTAGTCATGAGAATCGAAGTAAACACTCTCGGTACGAACTCTAGGTTTTCAACGCTGAAATCTATCCGAGTTTTTCGATTTAGCTCCCGAAACATCGTAATACAACATTCCAATATTTTGCGTCAAAACGTTTAGTCCTGAGAATCGAAGTAAACACTCTCGGTACGAACTCTAGGTTTTCAACGCTGAAATCTATCCGAGTTTTTCGCTTTAGCTCCCGAAACATCGTAATGCAACATTGGAATATATTGCGTCAAAACGTTTAGTCCTGAGAATCGAAGTAAACACTCTCGGTACGAACTCTAGGTTTTCAACGCTGAAATCTATCCGAGTTTTTCGATTTAGCTCCCGAAACATCGTAATGCAACATTGGAATATTTTGCGTCAAAATGTTTAGTCCTGAGAATCGAAGTAAACACTCTCGGTACGAACTCTAGGTTTTCAACGCTGAAATCTATCCGATTTTTTAGCTTTAGCTCTCGAAACATCGTAATGCAGCATTGGAATATTTTGCGTCAAAACGTTTAGTCCTGAGAATCGAAGTAAACACTCTCGGTACGAACTCTAGGTTTTCAACGCTGAAATCTATCCGAGTTTTTCGATTTATCTCCCGAAACATCGTAATGCAGCATTGGAATATTTTGCGTCAAAATGTTTAGTCCTGAGAATCGAAGTAAACACTCTCGGTATGAACTCTAGGTTTTCAACGCTGAAATCTATCCGATTTTTTCGCTTTAGCTCCCGAAACATCGTAATGCAGCATTGGAATATTTTGCGTCAAAATGTTTAGTCCTGAGAATCGAAGTAAACACTCTCGGTACGAACTCTAGGTTTTCAACGCTGAAATCTATCCGAGTTTTTCGTTTTAGCTCCCGAAACATCGTAATGCAACATTGGAATATTTTGCGTCAAAACGTTTAGTCCCGAGAATCGAAGTAAACACTCTCGGTACGAACTCTAGGTTTTCAACGCTGAAATCTATCCGAGTTTTTCGCTTTAACTCCCGAAACATCGTAATACAACATTCCAATATTTTGCGTCAAAACGTTTAGTCAAAAGAATCAAAGAAACACTCTCCGTACGAACTTTAGGTTTTCAACGCTGAAATGTATCCGAGTTTTTCGTTTTAGCTCCCGAAACATCGTAATGCAACATTGGAATATTTTGCGTCAAAACGTTTAGTCATGAGAATCGAAGTAAACACTCTCGGTACGAACTCTAGGTTTTCAACGCTGAAATCTATCCGAGTTTTTCTCTTTAACTCCCGAAACATCGTAATACAACATTCCAATATTTTGCGTGAAACGTTTGCGCCAAAGAATAAAAGCAAACAGTCTCGGTACGAACTCTAGGTTTTCAACGCTGAAATCTATCCGTTTTTTTCGTTTTAGCTCCCGAAACATCGTAATGCAACATTGGAATATATTGCGTCAAAACGTTTAGTCCCGAGAATCGAAGTAAACACTCTCGTATTTGAACTCTAGGTTTTCAACGCTGAAATCTATCCGAGTTTTTCGATTTAGCTCCCGAAACATCGTAATGCAGCATTGGAATATTTTGCGTCAAAATGTTTAGTCCTGAGAATCGAAGTAAACACTCTCGGTACGAACTCTAGGTTTTAAACGCTGAAATCTATCCGATTTTTTAGCTTTAGCTCTTGAAACATCGTAATGCAGCATTGGAATATTTTGCGTCAAAACGTTTAGTCCTGAGAATCGAAGTAAACACTCTCGGTACGAACTCTAGGTTTTCAACGCTGAAATCTATCCGAGTTTTTAGCTTTAGCTCTTGAAACATCGTAATGCAGCATTGGAATATTTTGCGTCAAAACGTTTAGTCCTGAGAATCGAAGTAAACACTCTCGGTACGAACTCTAGGTTTTCAACGCTGAAATCTATCCGAGTTTTTCGATTTATCTCCTGAAACATCTAATGCAGCATTGGAATATTTTGCGTCAAAATGTTTAGTCCTGAGAATCGAAGTAAACACTCTCGGTATGAAATCTAGGTTTTCAACACTGAAATCTATCCGAGTTTTTCGCTTTAGCTCTCGAAACATCGTAATGCAGCATTGGAATATTTTGCGTCAAAACGTTTAGTCCTGAGAATCGAAGTAAACACTCTCGGTACGAACTCTAGGTTTTCAACGCTGAAATCTATCCGAGTTTTTCGCTTTAGCTCCCGAAACATCGTAATGCAACATTGGAATATTTTGCATCAAAACGTTTAGTCCAGAGAATCGAAGTAAACACTCTCGGTACGAACTCTAGGTTTTCAACGCTGAAATCTATCCGAGTTTTTCGATTTATCTCCTGAAACATCTAATGCAGCATTGGAATATTTTGCGTCAAAATGTTTAGTCCTGAGAATCGAAGTAAACACTCTCGGTACGAACTCTAGGTTTTCAACGCTGAAATCTATCCGAGTTTTTCGATTTATCTCCTGAAACATCTAATGCAGCATTGGAATATTTTGCGTCAAAATGTTTAGTCCTGAGAATCGAAGTAAACACTCTCGGTATGAACTCTAGGTTTTCAACGCTGAAATCTATCCGAGTTTTTCGCTTTAACTCCCGAAACATCGTAATACAACATTCCAATATTTTGCGTGAAACGTTTGCGCAAAAGAATCAAAGAAACACTCTCGGTACGAACTCTAGGTTTTCAACGCTGAAATCTATCCGGGTTTTTCGTTTTAGCTTCCGAAACATCGTAATGCAGCATTGGAATATATTGCGTCAAAACGTTTAGTCATGAGAATCGAAGTAAACACTCTCGGTACGAACTCTAGGTTTTCAACGCAAAAATCTATCCGAGTTTTTCGCTTTAACTCCCGAAACATCGTAATACAACATTCCAATATTTTGCGTGAAACGTTTGCGCCAAAGAATAAAAGCAAACAGTCTCGGTACGAACTCTAGGTTTTCAACGCTGAAATCTATCCGGGTTTTTCGTTTTAGCTCCCGAAACATCGTAATGCAACATTGGAATATATTGCGTCAAAACGTTTAGTCCTGAGAATCGAAGTAAACACTCTCGGTACGAACTCTAGGTTTTCAACGCTGAAATCTATCCGAGTTTTTCGATTTAGCTCCTAAAACATCGTAATGCAGCATTGGAATATTTTGCGTCAAAACGTTTAGTCCTGAGAATCGAAGTAAACACTCTCGGTACGAACTCTAGGTTTTCAACGCTGAAATCTATCCGATTTTTTAGCTTTAGCTCTCGAAACATCGTAATGCAGCATTGGAATATTTTGCGTCAAAACGTTTAGTCCTGAGAATCGAAGTAAACACTCTCGGTACGAACTCTAGGTTTTCAACGCTGAAATCTATCCGAGTTTTTCGATTTATCTCCTGAAACATCTAATGCAGCATTGGAATATTTTGCGTCAAAATGTTTAGTCCTGAGAATCGAAGTAAACACTCTCGGTACGAACTCTAGGTTTTCAACGCTGAAATCTATCCGATTTTTCGCTTTAGCTCCCGAAACATCGTAATGCAACATTGGAATATTTTGCGTCAAAATGTTTAGTCCTGAGAATCGAAGTAAACACTCTCGATACGAACTCTAGGTTTTCAACGCTGAAATCTATCCGAGTTTTTCGCTTTAGCTCCCGAAACATCGTAATGCAACATTGAATATATTTTGCATCAAAACGTTTAGTCCTGAGAATCGAAGTAAACACTCTCGGTACGAACTCTAGGTTTTCAACGCTGAAATCTATCCGAGTTTTTCGCTTTAACTCCCGAAACATCGTAATACAACATTCCAATATATTGCGTCAAAACGTTTAGTCTTGAGAATCGAAGTAAACACTCTCGGTACAAACTATAGGTTTTCAACGCTGAAATCTATCCGGTTTTTCGTTTTAGCTCCCGAAACATCGTAATGCAACATTGGAATATATTGCGTCAAAACGTTTAGTCATGAGAATCGAAGTAAACACTCTCGGTACGAACTCTAGGTTTTCAACGCAAAAATCTATCCGAGTTTTTCTCTTTAACTCCGAAACATCGTAATACAACATTGGAATATTTTGCGTGAAAACGTTTAGTCAAAGAATAAAAAACACTCTCGGTACGAACTCTAGGTTTTCAACGCTGAAATCTATCCGATTTTTTCGCTTTAGCTCCCGAAACATCGTAATGCAACATTGGAATATATTGCGTCAAAACGTTTAGTCCTGAGAATCGAAGTAAACACTCTCGGTACGAACTCTAGTTTTTCAACGCTGAAATCTATCCGAGTTTTTCGATTTAGCTCCAAAACATCGTAATGCAGCATTGGAATATTTTGCGTCAAAACGTTTAGTCCTGAGAATCGAAGTAAACACTCTCGGTACGAACTCAAGGTTTTCAACGCTGAAATCTATCCGAGTTTTTCGATTTAGCTCTTGAAACATCGTAATGCAACATTGGAATATTTTGCGTCAAAATGTTTAGTCCTGAGAATCGAAGTAAACACTCTCGGTACGAACTCTAGGTTTTCAACGCTGAAATCTATCCGATTTTTTAGCTTTAGCTCTCGAAACATCGTAATGCAGCATTGGAATATTTTGCGTCAAAACGTTTAGTCCTGAGAATCGAAGTAAACACTCTCGGTACGAACTCTAGGTTTTCAACGCTGAAATCTATCCGAGTTTTTCGATTTAGCTCCCGAAACATCGTAATGCAACATTGGAATATTTTGCGTCAAAATGTTTAATCCTGAGAATCGAAGTAAACACTCTCGGTATGAAATCTAGGTTTTCAACACTGAAATCTATCCGATTTTTTCGCTTTAGCTCTCGAAACATCGTAATGCAAAGATTGGAATATTTTGCGTCAAAACGTTTAGTCCTGAGAATCGAAGTAAACACTCTCGGTACGAACTCTAGGTTTTCAACGCTGAAATCTATCCGAGTTTTTCGCTTTAGCTCCCAAAACATCGTAATGCAGCATTGGAATATTTTGCATCAAAACGTTTAGTCCTGAGAATCGAAGTAAACACTCTCGGTACGAACTCTAGGTTTTCAACGCTGAAATCTATCCGAGTTTTTCGATTTATCTCCTGAAACATCTAATGCAGCATTGGAATATTTTGCGTCAAAATGTTTAGTCCTGAGAATCGAAGTAAACACTCTCGGTACGAACTCTAGGTTTTCAACGCTGAAATCTATCCCATTTTTTCGCTTTAGATCCCGAAACATCGTAATGCAACATTGGAATATTTTGCGTCAAAATGATGATGACTTGGCATTGCCTTGTCCTCGATAGTCGGCACGCCCTCGGCGTGTTCGGCCGTAGCCCCTAATTGCCACCGTTAAGGTAAGGGCGGCTTCTCGGTGTAAGCCTACCACGACCCGCTCCCTTAGCCTCAAAGCGGTGGTTCAGCCGACATAGTTTAAGTGTCCGTGTCTCACACCCTATGTCGCTGACACCGATCCAAAGATTTAGTTAGGCGTGGTGGATGGACATGGGCAGCTTGCCTCTAGACCCGACACCCCCATGGTTCTGCAGAGCACGCGGTGCATGTTTACGCTCATTACAAATACGACCGAGAGCTCCTCGGATCTTGAGCCAGTGTACCTTTCTGCGTCGACAGATGAGACAGCCGAGGCCGGGACTTGTTTCTCGTATAGGGCGACTTATGTATTGGATCTGTGTGATGATTTTATTCCTGGATTAAGCCACCGAGTTGGCATCCGAGGCCCAAGTGTGGGCTAAGCTATGTGCTATATTCTCGTGTTATATTCATAGCTTGCATACTCTCATCGAGATGACCATGTATATCGTATTGTACCCGTTGGGGATTCTTACTGAGTAATTCGTTACTCACCCTTATTCTCGTGGTTTTCCACAGTAATCGTGGTGCGACGACCGATGCTCGAAGGAGGAGCCGTGATCATGGGGCCCAGTCTTCCAACTCGATTTTTGTATTATGACTCTCGTGTGTTTTTGTTTTCCCCTGAATGCATGTAGCCGCACGAAGCCCTAGGATGTTTGTAAATATTTGTGGATTCCAAAGATGTTGTATCCGAATGTGTTTTGAATGGCTTTTAGTAAATCTCTGATCGTGAGTAAACTTTGAAATGTATTTATCCCGAATGTGTGCTTGGAAACAGGACAGTTTCAGGAAAATGTCAAGTTTTTAAAGGGGTTATTTTGAATGTTTTGTTTTAATTGGAATCCAAATCATGTCTGCTTAAATGTCCTTTACTTTGAATGCATGCATTGGGGTAAGAGCCCATTTAGTGCCCCATTCGGGTCGGTCCTCTTACAGCTTGGTATCGTGAGCTAGAGTCATAAATTCAGTAGTATGACTGTTGTTGTAGGTCGTTTTCCCATGATCACTAGCACTCCGATACCATCAGTACGCCTAAGTTTACTATTTGTTTTAGAAAAAGGGTTAAGAATTTACAATACCGGCCATCTAGTGTATGCCTTGTGTAGTGTTGTGGAGCGGAGACGAGCAGTGTTCTCACTCGTTATTGGTTTGGGTTTAGAGCACCATCATGCCAACTTCCCGCAGAGGTGTGATGTATGTTGTGGCTTGTTGTGGTATCCAGTAGATTCGGATGCCCCCGGGACATCGCCCAGCAGGGGAGGTAGAGATTGGACTCCCATAGGCCAACCGTGGCTCAATTGATGGTTTTCCCCAGTGAGAGGGTGGAGGTGCTTTGCCTTGGAATGCCACTCCAAGAGAGAAGGTAGCCGTGGTTTGTGCCGATGTGGATGCTTTGGTGGAGCAGTCCCCGTGTGGACTAGCCTGGTAGCTCAAGTGCCGATCTTGAGCCTTGTTAGATTTTTTGCTGCCCAGAGAATGGTTGCAAAGTGGTAGCCTTCGAGGAGGTTGATGAGGTATCTTTGTGTTTCTCTGCGAAGTGTGGTTGTTGTAGCCAAGTAGTTTTAAACCACAGTAGTTAAGGGTGCAGCAAGTAGTGTTCCTTACGGACTGGATCCGTTGGTGGTTTCTCGGTGGTGTGATAGAATTGAACACTCTTTTTTGGTAAGCCCTAGAGTAGGGCTAGTTGCTGCATGTTGATAGAGCCGGCCAGAGTTTGTTGAGCATCATGTGGAGATGCAAGAGTAGGCTGTGAGCCTTCAGCTTGATGAGATGCCTTAGGCATGGTTGTTGGAGTTGAGCCCTTGTATGCCGAGCCAGAGTTCGTGTCACTTGAGGTTGTGACCTTGTTGGCCCCGTTGTAGTAAGATGTGGATTTGATAGTAGTGGCACTTGAGGTGCATTGGTTGGTGTGCCACTTTGGCATTAAATCTGATTCGTGCCTGAGTTTGGCATGGGCATAGCAGATGGTTCTATGCCGTTCGAGTTTAGCGTACTCCTTTAGCCTTGGATCCATTTATGGTAGTTGCACCTGTGTAGGTCGTGCAAAAAGGGCTAGTTCAGTGGTAATCGAAAGACTTCAAGCGAAAGGATGTTCGAGAGGAGCCGAGCCTTTTCCCAGTTGTTACTAGAGGTTGAGTAAGTCAAGCAGTTGGCGGTTGGTAAGTGTTAGTGCGCGTGCATCTCACGCTAGTGTTAAGGCCAAGAGATCCTTGTGGTTGGTAGTGCGGTCAACTACCTTCGAGTGCCTAAACCTCTCGAGAGTTGAACATCATAGAAGCAAGTTGGGTCCAGTTGAGGGACCATGAGTTGGATGTCTATGAGGTAAGTAAGATGCCTTGTGAGAGGAGTTGGATGCCTTATGGGTAAGCACCCTTGGTAGAGGTTTGGTATAAAGTAAGTTTGGTTTGGCGTGGTTATGCTTTGGTGGAGCAAGGTTGTCACACTTTCGAGCATCGTGTGGAGATGGAACTTTGGGTGTTCCGTTGATCGGTCAGATCTCTCGCCAGAGCTAGTGTGGCTTTTGGGAAAAGCATTTGTTAGACTTGGATCGCTAAATGAAGGTTGGGAGTTGTGCACACAAGTGTGTTTTGTGTGGTTCGTTCTCAATGCAGAGAGAGTCGATCCATGTAGGGTTTGCTTTGGGGATCCGTGCTCGCTTTTTGGAAAAGTTGGACTCCAAGTGGATGTTGTAAGGCTTAGTGAGGTGGTAAGGATACCATGCTCGTGGTAGCAGGTGTTGTTGCTTAAGTGAGATTGTTAAATGGACCTAAGCTAGGTTGGCGGATCTTCTTGCGATCGTCATGACCGAGAGAGTTGTTCGGATCCTTACTTGGGTAGGAGTTATGTTGTGGTTGATGTTTGAGTAGGAGGATGACGATTCGGTAGCGCTTGGGTCCTCTTGGTTTCAAGGAGTTGGAGTTGGCCAAAGATGGATGTGTTGCTAGAAAATGGAGTTTTTGTTTGTTCAGTGCAATTGGTTGTAGGCCGTTAGACGACAAGCAGTGTGTCGAGGGTTGTCGAAGAACCCTAGTTGTGGAGAGCCTCACCAGAGCTCACCACCAGTAGTAAGTTTAGTTAGCAAGCCGCAGTCGAGTAGTTTGTAGCCTCGGGTGAGTTGTCGGCGATTTTGGTGGGCTAGCAAGCCGAGTTTGTTTGGAGTAAAGTCCGGATTTGGTTCCCGTGTGGTGGCAAGTTGGTGTTTGATGTTGGCCAAGGTGTGGTTTTCGAGTTGCCAAGGAGTTAGCCTTGTTCGTGGGTAAGTGGTTTGCCCCGTAGGGATGTCTCTCATGTTCCCAGAGTTTGAGAGTGCCTCATTTGGTGTTGGAGGGCGAGTCTTTGCTTGTTCGTGGTCGGCGTCCAGTCTGTGGTGGACCCCGTTGTTGCCTCGGTGAGAGAATTGGATGTTGTGCTTAGTGAGCAAGTTAGCGAGCATTTGTGGAGCTCCTCGCTTTCTTCTGATGTCTACTTGTAAGGATCTGCTTTTTTTTGGAATTGTCGGATTATCCCTTGGTCTTGGACTTGGCGGTAGCAAATGCTAGTAGGTGGAAAGTCTGTTGGCCACCTGAAAGCGCTTGTTTGTCCAGCTTAAGCGGACTCTTGAGTGGTGTTCTGGAAGTTGCAATAAGAGTTGTTCGCCTCCTATGAGTGTTTGGCCTAGTTGGTTAAGGTTTTGTGTGTTGGCATGGAAGTTGTTGCACCTTTGTAGTTGAAGAACCCCTTGTATCGGTTGTGGATGAGGTTGCACCATTGTGGTTGGACTAGGGTCTTGGCATTTTGAGGATCCTTGCTTTGGTTAGTGTAGCTTTTGCTCTGCCAGCTATTATTGGTATTCTCGTCCTTGGTAGTTGGTATTAACCAGTAGTGGAGTTTCGTTGCGAAGTTTCGGTGGGAAGGTGCATTGAGCCTAAGCTAGAGGGTTAGGCCTCAGATGTGCTATCATTTGGACTTGTGAGATGTGTTTCATATTTGAGGCAAGCTTCGTTCTGCTGCTTGCATGGAGGTAAGTTTGGTGGAGGGAGCCCTCTGGGGGCCCGGTTGTTAAGCAGTGACTTGTCCAACCAAAGATTTGAGTCAAGCTAGAGTTGTGTGGATTGGCATAGCTATGCGCTTTGTGGTTGTTTGAGCGTCCGAGGCCGTAGCACTCAAGTTGTTGGATTGTAAGTTTTCCGGTGGGAGCCGTCGCTTAGTTGAGGTTGTTGTGTGAGATTAGATTCTTGGAGGATTGGTTTCAGATGGTGAGAGCTCGCACTGCCCTCGTACGTGTCTGCTTGCCATTTCTATGGAGTAGAGTCATGCCGGGCCAGTCGGAGTTGTTGTCACCGTGGTGGGGCAA
The DNA here is from genome assembly GCA_036507275.1 of Sicyos edulis. Classification (NCBI taxonomy): domain Eukaryota; kingdom Viridiplantae; phylum Streptophyta; class Magnoliopsida; order Cucurbitales; family Cucurbitaceae; genus Sicyos; species Sicyos edulis. The sequence continues at coordinate 20,264,625 of CM071854.1, forward strand.
CAAAGGTTTGTTCTAGGCAGAGCGTGGTTAAGGGGGCTTATGAGCCGAGTGCGCTTCAGAGTGCTTTCACCCTCCGACCGATGGTATTTTGGAGGATTGAGCCAGATCCGTTGGAGCTTGTTGTGAGTTGGGGTTTCCGTGGTTAGGCAAATGGAAACCAGTGTTGGATTTTATGAGGTCGCCTCGGATAGCGCTTCCCCGGCCGCTAGTTCTTTTGGTTCTGTTGAAGCATGGTAAGGTAAATGCCGCAGTCTCTAGTGCCGTGTGAGAAAAGGTTGGTGGTCGCCGCTTTTGTTTTGGGTCCCGAGTTGCTGCAGCTGACCAATGGTGCCGTGCGTAAGATTGGAGCTCGTATGTTGACAAATTTCAGAGCGCATGGAAGAGTTATGCCGATGTTCGACGACGGGATTTGGAGTTTGAGGTTGGTCAAGATGTATTCCTAAAGGTCGCTCCGCTATGCGAGGTGTTTTGAGGTTTGGCAAGCGTGGAAAGCCGAGTCCCCGCTTTGTTGGTCCGCTTTGAGATTCTAGAGAGGATCGGCAAGGTTGCTTATTGATTAGCCTTGCCTCCGTCATTGTCGCAATGCACAGTGTATTTCATGTATCGATGTTGAGGCAAGATGCGTGCGGACCGCCGCGACATTGTGGATTTTGAGCCTTTGCAAAATGAATGAGGAATTGAGCTTCGAGGAAAAGCCGCTGGGAATTCTTGCCTTTGGGACAAAGACATCGCAGAATCGTGAAATCCGGTGTAAAGGTTCAAAGGGAGGAGTCGAGTTTAGAGGAAGCCACTTGGGAACGGGAGGATGAGATGAGATTGCAGATCCCGAGCTGTTCCAATCTTAAGTGACTTTCGAGGACGAAAGTCTTGTAAGGGGGAGTATTGTAACGGCCTGCAAAATTTCATCTCGGTCTTCCGGAGGCCCAGGGCATTTTGGTAATTTTGGGTCACCGACAGGGCGGCTTTGAAATTAAATTTGTCGGAATAATTATGAGTCAATTTGAAAAGAATTGGGATTTTTGGTGAAGGCGTTTGGGCTTGGGAAGGAGCAAAATAAATAGGGAATTAAATAAGCGCGGCCGAGCAGTCAAGGCCTCGCATACCGCATGCAGGCGTCGCTTCGCAAAGACGCTGAATACGATTGGCGTTTCTGGGCCTCGTGAGTTGCTCCTGAGTTGCTCCTTTGAGCCGAGCCTCATTTATTTTATTGTATTTAGGCCTATTGTGTGATTTTTGTGTTGATTGATAGGTTCCCTGTGAGTAGATCGAGATTGTTCGCGACTTAGGATTTTCCTCGTAAGCAAACCGCTCCCCGACCAAGGTAAGTGATGATTTACCGGGGTTGTGTGGACCGCGATATTACAGGTGATTGTTGATTGATTGCTTGTTTGTGATCTATTATTGACATGTGTAGCTAGGTGTCAACTCAATTCCCTACATGATTTCTTGGTTAATTCCTCATGTTAATCCATGCTAGTTGTTCCTTTCTCTCTCGCATGCTCGTGATTCTGCCTTTGCTTCGTAGTATCATGCCAGGCTCTGTATTCTTATTGAGCACGTATTGGATTTTATGGAATTGTTTTTGCCGCTTGCTGTAGGCATAGAACTCGCGTGCAGATAGCATCATCCGGCCTCGATGCATAAAGAACCTTTATCCATGGCAGGGACGCCGAGCAAGTCATTCGGCCCCCGTCGACCCCGTGAGAGGGATTTGGCTAACCCGAGCAGTAGGGGCCCCGCAATCTTGGGTGAGGGTGGCAGATCGTTAAATGCCCCAACTGGGCTTGGGATGATGACTTGGCATTGCCTTGTCCCTATAGTCGGGCACGCTCGCCGTGTTCGCCGCCAGAGCCCCGATTGCCACCTGCTATGTAAGTGGCGCTTCTGCAGTAAGCCTACCACGACTCCGCTCTTTAGCCTCAAAGTGCGGGTTCAAAGCCGACATAGTTTAAGTGTCCGTGTCTCACACCCCTATGTCGCTGCACACCGCATCCAAAGATTTAGTTAGGCGTAGTGACCGACATGGGCGCTTTTTGCCTTCAGACCCGCACTCCCATGGTCTCGCAGAGCAGACGCGTGCATGTTTACGCTCATTACAACCACGAGCTTGAGCCCCTGATCTTGAGCCGCTGTACCTTTCTGGCCGATGAGACAGCCGAGGCCGACTTGTTTCTCGGGATAGGGCTTAATTTCTATGTATTGGATCGTGGTGATGATTTTATTCTCGGATTAAGCCACCGAGTTGGCATCCGAGGCCTAGTGTGTGGGCTAAGCTATGTGCTATATTCTCAGGTTATATTCATAGCTTGCATACGCCATCGAGATGACCATGTATATCGTATTGTACCCCTTCTGCTGGGGATTCTTATCGGAGTAATTCGCTACTCACCCTTATTCTCGTGGTTTTCCACAGTAATCGTGGGGTGCGCGACCGAGTTCAAGGCGAGGAACTGCGATCATGGGGCCCGCCTTCCAACTCGATTTTTGTATTATGACTCGCAGGTGTTTCAACCCGCCAAGGAACCTTGTTTTCCCTCGAATGTATGTAGTCAGCACGAAGCCCTAGGATGTTTTGTAAATATTTGTGATTCCGATGTTGTATCCGAATGTGTTTTGAATGGCTTTTAGTAAATTCTCCGATCGTAGTAAACTTGGAAATGTATTTATCCCCGAACAAAGCAGGAAACAGGACAGTTTCTCAGAAAATGTCTAGTTTTTAAAGGGGTTATTTTGAATGTTTTGTTTTAATTGGAATCAAATCATGTCCTTAAATGTCCTTTACTTTGAATGCATGGCATTGGGGTAAGGGCTCATTTAGTGCCCTATCTCGGCCGCTTCTTTACATGCAAGATTGAATATATTTTGGCGCAAAACGTTTAGTCCTCGAGAATCGAAGTAAACACTCTCGACGATTTTGAACTCTAGGTTTTCAACGCCGTGAAATCTATCCGATTTTTTTAGCTTTAGCTCGACATCGTAATGCAACATTGGAATATTTTGCGTCAAAAGCGTTTAGTCCACGAGAATCGGAAATAAACACTCGATGCACGAACTCAGGGTTTCAACGCTTGAAATCTATCCGAATTTTTTCGTGATTAACTCCCGGAAACATCGTAATGCAACATTGGAATATTTTGCATCAAAATGTTTAGCCTCGAGAGAATCGAAGTAAACACTCTCAGTACGAACTCTTGGTTTTCAACGCTGAAATCTATCGAGTTTTCATTTTAGCTCCAAAACATCGTAATGCAACATTGGAATATTTTTAAATCAAAAGCGTTTAGTCACGAGAATCGAAATAAACACTCTCGATGCGAACTCTAGGTTTTCAGCATTTGAAATCTATCCGAGTTTTCGTTTTAGCTTCGAAACATCGTAATGCAACATTGGAATATTTTTGCGTCAAAATGTTTAGTCACGAGAATCGAAATAAACACTCTCGAGTGCGAACTCTGGGTTTTCAACGCTGAAATCTATCCGAGTTTTTTAGCTTTAGCTCCCAAAACATCGTAATGCAACATTGGAATATTTTTGCGTCAAAACGTTTAGTCACGAGAATCGAAATAAACACTCTCGAGTACGAACTTTTGGTTTTCAACGTTGAAATCTATCCGGGTTTTTCGATTTAGCTCCCGAAACATCGTAATGCAACATTGGAATATTTTGCGTCAAAGCGTTTAGTCCAAGAATCGAAATAAACACTCTCGGGAGTGAACTTTAGGTTTTTCAACAGCTGAAATCTATCCAGAGTTTTTCGTTTTAGCTCCCGAAACATCGTAATGCAACATTGGAATATTTTGCGTCAAAGGTTTGGTCCAAAGAATCGAAATAAACACTCTCGAGTCGAACTCTAGGTTTTCAACATTTGAAATCTATCCGATTTTTTACTTTAGCTCCTCGAAACATCGTAATGCAACATTGGAATATTTTGCGTCAAAAGCGTTTAGTCCGAGAATCGAAATAAACACTCTCAGAGTCGAACTCTTTGTTTTCAACGCCCGAAATCTATCCGAGTTTTTCGATTTAGCTTCAAAACATCGTAATGCAACATTGGAATATTTTGCGTCAAAATGTTTAGTCCCGAGAGAATGAAATAAACACTCGAAGAATTCTAGGTTTTCAACACTTTGAAATCTATCTCGAGTTTTCGTTTTAGCTCGAAACATCGTAATCTAGGGAATATTTTGCGTCAAGCGTTTAGTCAAGAATCTAAACACTCTCATTTTTTGGTTTTCAATAAATGAAATCTATCAGAGTTTTCTCTCAAAACATCGTAATGCAACATTGGAATATTTTTGCGTCAAAACGTTTAGTCCGGAGAATCGAAATAAACACTCTCGAACGTCGAACTTTTGGTTTTTCAACGCTTGAAATCTATCAGAGGTTTTCGCTTTAGCTCCCGAAACATCGTAATGCAACATTGGAAATATTTTGCGTCAAAAGCGTTTAGTCAAGAATCGAAATAAACACTCTCGGATCGAACTTTTAGGTTTTCAACATTGAAATCTATCAGAGTTTTTCGTTTTAGCTCCCGAAACATCGTAATGCAACATTGGAATATTTTTGCGTCAAAACGTTTAGTCATGAGAATCGAAGTAAACACTCTCGGTACGAACTCTTTGGTTTTCAGCGCGAAATCTATCAGGAGTTTTCATTTTAGCTCCCGAAACATCGTAATGCAACATTGGAATATTTTTGCGTCAAGAGAGTTTAGTCAAAGAATCGAAGTAAACACTCTCAGGGATGCGAACTTTTAGGTTTTCAACGCTTGAAATCTATCCGAGTTTTTTCGTTTTAGCTTCCGAAACATCGTAATGCAACATTGGAATATTTTTGCGTCAAAGCGTTTAGTCTTTGAGAATCGAAATAAACACTCTCAAGTGCGAACTCTTGGTTTTCAGCTTAGAAATCTATCTAAGTTTTGCTAAACATCGTAAAACATGTGAACATTGGAATATTTTTGCGTCAAAGCGTTTAGTCACGAGAATCGAAGTAAACACTCTCGAGTGCGAACTCTAGGTTTTCAACGCTTTGAAATCTATCAGGAGTTTTTCGTTTTAGCTCCGAAACATCGTAATGCAACATTGGAATATTTTGCGTCAAAGCGTTTAGTCCACGAGAATCACAATAAACACTCTCGATGCGAACTCTAGGTTTTCAGCGTTGAAATCTATCCGAGTTTTTCGCTTTAGCTCCCGAAACATCGTAATGCAACATTGGAATATATTTAGTCAAAGCGTTTAGTCACGAGAATCGAAGTAAACACTCTCGAGTGCGAACACTAGGTTTTCATTCTTGAAATCTATCCGAGTTTTTCGCTTTAACTCCGAAACATCGTAATGCAACATTGCAATATTTTGCGTCAAAGCGTTTGCGTCCAAAGATTCGAAGCAAACACCCTCGGTATGAACACTATGTTTTCAACGTTGAAATCTATCCGAGTTTTTCATTTTTGCTCCCAAAACATCGTAATGCAACATTGGAATACATTGCGTCAAAACATTTACTCACGAGAATCGAAGTAAACACTCTCGATGCGAACCCTAGGTTTTCAACGCTTTGAAATCTATCGAGTTTTTTCGTTTTAGCTACGAAAACATCGTAATGCAACATTGGAATATTTTTGCGTCAAAACGTTTAGTCCACGAGAATCACGAAAAAACACTCTCGATTCGAACTCTAGGTTTTCAACGTTGAAATCTTTCCGAGTTTTTCGCTTTAGCTCCGATACATCGTAATGCAACATTGGAATATATTTCGTCAAAATGTTTAGTCACGAGATTCGAAGTAAACACTCTCGAAGTCGAACCCTAGGTTTTCAACGGCTGAAATCTATTAGAGTTTTTCGTTTTAGCTCTGAAACATCGTGTATGCAACATTGGAATATTTTGCGTCAAAACGTTTAGTCACGAGAATCGCGATAAACACTCTCGATGCGAACTCTAGGTTTTCAACGTTGAAATCTATTCGAGTTTTTTCGCTTTAGCTCGAAACATCGTAATGCAACATTGGAATATATTTAGTCAAAGCGTTTAGTCCACGAGAATCGAAGTAAACACTCTCGAGTGCGAACACTAGGTTTTCATTGCGAAATCTATCGAGTTTTTTCGCTTTAACTCCCGAAACATCGTAATGGACTTGCAATATTTTGCGCGTGAAATTTTAGCGCCAAAGATTCGAAGCAAACACCCTCGGTATGAACACTATGTTTTCAACGTTGAAATCTATCTAGGTTTTTCGTTTTTCTCCCGAAACATTGTAATGCAACCTTGGAATACATTGCGTCAAAACATTTACTCCACGAGAATCGAAGTAAACACTCTGCGATGCGAACTCTAGGTTTTCAACATTTGAAATCTATCGAGTTTTTCGTTTTAGCTCACGAAACATCGTAATGCAAACATTGGAATATTTTTGCGTCAAAGCGTTTAGTCACGAGAATCGCAGATAAACACTCTCGATGCGAACTCTAGGTTTTCAACGTTGAAATCTATCCGAGTTTTTCGCTTTAGCTCCCGAAACATCGTAATGCAACATTGGAATATATTTAAATCAAAACCTTTAGCCACGAGAATCGAAGTAAACACTCTCGGTACGAACACTAGGTTTTCATTGCTGAAATCTATCCGAGTTTTTCGCTTTAACTCCCGAAACATCGTAATACAGACTTGCAATATTTTGCGTGAAACGTTTGCGCCAAAGATTCCAAGCAAACACCCTCGGTATGAACACTATGTTTTCAACGTTGAAATCTATCCGAGGTTTTTCGTTTTGCTCGAAACATCGTAATGCAACATTGGAATACATTGCGTCAAAACATTTACTCCTGAGAATCGAAGTAAACACTCTCGGTACGAACCCTAGGTTTTCAATGCTGAAATCTATCAGAGTTTTTCGTTTTAGCTACCGAAACATCGTAATGCAGCATTGGAATATTTTGCGTCAAAACGTTTAGTCTTGAGAATCGCGATAAACACTCTCGAGTACGAACTCTAGGTTTTCAACGTTGAAATCTATCCGAGTTTTTAAGCTTTAGCTCGAAACATCGTAATGCGGCATTGGAATATATTTCGTCAAAACGTTTAGTCCTGAGAATCGAACTAAACACTCTCGGTACGAAACTCTAGGTTTTCAACATTGAAATCTATCCGATTTTTCGCTTTAGCTTCCAAAACATCGTAATGCAACATTGGAATATATTTCGTCAAAATGTTTAGTCACTGAGATTCGAAGTAAACACTCTCGAGTACGAACCCTAGGTTTTCAACGCTTGAAATCTATCGAGTTTTTCGTTTTAGCTCACCAAACATCGTAATGCAACATTGGAATATTTTGCGTCAAAGCGTTTAGTCACGAGAATCGATGTAAACACTCTCGAGTGCACGAACTCTAGGTTTTCAGCGTTGAAATCTATCCGAGTTTTTGGCTTTAGCTCCCGAAACATCCTAATGCAACATTGGAATATATTTCGTCAAAACGTTTAGTCACGAGAATCGAAGTAAACACTCTCGATGCGAACACTAGGTTTTCATTCTTTTGAAATCTATCCGAGTTTTTCGCTTTAACTCCCAAACATCGTAATCTGACACTTGCAATATTTTGCGTGAACGTTTGCGCCAAAGATCGAAGCAAACACCCTTGGTATGAACACTATGTTTTCAAGCGTTGAAATCTATCCGAGTTTTTCGTTTTGCTTTCGAAACATCGTAATGCAACATTGGAATACATTGCGTCAAAACATTTACTCACGAGAATCGAAGTAAACACTCTCGGTACAAACCCTAGGTTTTCAACGTGAAATCTATCGAGTTTTTCGTTTTAGCTCTACGAAACATCGTAATGCGACATTGGAATATTTTTGCGTCAAAACGTTTAGTCACGAGAATCGCGATAAACACTCTCGAGCACGAACTCTAGGTTTTCAACGTTTAAATCTATCCGAGTTTTTCGCTTTAGCTCGAAACATCGTAATGCAACATTGGAATATATTTAGTCAAAGCGTTTAGTCCACGAGAATCGAAATAAACGCTCTCGATGCGAACACTAGGTTTTCATTGCTTTGAAATCTATCCGAGTTTTTTCGCTTTAACTCTCGAAACATCGTAATACAGACTTGCAATATTTTGCGTGAAAGCGTTTGCGCCAAATATTCCGAAAACAAACACCCTCGGTATGAACACTATGTTTTCAAGCGTTGAAATCTATCCGAGTTTTTCGTTTTGCTCCCGAAACATCGTAATGCAACATTGGAATACATTGCGTCAAAACATTTACTCCACGAGAATCGAAGTAAACACTCTCGATGCGAACCCTAGGTTTTCAACGCTTGAAATCTATCGAGTTTTTCGTTTTAGCTCTCAAAACATCGTAATGCAACATTGGAATATTTTTGCGTCAAAACGTTTAGTCCACGAGAATCGCGAAAACACTCTCGATTCGAACTCTAGGTTTTCAACGTTGAAATCTATCCGAGTTTTTCGCTTTAGCTCGAAACATCGTAATGCAACATTGGAATATATTGCGTCAAAGCGTTTAGTCACGAGAATCGCGAAGTAAACACTCTCGATGCGAACTCTAGGTTTTCAACATTGAAATCTATCAGAGTTTTTAACTTTAGCTCGAAACATCGTAATGCGACATTGGAATATATTTGCGTCAAAATGTTTAGTCACGAGATTCAAAGTAAACACTCTCGATACGAACCCTAGGTTTTCAGCGCTGAAATCTATCGAGTTTTTCGTTTTAGCTCACCAAAACATCGTAATGCAACATTGGAATATTTTGCGTCAAAGCGTTTAGTCACGAGAATCGCGATAAACACTCTCGATGCGAACTCTAGGTTTTCAACGTTGAAATCTATCAGAGTTTTTCGCTTTAGCTCGAAACATCCTAATGCGACATTGGAATATATTGCGTCAAAACGTTTAGTCACGAGAATCGCGATAAACACTCTCGAGTGCGAACTCTAGGTTTTCAACATTGAAATCTATCCGAGTTTTTCGCTTTAGCTCCCGAAACATCGTAATGCGACATTGGAATATATTTCGTCAAAATGTTTAGTCACGAGATTCGAAGTAAACACTCTCGAAGTGCGAACCCTAGGTTTTCAACGTTTGAAATCTATCGAGTTTTTCGTTTTAGCTATCGAAACATCGTAATGCAACATTGGAATATTTTGCGTCAAAGCGTTTAGTCACGAGAATCGCGAATAAACACTCTCGATGCGAACTCTAGGTTTTCATTCTTTGAAATCTATCAGAGTTTTTCGCTTTAGCTCGAAACATCGTAATACAAACTTGCAATATTTTCAAGTGAAAACGTTTAGTCGCCAAAGATTGAAGCAAACACCCTTGGTATGAACACTATGTTTTCAACGTTGAAATCTATCCGAGTTTTTCGTTTTGCTTTGAAACATCGTAATGCAACATTGGAATACATTGCGTCAAAACATTTACTCCACGAGAATCGAAGTAAACACTCTCGGTACAAACCCTAGGTTTTCAACGCTGAAATCTATCGAGTTTTTCGTTTTAGCTCGAAACATCGTAATGCAACATTGGAATATTTTGCGTCAAAGCGTTTAGTCACGAGAATCGCGATAAACACTCTCGAAGTGCGAACTCTAGGTTTTCAACGTTGAAATCTATCCGAGTTTTTAAGCTTTAGCTCCCGAAACATCGTAATGCAACATTGGAATATATTTAAATCAAAGCGTTTAGTCTTGAGAATCGAAGTAAACACTCTCGGTACGAACTCTAGGTTTTCAACGCTGAAATCAATCCGAGTTTTTCGTTTTAGCTCCCGAAACATCGTATTGCATTATTGGAATATTTTGCGTCAAACGTTTAGTCCTGAGAATCGAAGTAAACACTCTCGGTACGAACTCTAGGTTTTCAACGCTGAAATCAATCCGAGTTTTCGTTTTAACTCTCGAAACATCGTAATGCAACATTGGAATATGTTGCGTCAAAGCGTTTAGTCACGAGAATCGCGAAAAAACACCCTCGATGCGAACTCTAGGTTTTCAACGTTGAAATCTATCCGAGTTTTTCGTTTTGCTCCCGAAACATCGTAATGCAACATTGGAATACATTGCGTCAAAACATTTACTCACGAGAATCGAAAGTAAACACTCTCGATGCGAACCTAGGTTTTCAACGCTAAAATCTATCGAGTTTTTCGTTTTAGCTCTCGAAACATCGTAATGCGACATTGGAATATTTTTGCGTCAAAGCGTTTAGTCACGAGAATCGCGATAAACACTCTCGTTTCGAACTCTAGGTTTTCAACGTTGAAATCTATCAGAGTTTTTCGCTTTAGCTCGAAACATCGTAATCGACATTGGAATATATTTAGTCAAAACGTTTAGTCACGAGAATCGAAGTAAACACTCTCGAATGCGAACACTAGGTTTTCATTCTTTGAAATCTATCCGAGTTTTTCGCTTTAACTCCCGAAACATCGTAATACAGACTTGCAATATTTTGCGTGAAACGTTTGCGCCAAAGATTCGAAGCAAACACCCTCGGTATGAACACTATGTTTTCAACGTTGAAATCTATCCAGGTTTTTCGTTTTTGCTCCCGAAACATCGTAATGCAACATTGGAATACATTGCGTCAAAACATTTACTCCTGAGAATCGAAGTAAACACTCTCGGTACGAACCCTAGGTTTTCAACAATTTGAAATCTATCGAGTTTTTCGTTTTAGCTTCTCAAAACATCGTAATGCGACATTGGAATATTTTTGCGTCAAAACGTTTAGTCACGAGAATCGCGATAAACACTCTCGATTCGAACTCTAGGTTTTCAGCGTTGAAATCTATCAGAGTTTTCGCTTTAGCTCCCGAAACATCGTAATGCAACATTGGAATATATTTGCGTCAAAGCGTTTAGTCAGGAGAATCGCGATAAACACTCTCGAGTGCGAACTCTAGGTTTTCAACATTGAAATCTATCCAGAGTTTTTAAGCTTTAGCTCGAAACATCGTAATGCAACATTGGAATATATTTCGTCAAAAGTTTAGTCACGAGATTCGAAGTAAACACTCTCGATGCGAACCCTAGGTTTTCAACGTTTGAAATCTATCGAGTTTTTCGTTTTAGCTCTCGAAACATCGTAATGCAACATTGGAATATTTTTGCGTCAAAGCGTTTAGTCACGAGAATCGCGATAAACACTCTCGATGCGAACTCTAGGTTTTCAACGTTGAAATCTATCCGAGTTTTTCGCTTTAGCTCCCGAAACATCCTAATGCGACATTGGAATATATTTCGTCAAAGCGTTTAGTCCTGAGAATCGAAGTAAACACTCTCGAAGTGCGAACACTAGGTTTTCATTCTTTGAAATCTATCAGAGTTTTTAAACTTTAACTCTCGAAACATCGTAATCTGAGACTTGCAATATTTTGCGTGAAGCGTTTGCGCCAAGATTCAAGCAAACACCCTTGGTATGAACACTATGTTTTCAACGTTGAAATCTATCGAGTTTTTTCGTTTTGCTTTGAAACATCGTAATGCAACATTGGAATACATTGCGTCAAAACATTTACTCCACGAGAATCGAAGTAAACACTCTCGGTACAAACCCTAGGTTTTCAACATTTGAAATCTATCGAGTTTTTCGTTTTAGCTCACGAAACATCGTAATGCAACATTGGAATATTTTGCGTCAAAGCGTTTAGTCACGAGAATCGCGAGTAAACACTCTCGATGCGAACTTTAGGTTTTCAACGTTGAAATCTATCAGAGTTTTTCGCTTTAGCTCGAAAACATCGTAATGCGGCATTGGAATATATTTGCGTCAAAGCGTTTAGTCACGAGAATCGAAATAAACACTCTCGATGCGAACACTAGATTTTCATTCTTTGAAATCTATCAGAGTTTTTCGCTTTAACTCCCGAAACATCGTAATCTGGACTTGCAATATTTTGCGTGAAAGCGTTTGCGCCAAAGATTGAAGCAAACACTCTCGGTATGAACACTATGTTTTCAACGTTGAAATCTATCCGAGTTTTTCGTTTTTGCTCGAAACATCGTAATGCAACATTGGAATACATTGCGTCAAAACATTTACTCCACGAGAATCGAAGTAAACACTCTCGAGTGCGAACCTAGGTTTTCAACGCTTGAAATCTATCGAGTTTTTCGTTTTAGCTACAAAACATCGTAATGCGGCATTGGAATATTTTTGCGTCAAAGCGTTTAGTCACGAGAATCGCGATAAAAACACTATCGATGCGAACTCTAGGTTTTCAGCGTTGAAATCTATCAGAGTTTTTCGCTTTAGCTCTCCAAACATCGTAATGCGACATTGGAATATTTTTGCGTCAAAGCGTTTAGTCCACGAGAATCGAAATAAACACTCTCGATTCGAACTCTAGGTTTTCAACGTTGAAATCTATCCGAGTTTTTAGCTTTAGCTCGAAACATCGTAATGCGGCATTGGAATATATTGCGTCAAAGCGTTTAGTCACGAGAATCGCGATAAACACTCTCTCTATACGAACTCTAGGTTTTCAACATTGAAATCTATCAGAGTTTTTCGCTTTAGCTCCCGAAACATCGTAATGCAACATTGGAATATATTTCGTCAAAATGTTTAGTCACGAGATTGAAGTAAACACTCTCGATGCGAACTCTAGGTTTTCAACGGCTGAAATCAATCAGAGTTTTTCGTTTTAGCTCCCGAAACATCGTATTGCATTATTGGAATATTTTGCGTCAAAACGTTTAGTCACGAGAATCGAAGTAAACACTCTCGATGCGAACTCTAGGTTTTCAACGTTGAAATCAATCAGAGTTTTTCGTTTTAACTCTCGAAACATCGTAATGCGACATTGGAATATTTTTGCGTCAAAACGTTTAGTCACGAGAATCGCGATAAACACTCTCGATGCGAACTATAGGTTTTCAACGTTGAAATCTATCCGAGTTTTTCGCTTTAGCTCCCGAAACATCGTAATGCGACATTGGAATATTTTTCGTCAAAGCGTTTAGTCACGAGAATCGAAGTAAACACTCTCGAGTGCGAACACTAGGTTTTCATTCTTTGAAATCTATCAGAGTTTTTAGCTTTAACTCCCGAAACATCGTAATCTGGACTTGCAATATTTTGCGTGAAGCGTTTTTGCGCCAAAGATTCGAAGCAAACACGCTCGGTATGAACACTATGTTTTCAACGTTGAAATCTATCCGAGTTTTTCGTTTTGCTCCCGAAACATCGTAATGCAACATTGGAATACATTGCGTCAAAACATTTACTCCACGAGAATCGAAGTAAACACTCTCGATGCGAACCCTAGGTTTTCAACGGCTGAAATCTATCGAGTTTTTCGTTTTAGCTCTCGAAACATCGTAATGCAACATTGGAATATTTTTGCGTCAAAACGTTTAGTCACGAGAATCGCGATAAACACTATCGATGCGAACTCTAGGTTTTCAGCGTTGAAATCTATCAGAGTTTTTCGCTTTAGCTCTGAAACATCGTAATGCAACATTGGAATATTTTTGCGTCAAAAGGTTTTAGTCACGAGAATCGCGAATAAACACTCTCGATTCGAACTCTAGGTTTTCAACGTTGAAATCTATCAGAGTTTTTAAGCTTTAGCTCGAAACATCGTAATGCGACATTGGAATATATTGCGTCAAAGCGTTTAGTCACGAGAATCGAAGTAAACACTCTCTATACGAACTCTAGGTTTTCAACATTGAAATCTATCAGAGTTTTTAAGCTTTAGCTCCGAAAACATCGTAATGCAACATTGGAATATATTTCGTCAAAATGTTTAGTCACGAGATTCGAAGTAAACACTCTCGATGCGAACTCTAGGTTTTCAACGGCTGAAATCAATCCGAGTTTTTTCGTTTTAGCTCCCAAAACATCGTATTGCATTATTGGAATATTTTGCGTCAAAGCGTTTAGTCACGAGAATCGAAGTAAACACTCTCGATGCGAACTCTAGGTTTTCAACAGCTGAAATCAATCCGAGTTTTTCGTTTTAACTCTCGAAACATCGTAATCACGACATTGGAATATTTTTGCGTCAAAGCGTTTAGTCACGAGAATCGCGATAAACACTCTCGATGCGAACTATAGGTTTTCAACGTTGAAATCTATCAGAGTTTTTTCGCTTTAGCTCGAAACATCGTAATGCAACATTGGAATAACTTTAGTCAAAGCGTTTAGTCACGAGAATCGAAATAAACACTCTCGAGTGCGAACACTAGGTTTTCATTCTTTGAAATCTATCAGAGTTTTTAAGCTTTAACTCGAAACATCGTAATCTGGACTTGCAATATTTTGCGTGAAACGTTTGCGCCAAATATTCGAAGCAAACACCCTCGGTATGAACACTATGTTTTCAGCGTTGAAATCTATCCGAGTTTTTCGTTTTTGCTCCGAAACATCGTAATGCAACATTGGAATACATTGCGTCAAAACATTTACTCCACGAGAATCGAAGTAAACACTCTCGAAGCACGAACCCTAGGTTTTCAACGTTGAAATCTATCGAGTTTTTCGTTTTAGCTCACGAAACATCGTAATGCAACATTGGAATATTTTTGCGTCAAAGCGTTTAGTCACGAGAATCGCGATAAACACTCTCGGTTCGAACTCTAGGTTTTCAACGTTGAAATCTATCAGAGTTTTTAGCTTTAGCTCGAAAACATCGTAATGCGGCATTGGAATATATTTAGACAAAGCGTTTAGTCACGAGAATCGAAGTAAACACTCTCGAAGTGCGAACACTAGGTTTTCATTCTTTGAAATCTATCCGAGTTTTTAAGCTTTAACTCCGAAACATCGTAATCTGGACTTGCAATATTTTGCGTGAAAGCGTTTAGCGCCAAGATTCTAAGCAAACACCCTCGGTATGAACACTTTGTTTTCAACGTTGAAATCTATCCGAGTTTTTCGGTTTTGCTCCCAAAACATCGTAATGCAACATTGGAATACATTTCGTCAAAACATTTACTCCACGAGAATCGAAGTAAACACTCTCGTGCGAACTCTAGGTTTTCAACGCTTGAAATCTATCGAGTTTTTTTCGTTTTAGCTCACGAAACATCGTAATGCAACATTGGAATATTTTTGCGTCAAAGCGTTTAGTCACGAGAATCGCGAAAAACACTCTCGATTCGAACTCTAGGTTTTCAACGTTGAAATCTATCCGAGTTTTTTGCTTTAGCTCCCGAAACATCGTAATGCGGCATTGGAATATATTGCGTCAAAGCGTTTAGTCACGAGAATCGCGATAAACACTCTCGATGCGAACTCTAGGTTTTCAACATTGAAATCTATCCGAGTTTTTCGCTTTAGCTCGAAAACATCGTAATCTTTGCATTGGAATATATTTCGTCAAAATGTTTAGTCACGAGATTCGAAGTAAACACTCTCGAGTGCGAACTCTAGGTTTTCAACGGCTGAAATCTATCGAGTTTTTCGTTTTAGCTCTCGAAACATCGTAATGCAACATTGGAATATTTTGCGTCAAAACGTTTAGTCACGAGAATCGCGATAAACACTCTCGAAGTGCGAACTCTAGGTTTTCATTGCTTTGAAATCTATCCGAGTTTTTCGCTTTAGCTCCTTTAGCGAAACATCGTAATGCAACATTGGAATATATTTCGTCAAAGCGTTTAGTCACGAGAATCGAAGTAAACACTCTCGATGCGAACACTAGGTTTTCATTCTTTGAAATCTATCAGAGTTTTTAAACTTTAACTCCCGAAAACATCGTAATCTGGACTTGCAATATTTTGCGTGAAAAGCGTTTAGTCCAAGATTCGAAGCAAACACCCTCGTATGAACACTATGTTTTCAGCGTTGAAATCTATCCGAGTTTTTTCGTTTTTGCTTTGAAACATCGTAATGCAACATTGGAATACATTGCGTCAAAACATTTACTCCACGAGAATCGAAGTAAACACTCTCGAGTACAAACCCTAGGTTTTCAACATTTGAAATCTATCGAGTTTTTCGTTTTAGCTCTCGAAACATCGTAATGCAACATTGGAATATTTTGCGTCAAAGCGTTTAGTCCACGAGAATCGCGATAAACACTCTCGATGCGAACTCTAGGTTTTCAACGTTGAAATCTATCAGAGTTTTTCGCTTTAGCTCGAAAACATCGTAATGCAACATTGGAATATATTTCGTCAAAACGTTTAGTCACGAGAATCGAAATAAACACTCTCGATGCGAACACTAGGTTTTCATTCTTTGAAATCTATCAGGTTTTTTATTTAACTCCCGAAACATCGTAATCTGGACTTGCAATATTTTGCGTGAAAGCGTTTGCGCCAAAGATTCGAAGCAAACACCCTCGGTATGAACACTATGTTTTCAACGTTGAAATCTATCCAGGTTTTTCGTTTTTGCTCCCGAAACATCGTAATGCAACATTGGAATACATTGCGTCAAAACATTTACTCCTGAGAATCGAAGTAAACACTCTCGAGATGCACGAACCTAGGTTTTCAACATTTGAAATCTATCGAGTTTTTCGTTTTAGCTCTCAAAAACATCGTAATGCGACATTGGAATATTTTGCGTCAAAGCGTTTAGTCACGAGAATCGCGATAAACACTCTCGATGCGAACTCTAGGTTTTCAACGTTGAAATCTATCCGAGTTTTTAAACTTTAGCTCCCAAACATCGTAATGCAACATTGGAATATATTTGCGTCAAAACGTTTGGTCACGAGAATCGAAGTAAACACTCTCGAGTGCGAACACTAGGTTTTCATTCTTTGAAATCTATCAGAGTTTTTCGCTTTAACTCCCGAAACATCGTAATGTCTGGACTTGCAATATTTTGCGTGAAACGTTTAGTCGCCAAAGATTCCAAGCAAAACACCCTCGGTATGAACTCTATGTTTTCAACGTTGAAATCTATCCGAGTTTTTCGCTTTAGCTCGAAATATCGTAATGCAACATTGGAATACATTGCGTCAAAACATTTACTCCACGAGAATCCAAGTAAACACTCTCGAGTGCGAACCCTAGGTTTTCAACGTTGAAATCTATCGAGTTTTTCATTTTTAGCTCTGAAAACATCGTAATCAACATTGGAATATTTTTAAATCAAAGCGTTTAGTCCTGAGAATCGAAGTAAACACTCTCGATGCGAACACTAGGTTTTCATTCTGAAATCTATCCGAGTTTTTCGCTTTAACTCCCGAAACATCGTAATACAGACTTGCAATATTTTGCGTGAAACGTTTGCGCCAAAGATTCGAAGCAAACACCCTCGGTATGAACACTATGTTTTCAACGTTGAAATCTATCCAGGTTTTTCGTTTTAGCTCGAAACATCGTAATGCAACATTGGAATATTTTTTGCGTCAAAACATTTACTCCACGAGAATTGAAGTAAACACTCTCGGTATGAACTCTAGGTTTTCAACACGAAATCTATCCGAGTTTTCGTTTTAACTCCCGAAAATATCGTAATGCGACATTGGAATATTTTGCGTCAAAACGTTTAGTCTTGAGAATCGCGAAATAAACACTCTCGATGCGAACTCTAGGTTTTCAACGTTGAAATCATGTATCTCGACCAGTTTTTTCTTCCGGTCTTCGGGTATGCCCTAGGGTAATTTGGTAATTTGGTCGGGGTAATCATGGTCGTTTGTGTCTTTTCCGACTACTAAAATTATTGGATGGTTTTGTAGGTTTTGGAGGGGTTTGTGGTTTGGTTTGAGCAAGGTTTGTTGCAAAAGTAAAAATAAAGGAAATTGTCTTTGCAGTAGGGGTTTGAACCGGGTCTCTGGGAAAGCTTGTAGAGAGGTGTGCCAATTGAGCCATTAGGTGCTCTTGTTGCTCTTTACGCATCACATCTTAGTTAACCTTGGAGTTTGGAGTTTTGGTGCATTTGGTTAAATGAAATAGAATTAGGTTATTCCATCTTATTCTCCAAAAGCACCTCTTGGCCGCCCAAGCTCTCCATCTCCATAGCCTTGCCGAGTTCTTCATCCTTGCATCTCCTTGGGTTCGATCATCATCATTAGGGTAAGTCTTCGTCTTCTTCATCTTCTCATTTGGGTGTTTGTTGGCGAATGTAAGAAAAAGGGGTTGTGTGTGTGTGTGTGTTGTGCGGCCCGGTAGGAGGAGCGACCATCATCCCGGCCATTTCGCCGCGCCCGGTCGGTCGAGCCAGACCATCGCCACGCGCCCGGATCGGTCGAGCCGACCACACGCCGCGCCCGGACGGTCGAGCCACCGCCACTCGCCGCACCGCCCGGCGGCCCGCCCGCCCGCTCGCCCGCTCGCCACGCCGGGAGAGTCGCCGAGCGCCCGCCGCGTCGCCCGAGATCGCTCGCCGCCCCTCGCGTGTCGCTTGCGTCGGCTGCTCGCCAGCGCGCCTCGCTCGTTTACGCCGCGCGCGTCCTGCCGGCGCCGCTCGCGCGCGCGCCGCCGCGCGCGCGCGCCGCGCGCGCGCGCGCGCGCGCCTCGAGCCGCCGCGCGCGCGCGCTTCGCCGGCGCGCCGCGCGCCGCGCGCGCGCGCGCGTGCGCGCGCGCCTTGCCGCGCGGTAGCGCGCCGGTAGCGTGTCCGTCTGCCGTGCGCCAGCGCGCGCCGTGCGCGTGTCCCTGCCGTGCCCGGTAGCGCGGCCGGCGCCGACCTTGCCGAGCCCGGCTTGCCAGCGACCCCAAGCTCGTGTCGTCGCGCGCGCGTGAGTTCCGAGCGAGCTTGCTTTTTCTATTGTTGTTTAGATATTTTAGATCTTGATTATTGTTGGTTTGCTAGGTTCCGCTCGCTAGCTCGGGATTGTTCATGACTTAGGATTTGTGTGTAAAAGTCTTCCGACCAAGGTAAGGATTTCTTCTGGGGTTTGTGTGGACCTGCGGTATATTTGTGATTGTTGTTTTGTATGCTGTGTATGTTTACTAGCATGTTTAGCCTAGGTGCTCATTACGAATTCTGGTTGGCATGAACTCTTGTATTGTTTCTCATGTTAGCCCATGCTAGGTTGTTCTATTCTAGCATGTTCGATATATCTGTTCTTGCTTCGTAGTATCATGCTAGGTTCTTTGTATCGATGAGCACGTATTGGGTGCATTGATTGAATCGTTATTATTGTTAAGGTTTAGAATTGAGGTAGATAGAATCATCAGGGCCCGATGCATAAAGTATCTTGCATCTATGGCAGGGCGTTAGACGAGTTCTCCGTCCTTGGACCCGTGAGGATTAGCTATCCCAGCCCGGTAGCCCTGCAATCTTGGGTGAGGGTGGCGGTGTTAAATGCCCCAGCGGTCGGGATGATGACTTGGCATTGCCTGCGTCCGGCGATCGACACGTCCTCGGCGTGTTGGCCGTAGCCCTTGATTGCCACTGTTAGGGCAGGGCCGCTTCTGGTGTAAGCCTACCACGGCCAGGTTCCTTAGCCTCGGTGCGGTGAGTACGGTGACATAGTTCACGTGTCGAGTCTCACACCCTATGTCGGTGACACCGATCCGGAGAGATTTAGTTAGGCATGGTGGCCGGAACACAGGCGACTTGCCACTAGACCGGCACCCCGAGTTTGCGGTAGCATGCGGTGCGCGCTTACGCTCATTACTGGCGCCGGCCCGGAGAGCTCCTCGGGATCTTGAGCGAGTGCACCTTTACGTGTCGGCGATGAGGCGGTGGGCGGGACTTGTTCCGTATAGTGCGTTTAGTGTGTTGTGGTATTTTCGGACTAAGACCACGAGATGGCATCAGAGGTCCAAGTGTGGACTTAGCTATGTGCTCCGCTCTGTGTTTGTACTCATAGCTTGCATACATTCTTCTAGATGATCATGTATATCGTATTGTACCCGTTTGGGGATTCTTCTTGGGTAATTCGTTACTCACCCTTATTACGTGGTTTTCCACGAGTAATCAAGCGGGGAGGCAGGATGGGTGAAGGAGGAGCTATGATCATGGAACTCTTTGTCATCTCGATTGTTTTATTTTAATTATCATGACTCTTCACTTTTTATTATTTCCCTGAATGCATGTAGGCGGACACAGAGCCCGGGATGTTTTCTTACGTTTTATGGATTCCAGCATATTGGTACTTGTGGATTGTTTTAATGGTTTAAATAAATCTCTGATCAGTGTGCTTTTAGAAATGTATGTTTTGGTTGTTGAATGTTTACTGTTTTTACTTGGAATCAAAATGTATTTTTCATAATGTCTTTTATTTTCACTACATGCATTGGGGTAAAGGCCCATTTAGAGCCCCTTTTGGGTCGGGTCTTTCTGATTGGTATCGAGCTTCGAGTCATAGATTACGTAGGCCCGACCTTTTGTTGTAGAGTCGTTTTCCATGATCATCGGCACTCAAAGCGGTCATCAGTGCGCCTAGATTTATTGTTTTAGAAAGGAAAAGGGTTAAGAATTTACAATACCTATCATCTAGTGTATGCCTTGTTTGGTGTTGTGGAATGGTGTGAGCGAGTTTTGATTCGTTGTTGGTTTGGATGTAGATCGCCCGACATGCGATCCGTCTGCAGGAGAGAGAGTTCGAGAGCGGTCGAGTATCGGGATCGGATCGTCTGCGCGGGGACATCGTCCCAAGCCGACAACGATGGCATTCCACCGGCGGCTCCTCTGTTACGCCTAGGCGGGCGTTGAGCGTGGCGCAGCGTGAGGCGCTCTGGAGCGAGTTTCTTTGAGTCTATGAGGGCTTTTATGGTCGACATGTTGAGTGACCGGAGGCGAGACCCGGCCTTGTTAGCGTATGGCGGGAAGAGTCCGAGCCCGGTCGGCGGTGACTCGATTGGTTCAGTGAGCTTCGATAGCACCTCGGCTCCACGAGGAGCAAGTAGCCCCCGAGCGGATATGGCGAGAGGTGCGAGGAATTGGGTAGGTGGTGAAGGATTTTGTGAAGTGGAAGCTTTGAGAAGTTTGATGCCACCGGTGATGCGTTAGCGGCGGCCAGTGGATTGCCCATTTGGAGTACACCTTCACGATCATGGTGTGCCCCGATATTCGAGCCGAGATGTGCGGCTCATGTGCTAGGAGGCACGGCGAGATGGTGGTGGGAGTCCACCTTGAGCGAGAGACCAGTGGGTCTCCACCCGCTACTTAGGGAGTTCTTCAAGGTGAGTTCAAGGTAAAGTTCATCGGTGATGAGGCTCGGGGAGAAGATGGTGGAGCTCTTCCGAACACAGAGCGAGGTTACGATTCCATTGAGAATATGGCGCAAGTTCTCGGAGTATGGATATTTTGCTCCTCGATTGATTGCCACCCGGGTGAAGATTGGAAGTTCATATCTGGATTGAGCGGGGTGTTTCCCGAGATGTCGAGCTCGGGCCCACGACACTTATGCTAAAGTGTCGATTAGCCACGATCTATAATGGGAAGTATCTGCTGGCGGGTTGTTGCCGCTCTGTTCGGCGTCTGTCCCAGCGGTGTGGGGCGAAGAGAGAGAAGTTTGACTTTGGGGCGGCGGCGCGCGCCAAAGCGATTCGAAGCAGAGATCGTGGAGAGCTCGATCCGTTTCAGCCCGACGCGGCGGAGGACCCGAGCGATTTCCGCTTGTGCTACTTGTGGGAAAGTCCACGCCGGAGCTTGTCGGCTGGACCTGGATTGTGCTTCCGTTGTGGTAGAGAGGGCACATGGCCCGTTTTTGTGATCGGCCCGGCTATGGCGGCTCGGCCAGTAGCGGCGGCGGTCGAGTGTTTGCTACGACCGTCGGAGGCCGAGGCGTCACGGATGCGGCATTGGGCGAGTGCGCTTCTTGTTTTAGATCAACTGCGCATTTGTCTTGTTTGATTACGGTTCCACGCATTCATTTGTATACGTGTTGTTTCTTGAGCATGCTAAGTTGAGACTAGAGCCTCTAGGTTTTGAGTTATCTGTTGCAACTCCTTCGGGAGTTAGTATGTTAGCTAGAGATAAGATTAAGGATGGCGGGATCGAGATATCAGGAGAGTTGCTTGTGGCTACGCTCATAGTTACGCCTATGGCGGTTTTGATGTGATTCTTGGTATGGAGTGGTTGGCGCTAACCATGCGTTGATTGGCGCCACCGGAAAGAAGTAGTGTTCGGGCCGCGGTCGTCCTAGCTTTAAGTTTCGTGGAGTCGAGGTGGAGTTGCCCGCCCGATGGTGTCGGTTGTGGCTCGTCGTTTGCTAGCTCATGGAGCTTGGGGCTATCTAGCCAAGTTATGCAGGAAGAGCGCCCCTCGTGTGCATTGATCAGTGCAGTGCGTCGTGCGGGGAGTTTGCGGATGTGTTTCTGAGGAGTTCACAGGGGTTGCCCCCAAAGAGAGGTTGACTTCATTATTGAGCTCGAGCAGGACCCTCCCTATCTCGAAGGCTCCGTATCGCATGGCGCCAGTGAGTTAAAGGCGAAGATTGATTCTGCGGGAGATGTTAGGCCGAGGGTTCATCCGTCCAAGTGTGTCCCAGTGGGAAGCACGATCTGTTTGTGAAAAAGAAGGATGGTTCTATGCGCTTATGTATTGATTACGCGAGCTTAATAAGGTGGCGATGAAGAATAAGTATCCGTTGCCCGTATCGATGATTTGTTCGATCGGCTTGAGGAGCTTACGTGTTCTCAAGATAGATCGAGATCCGGTTACCATCGATTGCGGATCGGGGATGCGACATTCCTAAGGCGACTTTGAGTCGGATATGGTCACTATGAGTTTGTGGTTATGTCGTTTGGATTGACCAATGCCCCGGTAGCGTTCATGGACATGATGGATAGGGTGTTCAAATCATTTTTGGGCGGCCGTCATCGTGTTCATTGGCGATATTACGATTTATTCGAGGTCTAAAGAAGACCATGCGAGCATTTGAGGCGAGTATTGGCGGCTTTGAGGAAAACCCGGCTTTATGCGAAGTTTTCCAAATGTGATTCTGGTTGGAGCGGTGGCCTTCCTAGGCCACGTGGTTTCGAGAGATGGTATAGCCGTGGACCCGCGAAGATTGAGGCCGTGAGTTCATGGGCCAAGCCGACTTGATTCTGCCGAGATTCGCGACTTTGCAGGTTTGGCGAGTTACTACCGTCGGTTCGTCAGACTTTTACTGCTTTAGCCTCGCCCCTCACTCGTCGGCGAGGAAGGGTGTCGAGTTTGTTTGGGGCAGCGAGTGTGATGAGAGCTTTGCGAGCTCAAGCGTGGTTTGACTTGGCACGATGTTGGCGATCCGGAGGGCGAGTGGTTTAAGTGGTCTCTGATGATGCTTCCAAGTTTGGATTAGGTTGTGTGTTGATGCGGCCGCGGGAAGGTCATTGCCTATGCTTCCGTCAGGTTTGAAGCCGTATGAAGCGAGAACTACCCGACTCATGATATGGAGTTAGCGGCGATGGTGTTTGCATTGAAGATTTGGAGGCATTACACAGTATGGTGGCGGATTGAGATGTTTACCGATCACGAGCCTCAAGTATCTGTTTACTCGAAGGAGTTGAATATGAGCGAGAGAGATGGTTAGAGTTGGTAAGGATTATGGCTGCGAGATTTTGTACCATCGGGTAAAGCCAATGTAGTGGCCGATGCTTTGAAGCGAGAAAAGCGTCGCACTCTGCGGCGTTGTTGAGTTCAGCCAGTTTGCGAGAGAGTTCGAGCGGGCGAGGTTGCGATGTTGTTGGGAGAGGTTCTGCCGAGTAGCTCGATTATTATTCGTGTGTCGATTCGGCGGATTATAAACGGCCAGGTTAGGTGACCCGCACTTAAGAGATTGGTTGTGAGTTAGTCTTGTGGTGACTTTGACTTTGTATATTCACGAGCGGTGGGTTGACTTATAGAGGCGGTTGTGTGTTCGGACATTGCGGGTTTCGCGGCGAGTTGCTCTCGAGGCCCATTGTTCCCCCTTTTGCTTGGCACCGGAGGTACCAAGATGTCGAGACCTTAAGCGAGACTTTACGGTGGATGGGGATGAAGAGAGATGTGGCGAGTTTGTCGGTAGGTGTCTCACTTGTCGACAAGTGAAGGCACCCGAGCGAGCGAGCAGCGAGTTTATTGCGACCAGAGTGTACCCAGTGGAAATGGGAAGAGATCTCTATGGACTTTATCTCTGGTTTGCCAAGGACTCAGGAAGTTCTCTCGATTTGGGTGATAGTCGACCGTTTGACCAAGAGCGCACACTTCATTCCGGTAGAGACACTTATCTGAGTGGAGCGAGTGGGCGCGGTATTTTTTGGAAGCGAGATCATCCGTTATCATGGTGTGCGGTGAGGATTGTGTCGGATCGTGACTCGCGGTTCACTTCGTTTACGGAGGCGCTCGAGAAGGGTTTGAGCACAGAGTGCGATTTAAGCTGACTTTTCACCCTCGGAGCGGATGGTCGGTGAGAGAGTGAATCAGATTCTCGAGGATATGTTGAGGGCTTGTGTGTTGGATTTCCCGAGCGATTGGGACGATGTCTGTACTTGATGGAGTTTGCCTATAATAATAGTTACGATCGGCGATTGAGATGGCTCCATTCGAGGCATTGTATGGTAGCGTTATCGGTCCCACGTGTGTTGCAGGAAGAGGTTGGTGATAGACGAGTTTTGGGTCCCGAGTTACTGCGATTGACCAATGGTGCGGTCACGAGAAGATTAGAGCTCGTATGTTGTGACTCGAGCGAGAGAGCGAGAAGAGTTCTGCCGATGTTAGTCGAGATTTGGAGTTTGAGGTTGGTCGGCATGTGTTCCTTAAGGTTGCTCCGTCACGAGGTGTTTTGAGGTTTGGTAAGCGTGGGAAGTTGAGTCCCGTTTTGTTGGTCCATTTGAGATCCTAGAGAGGATTGGCGAGTTGCTTCTGGTTAGCCCTACCTCCGTCACTATCGGCGGTGCATAGTGTTTTCCATGTATCGATCTTTGAGGCGGTATGTGCGGACCCGTCGCACATTGTGGACTTTGAGCCTTTGCGGTGAATGAGGATTTGAACTTGAGGAGAAGCGGTGAGGATCCTTGCCTTTGAGACCAAGGCGTTGCGTGTCGCGAGATTCGTTTAGTAAAGGTTGATGGAAGAATCGGGGTTACGAGGAAGCCACTTGGGAGGCGGGAAGGCGAGATGAGGTTGCATTACCACAGTGTTTTTTGTCTTAAGGACTTTCGAGGGCGAAAGTCATAAAAAGGAGGAATATTGTAACGACCAGGTTTTCTTCCGGTCTTCGGTATGCCCTAGGGGTAATTTGGTAATTTGGTCGGGCCGTCATGGTCGTTTGTGTCTTTTCCAGGCTACTAAAATTATTGGATGGTTTTGTAGGTTTTGGAGGTTTGTGGTTTGGTTTGAGCAAGGTTTGTTGCAAAAGTAAAAATAAAGGAAATTGTCTTTGCAGTAGGGGTTTGAACCGGGTCTCTGAGAAGCTTGTAGAGAGGTGTGCCAATTGAGCCATTAGGTGCTCTTGTTGCTCTTTACTGCATCACATCTTAGTTAACCTTGGAGTTTGGAGTTTTGGTGCATTTGGTTAAATGAAATAGAATTAGGTTATTTCCATCTTATTCTCCAAAAGCACCTCTTGGCCGCCCAAGCTCTCCATCTCCATAGCCTTGCCGAGTTCTTCATCCTTGCATCTCCTTGGGTTCGATCATCATCATTCGGGTAAGTCTTCGTCTTCTTCATCTTCTCATTTGGGTGTTTGTTGGCGAATGTAAGAAAAAGGGTTGTGTGTGTGTGTGTTGTGTGCGGCCCGGTAGGAGGAGCGACCATCATCCCGGCCATCTCGCCGCGCCCGGTCGGTCGAGCCGGCCACTCGCGCCGCGCCCGGTCGGTCGAGCCAGCCACATCCGCCGCGCCCCCGGACGGTCGAGCCGGCCCCGCGCCGCCCGACTGTCGCCCGGCCTCGCGGTTCGCCCGCGCCGAATCGCCGATCGCGCGCCACGCGCGAGAGTCCCTCGCCCGCGCCGGCCGCGTCCGGCCGTCGCTTCGCCGCCCTCGCCGTGTCCGCTTGCCGCGCTTTGCCCGCGCGCCTTCCGCTCGAGCGTTCGCCCGCGCGCGCGCGCGTCGTCCTGCCGAGTTGCTCGCCGTGTCCGCCGCGCTCGGCGCCGCGCGCCGCCGACGCGCGCCCGCGCCGCCTTAGCCCGCGCGCCCGCGCGCGCCCAGCGCGCCGCCGCCGCGCGCGTGTCCACGCCTTCGCCGCGCGCGTGCGGCGGCGTGTCGTGCGTGCCGGTAGCGCAACGGCGCCCGTGTCCTGCCGTGCCGGTAGCGCGGCCGGCGCCCGCCTTGCCGAGCGGCTTGCCAGCTCAAGCTCGTGTCGTCGCGCGCGCGTGAGTTCCGGCCGAGCTTGCTTTGTTCTATTGTTGTTTAGATATTTTAGATCTTGATTATTGTTGGTTTGCTAGGTTCCCGCTCGCTAGCTCGGGATTGTTCCATGACTTAGGATTTGTGTGTAAAGTCTTCCGACCAAGGTAAGGATTTCTTCAGGGGTTGTGTGGACCTGCGGTATATTTGTGATTGTTGTTTTGTATGCTGTGTATGTTTACTAGCATGTTTAGCCTAGGTGCTCTGTTGCAATTCTGGTGGCATGAACTCTTGTATTGTTTCTCATGTTAGCCCATGCTAGGTTGTTCTATTCTAGCATGTTCGATATCTGTTCTTGCTTCGTAGTATCATGCTAGGTTCTTTGTATCGATGAGCACGTATTGGACCGCATTGATTGAATCGTTATTATTGTTAAGGTTTAGAATTGAGGTAGATAGAATCATCAGGGCCCGATGCATAAAGTATCTTGCATCTATGGCAAGGGCGTTCGAGGCAGTTCTCCGTCCTTGGACCCCGTGAGGATTAGCTATCCCAACCCGTAGGCCACCGCAATCTTGGGTGAGGGTGGCGGTATTAAATGCCCCAGCGGTCGGGATGATGACTTGGCATTGCCTGCGTCCCGGCGATCGACACGTCCTCGGCGTGTTGGCCGTAGCCCTTGATTGCCACTGTTAGGGCAAGGACCGCTTCTGGTGTAAGCCTACCACGGCCGGTTCCTTAGCCTCGGTGCGGTGAGTACGGTGACATAGTTTCACGTGTCGGTCTCACACCCCTATGTCGGTGACACGATCCGAGAGATTTAGTTAGGCATGGTGGCCCGAACACAGGCGGCTTGCCACTGGGCCGGCACCCCCGAGTTTGCGGTAGCATGCGGTGCGCGCTTACGCTCATTCTGGCCGCCATTGGAGAGCTCCTCGGGATCTTGAGCGAGTGCACCTTTACGTATCGGCGATGAGCGGTGAGGCGGGACTTGTTCCGTATAGTGCGTTTAGTGTGTTGTGGTATTTTCCGGACTAAGACCACGAGATGGCATCAGAGGTCCAAGTGTGGACTTAGCTATGTGCTCCGCTCGTGTTTGTACTCATAGCTTGCATACATTCTTCTAGATGATCATGTATATCGTATTGTACCCGGTTGGGGATTCTTCTTTGGGTAATTCGTTACTCACCCTTATTACGTGGTTTTCCACGGTAATCAAGCGGGAGAGCAGGATGGTGAAGGAGGAGCTATGATCATGGAACTGCTTTGTCATCTCTGATTGTTTTATTTTAATTATCATGACTCTTCACTTTTTATTATTTCCCACTGAATGCATGTAGGCGACACAGAGCCCGGGGATGTTTTCTTACGTTTTATGGATTCCAGCATATTGGTACTTGTGGATTGTTTTAATGGTTTAAATAAATCTCACGATCAGTGTGCTTTTAGAAATGTATGTTTTGGTTGTTGAATGTTTCTGTTTTTACTTGGAATCCAAATGTATTTTTCATAATGTCTTTTATTTTCACTACATGCATTGGGGTAAAGGCCCATTTAGAGCCCCTTTTGGGTGGGTCTTTACAAAATCTATCCGAGTTTCTATCGCTTTAGCTCCCGAAACATCGTAATGCGGCATTGGAATATATTTCGTCAAAACGTTTAGTCACGAGAATCGAAGTAAACACTCTCGAAAGTGCGAACACTAGGTTTTCATTCTTTGAAATCTATCCGAGTTTTTCGCTTTAACTCCCGAAACATCGTAATGCAACTTGCAATATTTTTGCGTTAAAGCGTTTGCGCCAAAGATTCGTAACAAACACCCTCGGTATGAACACTATGTTTTCAACGTTGAAATCTATCCAGGTTTTTCGTTTTTGCTCCCGAAATATCGTAATGCAACATTGGAATACATTGCGTCAAAACATTTACTCCTGAGAATCGAAGTAAACACTCTCGATACGAACCCTAGGTTTTCAACCTTGAAATCTATCCGAGTTTTTCGTTTTAGCTCTGAAAAACATCTTAATGCAACATTGGAATATTTTTGCGTCAAAACGTTTAGTCTTGAGATTCGAAGTAAACACTCTCGATGCGAACTCTAGGTTTTCAACGCCAAAATCAATCCGAGTTTTTCGTTTTAGCTCCCAAACATCGTAATGCATTATTGGAATATTTTGCGTCAAAACGTTTAGTCACGAGAATCGAACTAAACACTCTCGATGCGAACTCTAGGTTTTCAACGCTGAAATCAATCCGAGTTTTTCGTTTTAACTCCCGAAACATCGTAATGCAGCATTGGAATATTTTGCGTCAAAACGTTTAGTCACGAGAATCGCGATAAACACTCTCGATGCGAACTCTAGGTTTTCAACATTGAAATCTATCCGAGTTTTTAAGCTTAAGCTCGAAACATCGTAATGCAACATTGGAATATATTTCGTCAAAATGTTTAGTCTTGAGAATCGAAGTAAACACTCTCGAATGCGAACACTAGGTTTTCATTCTTTGAAATCTATCAGAGTTTTTAGCTTTAACTCCCGAAACATCGTAATACAGACTTGCAATATTTTGCGTGAAACGTTTGCGCCAAAGATTCGAAGCAAACACGCTCGGTATGAACACTATGTTTTCAACGTTGAAATCTATCCGAGTTTTTCGTTTTGCTCCCAAACATCGTAATGCAACATTGGAATACATTGCGTCAAAACATTTACTCACGAGAATCGAAGTAAACACTCTCGAGTGCGAACCCTAGGTTTTCAACGCGGCTGAAATCTATCGAGTTTTTCGTTTTAGCTCTCGAAACATCGTAATGCAACATTGGAATATTTTGCGTCAAAGCGTTTAGTCACGAGAATCGCGAAGTAAACACTCTCGAGTGCGAACTCTAGGTTTTCAACGTTGAAATCTATCAGAGTTTTTCGCTTTAGCTCGAAAAACATCGTAATGCGACATTGGAATATTTTTGCGTCAAAACGTTTAGTCACGAGAATCGCGATAAACACTCTCGATTCGAACTCTAGGTTTTCAACGTTGAAATCTATCCGAGTTTTTCGCTTTAGCTCACGAAACATCGTAATGCACGCATTGGAATATATTGCGTCAAAACGTTTAGTCACGAGAATCGAAGTAAACACTCTCTATATACGAACTCTAGGTTTTCAACATTGAAATCTATCAGAGTTTTTCGCTTTAGCTCCCGAAACATCGTAATGCAACATTGGAATATATTTCGTCAAAATGTTTAGTCACGAGATTCGAAGTAAACACTCTCGATGCGAACTCTAGGTTTTCAACGTTGAAATCTATCAGAGTTTTTCGTTTTAGCTCGAAACATCGTAATGCATTATTGGAATATTTTGCGTCAAAACGTTTAGTCACGAGAATCGAAGTAAACACTCTCGAGTGCGAACTCTAGGTTTTCAACGTTGAAATCTAATCCGAGTTTTTCGTTTTAACTCTCGAAACATCGTAATGCGAACATTGGAATATTTTGCGTCAAAATGTTTAGTCACGAGAATCGCGAAGTAAACACTCTCGATGCGAACTCTAGGTTTTCAACGTTGAAATCTATCAGAGTTTTTCGCTTTAGCTCGAAAACATCGTAATGCAACATTGGAATATATTTCGTCAAAGCGTTTAGTCCACGAGAATCGAAGTAAACACTCTCGAGTGCGAACACTAGGTTTTCATTCTTTGAAATCTATCCGAGTTTTTTTCGCTTTAACTCCCGAAACATCGTAATCTGACACTTGCAATATTTTGCGTCAAAAACGTTTAGCCAAATATTCGAAGCAAACACCCTCGATATGAACACTATGTTTTCAACGTTGAAATCTATCCGGTTTTTCGTTTTTGCTCCCGAAACATCGTAATGCAACATTGGAATACATTGCGTCAAAACATTTACTCCTGAGAATCGAAGTAAACACTCTCGGTACGAACCCTAGGTTTTCAACGGCTGAAATCTATCGAGTTTTTCGTTTTAGCTCCGAAACATCGTAATCAACATTGGAATATTTTTGCGTCAAAACGTTTAGTCACGAGAATCGCGATAAACACTCTCGGTTGCGAACTCTAGGTTTTCAACGTTGAAATCTATCCGAGTTTTTAAGCTTTAGCTCGAAAACATCGTAATGCGACATTGGAATATATTTAGTCAAAGCGTTTAGTCACGAGAATCGAAGTAAACACTCTCGATGCGAACACTAGGTTTTCATTCTTTGAAATCTATCCTAGTTTTTCGCTTTAACTCGAAAACATCGTAATACAGACTTGCAATATTTTGCGTGAAACGTTTGCGCCAAAGATTCTAAGCAAACACCCTCGGTATGAACACTATGTTTTCAACGTTGAAATCTATCCAGGTTTTTCGTTTTTGCTCCCAAAACATCGTAATGCAACATTGGAATACATTTCGTCAAAACATTTACTCACGAGAATCGAAGTAAACACTCTCGAGTGCGAACCCTAGGTTTTCAACACTTAAATCTATCGAGTTTTTCGTTTTAGCTCACTCAAAACATCGTAATGCGACATTGGAATATTTTTGCGTCAAAGCGTTTAGTCACGAGAATCGCGAAGTAAACACTCTCGATGCGAACTCTAGGTTTTCAACGTTGAAATCTATCCGAGTTTTTTCGCTTTAGCTCCCGAAACATCGTAATGCGACATTGGAATATATTTCGTCAAAGCGTTTAGTCACGAGAATCGAAGTAAACACTCTCGATGCGAACACTAGGTTTTCATTCTTTGAAATCTATCCGAGTTTTTTAGCTTTAACTCGAAACATCGTAATCTGACACTTGCAATATTTTGCGTGAAAACGTTTGCGCAAAGATTCGAAGCAAACACTCTCGGTATGAACTCTATGTTTTCAACGTTGAAATCTATCGAGTTTTTCGTTTTAGCTCCCGAAACATCGTAATGCAACATTGGAATACATTGCGTCAAAACATTTACTCCACGAGAATCAAAGTAAACACTCTCGATGCGAACTCTAGGTTTTCAACGTTGAAATCTATCGAGTTTTTCATTTTAGCTCGAAACATCGTAATGCAACACATTGGAATATTTTGCGTCAAAACGTTTAG
Organism: Sicyos edulis; assembly: GCA_036507275.1. Lineage (NCBI taxonomy): Eukaryota > Viridiplantae > Streptophyta > Magnoliopsida > Cucurbitales > Cucurbitaceae > Sicyos > Sicyos edulis. Next base: position 20,295,862 of record CM071854.1, read on the forward strand.
TCACGAGAATCGAAGTAAACACTCTCGATGCGAACTCTAGGTTTTCATTCTTTGAAATCTATCCGGAATTTTTTCGCTTTAACTCGAAACATCGTAATGCAACATTGCAATATTTTTTGCGTCAAAACGTTTAGTCACGAGATTCGAAGCAAACACTCTCGGTATGAACTCTATGTTTTCAGCGTTGAAATCTATCCGAGTTTTTCGTTTTAGCTCCCGAAACATCGTAATGCAACATTGGAATATTTTGCGTCAAAACGTTTACTCCACGAGAATCGAAGTAAACACTCTCGATGCGAACTCTAGGTTTTCAACGCTGAAATCAATCAGAGTTTTTCGTTTTAACTCGAAACATCGTAATGCAACATTGGAATATTTTTGCGTCAAAACGTTTAGTCACGAGAATCGCGATAAACACTCTCGAGTGCGAACTCTAGGTTTTCAACGTTGAAATCTATCAGAGTTTTTCGCTTTAGCTCGAAACATCGTAATGCAACATTGGAATATATTTCGTCAAAGCGTTTAGTCACGAGAATCGAAGTAAACACTCTCGATGCGAACACTAGGTTTTCATTCTTTGAAATCTATCCGAGTTTTTAGCTTTAACTCCCGAAACATCGTAATCTGGACTTGCAATATTTTTGCGTCAAAGCGTTTGCGCCAAAGATTCGAAGCAAACACTCTCGGTATGAACACTATGTTTTCAACGTTGAAATCTATCCGAGTTTTTCGTTTTGCTCCCGAAACATCGTAATGCAACATTGGAATACATTGCGTCAAAACATTTACTCCACGAGAATCGAAGTAAACACTCTCGATGCGAACCCTAGGTTTTCAACGTTTGAAATCTATCGAGTTTTTCGTTTTAGCTCGAAACATCGTAATGCAACATTGGAATATTTTGCGTCAAAACGTTTAGTCTTGAGATTCGAAGTAAACACTCTCGATGCGAACTCTAGGTTTTCAACGCTGAAATCAATCCGAGTTTTTCGTTTTAGCTCGAAAAACATCGTAATGCATTATTGGAATATTTTTTGCGTCAAAACGTTTAGTCACGAGAATCGAAGTAAACACTCTCGATGCGAACTCTAGGTTTTCAACGTTTGAAATCAATCCGTTTTTCGTTTTAACTCGAAACATCGTAATGCAACATTGGAATATTTTGCGTCAAAACGTTTAGTCACGAGAATCGCGAAGTAAACACTCTCGATGCGAACTCTAGGTTTTCAACATTGAAATCTATCCGAGTTTTTTTTTTAGCTCCCGAAACATCGTAATGCGACATTGGAATATATTTCGTCAAAGCGTTTAGTCACGAGAATCGAAGTAAACACTCTCGAGTGCGAACACTAGGTTTTCATTCTTTGAAATCTATCAGAGTTTTTCGCTTTAACTCCCGAAACATCGTAATCTGCAACTTGCAATATTTTGCGTCAAACGTTTGCGCCAAAGATTCGAAGCAAACACTCTCGGTATGAACACTATGTTTTCAACGTTGAAATCTATCCGAGTTTTCGTTTTTGCTCCCGAAACATCGTAATGCAACATTGGAATACATTGCGTCAAAACATTTACTCACGAGAATCGAAGTAAACACTCTCGATGTGCGAACCCTAGGTTTTCAACGTTTGAAATCTATCGAGTTTTTCGTTTTAGCTCCGAAACATCGTAATGCAACATTGGAATATTTTTGCGTCAAAGCGTTTAGTCACGAGAATCGAAGTAAACACTCTCGAGTGCGAACTCTAGGTTTTCAACGTTGAAATCTATCCGAGTTTTTCGCTTTAGCTCGAAAACATCGTAATGCGACATTGGAATATTTTTGCGTCAAAACGTTTAGTCACGAGAATCGCGATAAACACTCTCGATGCGAACTCTAGGTTTTCAACGTTGAAATCTATCAGAGTTTTTAGCTTTAGCTCGAAACATCGTAATGCAACATTGGAATATTTTGCGTCAAAACGTTTAGTCACGAGAATCGAAGTAAACACTCTCGATGCGAACTCTAGGTTTTCAACGTTTGAAATCTATCGAGTTTTTTCGTTTTAGCTCACCGAAACATCGTAATGCAACACATTGGAATATTTTGCGTCAAAACGTTTAGTCACGAGAATCGAAGTAAACACTCTCGGTACGAACTCTAGGTTTTCAACATTGAAATCTATCAGAGTTTTTAGTTTTAGCTCCCGAAACATCGTAATGCAACATTGGAATATTTTTCGTCAAAATGTTTAGTCACGAGAATCGAAGTAAACACTCTCGATGCGAACTCTAGGTTTTCAACGTTGAAATCTATCAGAGTTTTTCGTTTTAGCTCCGAAACATCGTAATGCATTACATTGGAATATTTTGCGTCAAACGTTTAGTCACGAGAATCGAAGTAAACACTCTCGATGCGAACTCTAGGTTTTCAACGTTGAAATCAATCCGAGTTTTTCGTTTTAACTCCCGAAACATCGTAATGCGACATTGGAATATTTTTGCGTCAAAGCGTTTAGTCACGAGAATCGCGAAGTAAACACTCTCGATGCGAACTCTAGGTTTTCAACATTGAAATCTATCAGAGTTTTTTTTCGCTTTAGCTCCCGAAACATCGTAATGCAACATTGGAATATATTTCGTCAAAACGTTTAGTCTTGAGAATCGAAGTAAACACTCTCGATGCGAACACTAGGTTTTCATTCTTTGAAATCTATCCGAGTTTTTCGCTTTAACTCCCGAAACATCGTAATCTGGACTTGCAAAATATTTTGCGTCAAAGCGTTTAGCGCACGAGATTCGAAGCAAACACTCTCGAGTATGAACACTATGTTTTCAACGTTGAAATCTATCCGAGTTTTTCGTTTTGCTCCCAAACATCGTAATGCAACATTGGAATACATTGCGTCAAAACATTTACTCACGAGAATCGAAGTAAACACTCTCGATGCGAACCTAGGTTTTCAACGCTGAAATCTATCGAGTTTTTCGTTTTAGCTCTCAAACATCGTAATGCGACATTGGAATATTTTGCGTCAAAGCGTTTAGTCACGAGAATCGCGAAAAAACACTCTCGATGCGAACTCTAGGTTTTCAACGTTGAAATCTATCCGAGTTTTTCGCTTTAGCTCGAAAAACATCGTAATGCACATTGGAATATATTTCGTCAAAACGTTTAGTCACGAGAATCGAAGTAAACACTCTCGATGCGAACACTAGGTTTTCATTCTTGAAATCTATCAGAGTTTTTTTAGCTTTAACTCCCGAAACATCGTAATCTGGACTTGCAATATTTTTGCGTGTCAAAGCGTTTAGCGCCAAGATTCGAAGCAAACACTCTCGGTATGAACACTATGTTTTCAACGTTGAAATCTATCGAGTTTTTCGTTTTAGCTCGAAACATCGTAATGCAACATTGGAATACATTGCGTCAAAACATTTACTCCACGAGAATTGAAGTAAACACTCTCGATGCGAACTCTAGGTTTTCAACGTTGAAATCTATCCGAGTTTTTTCGTTTTAGCTCGAAACATCGTATTGCATTATTGGAATATTTTTGCGTCAAAACGTTTAGTCACGAGAATCGAAGTAAACACTCTCGATGCGAACTCTAGGTTTTCAACGCTGAAATCAATCCGAGAGTTTTTCGTTTTAACTCCCGAAACATCGTAATCACGACATTGGAATATTTTTGCGTCAAAGCGTTTAGTCACGAGAATCGCGATAAAACACTCTCGATGCGAACTCTAGGTTTTCAACGTTGAAATCTATCCGAGTTTTTTCGTTTTAGCTCCTCGAAACATCGTAATGGACATTGGAATATTTTTGCGTCAAAACGTTTAGTCACGAGAATCGAAGTAAACACTCTCGATGCGAACACTAGGTTTTCATTCTTTGAAATCTATCCGAGTTTTTCGCTTTAACTCCCGAAACATCGTAATGCTGGACTTGCAATATTTTGCGTGAAACGTTTAGCGCCAAAGATTCGAAGCAAACACCTCGGTATGAACACTATGTTTTCAACGTTGAAATCTATCGAGTTTTTCGTTTTTGCTCCGAAAACATCGTAATGCAACATTGGAATACATTGCGTCAAAAGATTTACTCACGAGAATCGAAGTAAACACTCTCGATGCGAACTCTAGGTTTTCAACGTTGAAATCTATCGAGTTTTTCGTTTTAGCTCGAAAACATCGTAATGCAACATTGGAATATTTTTGCGTCAAAGCGTTTTAGTCACGAGAATCGCGATAAACACTCTCGATGCGAACTCTAGGTTTTCAACGTTGAAATCTATCAGAGTTTTTTTTTAGCTCGAAAACATCGTAATGCAACATTGGAATATATTTCGTCAAAACGTTTAGTCACGAGAATCGAAGTAAACACTCTCGATGCGAACACTAGGTTTTCATTCTTTGAAATCTATCCGAGTTTTTCGCTTTAACTCCCGAAACATCGTAATGCGACATTGGAATATTTTCGTCAAAGCGTTTAGTCCAAAGATTCGAAGCAAACACTCTCGGTATGAACACTATGTTTTCAGCGTTGAAATCTATCCGAGTTTTTCGCTTTAGCTCGAAAACATCGTAATGCAACATTGGAATATTTTGCGTCAAAACGTTTACTCCACGAGAATCGAAGTAAACACTCTCGAGTGCGAACTCTAGGTTTTCAACGTTGAAATCTATCGAGTTTTTCGTTTAGCTCGTAATGCGACATTGAAACATCGTGTCACGACATTGGAATATTTTTGCGTCAAAACGTTTAGTCACGAGAATCGAAGTAAACACTCTCGAGAATGCGAACACTAGGTTTTCATTCGTTGAAATCTATCCGAGTTTTTCGCTTTAACTCCCGAAACATCGTAATCACGATTTGGAATATTTTTGCGTCAAAGCGTTTAGTCAAAGATTCCAAGCAAACACTCTCGATGCGAACTCTAGGTTTTCAACGATGAAATGTATCCGAGTTTTTCGTTTTAGCTCCCAAAACATCGTAATGCAACATTGGAATATTTTGCGTCAAAAGATTTAGTCACGAGAATCGAAGTAAACACTCTCGATGCGAACTCTAGGTTTTCAACGTTGAAATCTATCCGAGTTTTTCGTTTTAGCTCTACGAAACATCGTAATGCAACATTGGAATATTTTGCGTCAAAGCGTTTAGTCACGAGAATCGCGATAAAACACTCTCGATGCGAACTCTAGGTTTTCAACGTTGAAATCTATCCAGAGTTTTTTTTAGCTTTAGCTCGAAAACATCGTAATGCGACATTGGAATATATTTCGTCAAAACGTTTAGTCACGAGAATCGAAGTAAACACTCTCGATGCGAACACTAGGTTTTCATTCTTTGAAATCTATCCGAGTTTTTCGCTTTTAACTCCCGAAACATCGTAATGCAACTTGCAATATTTTTTTGCGTGAAACGTTTAGCCAAAGATTCCAAGCAAACACCCTCGGTATGAACACTATGTTTTCAACGTTGAAATCTATCCGGGTTTTTCGTTTTTGCTCCCAAAACATCGTAATGCAACATTGGAATACATTGCGTCAAAAGATTTACTCACGAGAATCGAAGTAAACACTCTCGAAATGCGAACCCTAGGTTTTCAACGTTGAAATCTATCGAGAGTTTTCGTTTTAGCTCACGAAACATCGTAATCGGACATTGGAATATTTTTGCGTCAAAGCGTTTAGTCACGAGAATCGCGATAAACACTCTCGATGCGAACTCTAGGTTTTCAACGTTGAAATCTATCCGAGTTTTTCGCTTTTAGCTCCCGAAACATCGTAATGCGGCATTGGAATATATTTCCGTCAAAGCGTTTAGTCACGAGAATCGAAGTAAACACTCTCGATGCGAACACTAGGTTTTCATTCTTTGAAATCTATCCGAGTTTTTAAGCTTTAACTCCCGAAACATCGTAATAATGGACTTGCAATATTTTGCGTGAAAACGTTTAGCCAAAGATTCGAAACAAACACTCTCGGTATGAACACTATGTTTTCAACGTTGAAATCTATCGAGTTTTTCGTTTTTCTCCCGAAACATCGTAATGCAACATTGGAATACATTGCGTCAAAACATTTACTCACGAGAATCAAAGTAAACACTCTCGATGCGAACTCTAGGTTTTCAACGTTGAAATCTATCGAGTTTTTCGTTTTAGCTCCGAAAAACATCGTAATGCAACATTGGAATATTTTTGCGTCAAAGCGTTTAGTCACGAGAATCGCGTAAACACTCTCGATGCGAACTCTAGGTTTTCAACGTTGAAATCTATCCGAGTTTTTAAGCTTTAGCTCCCGAAACATCGTAATCTGACATTGGAATATATTTCGTCAAAGCGTTTAGTCACGAGAATCGAAGTAAACACTCTCGATGTGCGAACACTAGGTTTTCATTCTTTGAAATCTATCCGAGTTTTTCGCTTTAACTCCCGAAACATCGTAATCTGACATTGCAATATTTTTTTTGCGTGAAGCGTTTAGCCAAAGATTCCAAGCAAACACCCTCGGTATGAACACTATGTTTTCAACGTTGAAATCTATCCGAGTTTTTCGTTTTTGCTCCCAAAACATCGTAATGCAACATTGGAATACATTGCGTCAAAAGATTTACTCCGAGAATCGAATTAAACACTCTCGATGCGAACCTAGGTTTTCAACGTTTTGAAATCTATCGAGTTTTCGTTTTAGCTCCAAAACATCGTAATGCGACATTGGAATATTTTTGCGTCAAAGCGTTTAGTCACGAGAATCGCGATAAACACTCTCTGATGCGAACTCTAGGTTTTCAACGTTGAAATCTATCCGAGTTTTTCGCTTTAGCTCCCGAAACATCGTAATGCAGCATTGGAATATATTTCGTCAAAACGTTTAGTCCTGAGAATCGAAGTAAACACTCTCGGTACGAACACTAGGTTTTCATTCTTTGAAATCTATCAGAGTTTTTAGCTTTAACTCCCGAAACATCGTATGTCTGGACTTGCAATATTTTGCGTGAAACGTTTGCGCCAAAGATTCAAGCAAACACCCTCTCGGTATGAACACTATGTTTTTTCAACGTTGAAATCTATCCAGGTTTTTCGTTTTTGCTCCCGAAACATCGTAATGCAACATTGGAATACATTGCGTCAAAACATTTACTCTTGAGAATCGAAGTAAACACTCTCGGTACGAACCCTAGGTTTTCAATCTTTGAAATCTATCGAGTTTTTCGTTTTAGCTCCCGAAACATCGTAATCACGACATTGGAATATTTTGCGTCAAAACGTTTAGTCACGAGAATCGCGATAAACACTCTCGATGCGAACTCTAGGTTTTCAACGTTGAAATCTATCCGAGTTTTTAGCTTTAGCTCGAAACATCGTAATGCGGCATTGGAATATATTTCGTCAAAACGTTTAGTCACGAGAATCGAACTAAACACTCTCGATGCGAACTCTAGGTTTTCAACATTGAAATCTATCCGATTTTTTGCTTTAGCTCGAAACATCGTAATGCGACATTGGAATATATTTCGCGTCAAAATGTTTAGTCACGAGATTCGAAGTAAACACTCTCTCGATCGCGAACTCTAGGTTTTCAACGCTGAAATCAATCCGAGTTTTTGTTTTAGCTCCCGAAACATCGTATTGCATTATTGGAATATTTTGCGTCAAGCGTTTAGTCACGAGAATCGAAGTAAACACTCTCGATGCGAACTCTAGGTTTTCAGCGCTGAAATCAATCGAGTTTTTTCGTTTTAACTCGAAACATCGTAATGCAACATTGGAATATTTTTGCGTCAAAGCGTTTAGTCACGAGAATCGAAGATAAACACTCTCGGTATCTGAACTCTAGGTTTTCAACATTGAAATCTATCAGAGTTTTTAAGCAAGCTCGAAACATCGTAATGCGGCATTGGAATATATTTCGTCAAAGCGTTTAGTCACGAGAATCGAAGTAAACACTCTCGAATGCGAACACTAGGTTTTCATTGCTGAAATCTATCCGAGTTTTTCGCTTTAACTCCCGAAACATCGTAATACTGAGACTTGCAATATTTTGCGTGAAACGTTTGCGCCAAAGATTCGAAGCAAACACCCTCGGTATGAACACTATGTTTTCAGCGTTGAAATCTATCCGAGTTTTTTGTTTTGCTCCCAAAACATCGTAATGCAACATTGGAATACATTGCGTCAAAACATTTACTCACGAGAATCGAAGTAAACACTCTCGAAGTGCGAACCTAGGTTTTCAACGTTGAAATCTATCGAGTTTTTTCGTTTTAGCTCCGAAACATCGTAATCACGACATTGGAATATTTTTGCGTCAAAGCGTTTAGTCACGAGAATCGCGATAAACACTCTCGATGCGAACTCTAGGTTTTCAACGTTGAAATCTATCAGGAGTTTTTTTAGCTTAGCTCCCGAAACATCGTAATGCGACATTGGAATATATTTAAATCAAAACGTTTAGTCACGAGAATCGAAGTAAACACTCTCGATACGAACACTAGGTTTTCATTCTTTGAAATCTATCAGAGTTTTTTCGCTTTAACTCCCGAAACATCGTAATCTGGACTTGCAATATTTTGCGTGAAAGCGTTTAGCGCCAAGATTCGAAGCAAACACTCTCGGTATGAACACTATGTTTTCAACGTTGAAATCTATCGGGTTTTTCGTTTTAGCTCCCGAAACATCGTAATGCAACATTGGAATACATTGCGTCAAAACATTTACTCCGAGAATCGAAGTAAACACTCTCGATGCGAACCCTAGGTTTTCAACATTGAAATCTATCGAGTTTTTCATTTTAGCTCCGAAACATCGTAATGCGACATTGGAATATTTTTGCGTCAAAACGTTTAGTCACGAGAATCGAAGTAAACACTCTCGATGCGAACACTAGGTTTTCATTCTTGAAATCTATCAGAGTTTTTCGCTTTAACTCCCGAAACATCGTAATGCTGGACTTGCAATATTTTGCGTGAAAACGCGTTTAGCCAAAGATTCGAAGCAAACACCCTCGGTATGAACACTATGTTTTCAACGTTGAAATCTATCGAGTTTTTCGTTTTAGCTCCCGAAACATCGTAATGCAACATTGGAATATTTTGCGTCAAAACATTTACTCCACGAGAATTGAAGTAAACACTCTCGATGCGAACTCTAGGTTTTCAACGTTGAAATCAATCCGAGTTTTTCGTTTTAGCTCGAAAAACATCGTAATGCATTATTGGAATATTTTGCGTCAAAAGCGTTTAGTCACGAGAATCGAAGTAAACACTCTCGATGCGAACTCTAGGTTTTCAACGTTGAAATCTATCAGAGTTTTCGTTTTAACTCCCAAACATCGTAATGCGACATTGGAATATTTTTGCGTCAAAGCGTTTAGTCACGAGAATCGCGAAGTAAACACTCTCGAATCGAACTCTAGGTTTTCAACGTTGAAATCTATCAGAGTTTTTAGCTTTAGCTCGAAACATCGTAATGCACGACATTGGAATATATTTCGTCAAAGCGTTTAGTCACGAGAATCGAAGTAAACACTCTCGATGCGAACACTAGGTTTTCATTCTTTGAAATCTATCAGAGTTTTTAAACTTTAACTCCCGAAACATCGTAATCTGGACTTGCAATATTTTGCGTGAAACGTTTGAGCCAAAGATTCGAAGCAAACACCCTCGGTATAAACACTATGTTTTCAACGTTGAAATCTATCCAGGTTTTTCGTTTTTGCTCCCGAAACATCGTAATGCAACATTGGAATACATTGCGTCAAAAGATTTACTCCTGAGAATCGAAGTAAACACTCTCGGTACGAACCCTAGGTTTTCAACGTTGAAATCTATCAGAGTTTTTCGTTTTAGCTACGAAACATCGTAATGCGACATTGGAATATTTTTGCGTCAAAGCGTTTAGTCTTGAGAATCGCAGTAAACACTCTCGGTACGAACTCTAGGTTTTCAACGTTGAAATCTATCCGAGTTTTTCGCTTTAGCTCCCGAAACATCGTAATGCAGCATTGGAATATATTTCGTCAAAACGTTTAGTCCTGAGAATCGAAGTAAACACTCTCGGTACGAACACTAGGTTTTCATTCTTTGAAATCTATCAGAGTTTTTTCGCTTTAACTCCCGAAACATCGTAATACAGACTTGCAATATTTTGCGTGAAACGTTTGCGCCAAAGATTCCAAGCAAACACCCTCGGTATGAACACTATGTTTTCAACGTTGAAATCTATCCAGGTTTTTCGTTTTTGCTCCCAAAACATCGTAATGCAACATTGGAATACATTGCGTCAAAAGATTTACTCCTGAGAATCGAAGTAAACACTCTCGGTACGAACCCTAGGTTTTCAACGTTGAAATCTATCAGAGTTTTTCGTTTTAGCTCACGAAACATCGTAATGCGACATTGGAATATTTTTTTGCGTCAAAGCGTTTAGTCACGAGAATCGCGATAAACACTCTCGATCTGAACTCTAGGTTTTCAACGTTGAAATCTATCCGATTTTTAAGCAAGCTCCCGAAACATCGTAATGCGACATTGGAATATATTTCGTCAAAGCGTTTAGTCACGAGAATCGAAGTAAACACTCTCGATGCGAACACTAGGTTTTCATTCTTTGAAATCTATCGAGGAGTTTTTAAACTTTAACTCGAAACATCGTAATCTGAGACTTGCAATATTTTGCGTGAAACGTTTGCGCCAAAGATTCGAAGCAAACACTCTCGGTATGAACACTATGTTTTCAGCGTTGAAATCTATCGAGGTTTTTTCGTTTTTTCTCCCGAAACATCGTAATGCAACATTGGAATACATTGCGTCAAAACATTTACTCCTAAGAATCGAAGTAAACACTCTCGGTACGAACCCTAGGTTTTCAACGTTGAAATCTATCAGAGTTTTTCGTTTTAGCTCACCGAAACATCGTAATGCAACATTGGAATATTTTGCGTCAAAGCGTTTAGTCACGAGAATCGCGATAAACACTCTCGATGCGAACTCTAGGTTTTCAACGTTGAAATCTATCCGAGTTTTTCGCTTTAGCTCCCGAAACATCGTAATCACGACATTGGAATATATTTCGTCAAAGCGTTTAGTCACGAGAATCGAAGTAAACACTCTCGATGCGAACACTAGGTTTTCATTCTTTGAAATCTATCAGAGTTTTTAGCTTTAACTCCCGAAACATCGTAATCTGGACTTGCAATATTTTGCGTGAAACGTTTAGCGCCAAGATTCCAAGCAAACACCCTCGGTATGAACAACTATGTTTTCAGCGTTGAAATCTATCCGAGTTTTTCGTTTTGCTCCCAAAACATCGTAATGCAACATTGGAATACATTGCGTCAAAAGATTTACTCACGAGAATCGAAGTAAACACTCTCGAGTGCGAACCCTAGGTTTTCAACGCTGAAATCTATCGAGTTTTTTCGTTTTAGCTCCGAAACATCGTAATGCGACATTGGAATATTTTTGCGTCAAAGCGTTTAGTCACGAGAATCGCGATAAACACTCTCGATGCGAACTCTAGGTTTTCAACGTTGAAATCTATCAGAGTTTTTCGCTTTAGCTCTCGAGAAAACATCGTAATGCAACATTGGAATATATTTCGTCAAAGCGTTTAGTCACGAGAATCGAACTAAACACTCTCGATGCGAACTCTAGGTTTTCAACATTGAAATCTATCAGAGTTTTTAAGCTTTAGCTCGAAACATCGTAATGCAACATTGGAATATATTTAAGTCAAAATGTTTAGTCACGAGATTCGATTCGAGTAAACACTCTCGATGCGAACTCTAGGTTTTTCAACGTTGAAATCAATCCGAGTTTTTTGTTTTAGCTCCCGAACATCGTATTGCATTATTGGAATATTTTGCGTCAAAGCGTTTAGTCACGAGAATCGAAGTAAACACTCTCGATGCGAACTCTAGGTTTTCAACGCTGAAATCAATCAGAGTTTTTCGTTTTAGCTCCAAAACATCGTAATGCGACATTGGAATATTTTTGCGTCAAAACGTTTAGTCACGAGAATCGAAGTAAACACTCTCGAGTGCGAACTCTAGGTTTTCAACATTGAAATCTATCCGAGTTTTTTAAGCAAGCTCCCACGAAACATCGTAATGCGACATTGGAATATATTTCGTCAAAGCGTTTAGTCACGAGAATCGAAGTAAACACTCTCGAATGCGAACACTAGGTTTTCATTCTTTGAAATCTATCAGAGTTTTTAACTTTAACTCCCGAAACATCGTAATCTGGACTTGCAATATTTTGCGTGAAAGCGTTTTAGCGCCAAAGATTCGAAGCAAACACCCTCGGTATGAACACTATGTTTTCAACGTTGAAATCTATCCGAGTTTTTGTTTTGCTCCCAAAACATCGTAATGCAACATTGGAATACATTGCGTCAAAACATTTACTCACGAGAATCGAAGTAAACACTCTCGATGCGAACCCTAGGTTTTCAACGTTGAAATCTATCGAGTTTTTCGTTTTAGCTCTCGAAACATCGTAATGCGACATTGGAATATTTTTGCGTCAAAACGTTTAGTCACGAGAATCGCGATAAACACTCTCGATGTGCGAACTCTAGGTTTTCAACGTTGAAATCTATCCGAGTTTTTAAGCTTTAGCTCCAAAACATCGTAATCACGACATTGGAATATATTTCGTCAAAACGTTTAGTCACGAGAATCGAAGTAAACACTCTCGATCACGAACACTAGGTTTTCATTCTTTGAAATCTATCAGAGTTTTTAGCTTTAACTCCCGAAACATCGTAATCTGGACTTGCAATATTTTTGCGTGAAACGTTTAGCCAAAGATTCGAAGTAAACACCCTCGGTATGAACACTATGTTTTCAACGTTGAAATCTATCCGAGTTTTTCGCATTTTAGCTCGAAAACATCGTAATGCAACATTGGAATACATTGCGTCAAAACATTTACTCCTAAGAATCGAAGTAAACACTCTCGATGCGAACTCTAGGTTTTCAACGTTGAAATCTATCGAGTTTTTCATTTTAGCTCGAAACATCGTAATGCAACATTGGAATATTTTTGCGTCAAAGCGTTTAGTCCTAAGAGAATCGAAGTAAACACTCTCGAAGTGCGAACACTAGGTTTTCATTCTTTGAAATCTATCAGAGTTTTTCGCTTTAACTCGAAACATCGTAATGCAACTTGCAATATTTTGCGTGAAAACGTTTAGCGCCAAAGATTCGAAGCAAACACTCTCGGTATGAACACTATGTTTTCAACGTTGAAATCTATCCGAGTTTTTCGTTTTAGCTCCCGAAACATCGTAATGCAACATTGGAATACATTGCGTCAAAACATTTACTCCACGAGAATCGAAGTAAACACTCTCGATGCGAACTCTAGGTTTTCAACGTTGAAATCAATCCGAGTTTTTCGTTTTAACTCCCGAAACATCGTAATGCGGCATTGGAATATTTTTGCGTCAAAGCGTTTAGTCACGAGAATCGCGATAAACACTCTCGATGCGAACTCTAGGTTTTCAACGTTGAAATCTATCCTAGTTTTTTTAAGCTTTAGCTCCCGAAACATCGTAATGCACGACATTGGAATATATTTCGTCAAAACGTTTAGTCACGAGAATCGAAGTAAACACTCTCGAAGTGCGAACACTAGGTTTTCATTCTTTGAAATCTATCCGAGTTTTTAAACTTTAACTCCCGAAACATCGTAATCTGGACTTGCAATATTTTGCGTGAAGCGTTTGAGCCAAGATTCGTAGCAAACACCCTCGGTATGAACACTATGTTTTCAGCGTTGAAATCTATCCAGGTTTTTCGTTTTTGCTCCCGAAACATCGTAATGCAACATTGGAATACATTGCGTCAAAAGATTTACTCTTGAGAATCGAAGTAAACACTCTCGATGCGAACCTAGGTTTTCAACGCTGAAAATCTATCGAGTTTTTCGTTTTAGCTCACGAAACATCGTAATGCAACATTGGAATATTTTTGCGTCAAAGCGTTTAGTCTTGAGAATCGCGATAAACACTCTCGATGTGCGAACTCTAGGTTTTCAACGTTGAAATCTATCCGAGTTTTTAGCTTTAGCTCGAAACATCGTAATGCAACATTGGAATATATTTCGTCAAAACGTTTAGTCACGAGAATCGAAGTAAACACTCTCGATTTAACGAACTTTTAGGTTTTCATTCTTTGAAATCTATCCGAGTTTTTTCGCTTTAACTCCCGAAACATCGTAATCTGGACTTGCAATATTTTTGCGTGAAACGTTTGCGCCAAAGATTCGAAGCAAACAACGAATAACGACCAGGTTTTTCTTCCGGTCTTCCGGGTATGCCTAGGGGTAATTTGGTAATTTAATTCGGGCCGTCATGGTCGTTTGTGTCTTTTCCATTACTAAAATTATTGGATGGTTTTGTAGGTTTTGGAGGGGTTTGTGGTTTGGTTTGAGCAAGGTTTGTTGCAAAAGTAAAAATTAAGGAAATTGTCTTTGCATGGGGGTTTGAACTCGGGTCTCTGGGAAGCTTGTAGAGAGGTGTGCCAATTGAGCCATTAGGTGCTCTTGTTGCTCTTTACGCATCACATCTTAGTTAACCTTGGAGTTTGGAGTTTTGGTGCATTTGGTTAAATGAAATAGAATTAGGTTATTCCATCTTATTCTCCAAAAGCACCTCTTGGCGCCCAAGCTCTCCATCTCCATAGCCTTGCCGAGTTCTTCATCCTTGCCTCTCCTTGGGTTCGATCATCATCATTCGGGTAAGTCTTCGTCTTCTTCATCTTCTCATTTGGGTGTTTGTTGGCGAATGTAAGAAAAAGGGGTTGTGTGTGTGTGTGTTGTGCGGCCCGGTAGAGAGGAGCGACCATCATCGCCAGACCAGCTCGCCACGCGCGCCGGTCGGTCGAACCAGGCCACATCGCCGCGCCCGGATCGGTCGAACCACCCTGCGCGCGCCCGGACTGTCCCAGCCCGACCTCGCGGGTCGCCCAGCCGAATCGCCGCCCGTCGCTCGCCGCGCCGAGAGAGTCCTCGCCCAGCGCCCGGCCGCGTCCAGCCGTCGCTCGCCGCGCCCTCGCCGTGTCCGCTTGCATTGCTCGCCTCGCCCGCCCGCCGCTCGAGCGTTCGCGCGCGCGCGTCCTGCCGAGTTGCTCGCCGTGTCCGCATCGCCGCGCCCGGCGCCAGCGCGCCGCCGCTCGAGCGCTTCGCCGCGCGCCTTCGCGCGCGCCCGAGCGCCAGCGCGCGCCTTCGCCCGAGCGCTCGCCGCGCGCGTGTCCACTGCTTGCGTGCCCGGTAGCGCGGCGGCAGCGTGTCGCTGCGTGCCGGTAGCGCGGCAGGTAGCGTGTCCTTGCCGTGCGGTAGCGCGCCGGCGGTAGCGTCCTTGCCGTGCCCGGCTTGCCGCGACCCCAAGCTCGTGTCGTCGCGCGCGCGTGAGTTCCCAGAGCCGAGCTTCTTTGTTCTATTGTTGTTTAGATATTTTAGATCTTGATTATTGTTGGTTTGCTAGGTTCCCGCTCGCTAGCTCGGGATTGTTCATGACTTAGGATTTGTGTGTAAAGTCTTGGACCAAGGTAAGGATTTCTTCACAGGGGTTGTGTGGACCTGCGGTATATTTGTGATTGTTGTTTTGTATGCACATGTATGTTTACTAGCATGTTTAGCCTAGGTGCTCTGTTACAATTCTGAGTGGCATGAACTCTTGTATTGTTTCTCATGTTAGCCCATGCTAGGTTGTTCTATTCTAGCATGTTCGATATCTGTTCTTGCTTCGTAGAATCATGCTAGGTTCTTTGTATCGATGAGCACGTATTGGGTGCATTGATTGAATCGTTATTATTGTTAAGGTTTAGAATTGAGGTAGATAGAATCATCAGGGCCCGATGCATAAAGTATCTTGCATCTATGGCAGGGGCGTTCGAGACAGATTCTCCGTCCTTGGACCCCGTGAGGATTAGCTATCCCAGCCGGTAGGCCACTGCAATCTTGGGTGAGGGTGGCGGTATTAAATGCCCCAGCGGTCGGGATGATGACTTGGCATTGCCTCGTCCCGGCGATCGACACGTCCTCGGCGTGTTGGCGTAGCCCTTGATTGCCACTGTTAGGGCAGGGACCGCTTCTGGTGTAAGCCTACCACGGCCGGTTCCTTAGCCTCGGTGCGGTGAGTGCGGTGACATAGTTCACGTGTCGAGTCTCACACCCCTATGTCGGTGACACCGATCCGGAGATTTAGTTAGGCATGGTGGTGAACACAGGCGGCTTGCCACTAGACCGGCACCCCCGAGTTTGCGGTAGCATGCGGTGCGCGCTTACGCTCATTCTGGCGCCGTGGAGAGCTCCTCGGGATCTTGAGCGATGCACCTTTACGTGTCGGCGATGAAGCGGTGGGCGGGACTTGTTCCGTATAGTGCGTTTAGTGTGTTGTGGTTTTTCGGACTAAGACCACGAGATGGCATCAGAGGTCAAGTGTGGACTTAGCTATGTGCTCCGCTCTGTGTTTGTACTCATAGCTTGCATACATTCTTCTAGATGATCATGTATATCGTATTGTACCCCGGTTGGGGATTCTTCTTTGGGTAATTCGTTACTCACCCTTATTACGTGGTTTTCCACGGGTAATCAAGCGGGAGGCGGGATGGGTGAAGGAGGAGCTATGATCATGGAACTGCTTTGTCATCTCTGATTGTTTTATTTTAATTATCATGACTCTTCACTTTTTATTATTTCCCTGAATGCATGTAGGCGGGCACAGAGCCCGGGATGTTTTCTTACGTTTTATGGATTCCGACATATTGGTACTTGTGGATTGTTTTAATGGTTTAAATAAATCTCACGATCAGTGTGCTTTTAGAAATGTATGTTTTGGTTGTTGAATGTTTACATTTTTACTTGGAATCAAAATGTATTTTTCATAATGTCTTTTATTTTCACTACATGCATTGGGGTAAAGGCCCATTTAGAGCCCCTTTTGGGTCGGGTCTTTCTGATTGGTATCGAGCTTCGAGTCATAGATTACGTAGTGACCTTTTGTTGTAGGTCGTTTTCCATGATCATCGGCCTCAGAAGCGGTCATCAGTGCGCCTAGATTTATTGTTTTAGAAAGGAAAAGGGTTAAGAATTTACAATACCTATCATCTAGTGTATGCCTTGTTTGGTGTTGTGGAATGGTGTGACGAGTTTTTGATTCGTTGTTGGTTTGGATGTAGATCGCCAACATGCGATCCGTCACCGGAGAGGAGGTTCGAGAGCGGTCGAGTATCGGGATCGGATCGTCTGCTGCGAGGACATCGTCCCAAGGCGACAACGATGGCATTCCACCAGCTCCTCTCTGTTACGCCTAGGCGGGCGTTGAGCGTGGCGCCGTGAGGCGCTCTGGAGCGAGAGTTCTTTGAGTCTATGAGGGCTTTTATGGTCGACATGTTGAGTGACCGAGAGCGAGAGACCGAGCCTTGTTAGCGTGCGCGGCGGAAGAGTCCGAGCCCGGTCGAGCGGTGACTTCGATTGGTTCAGTGAGCTCGATAGCACCTCGGCTCCACGAGGAGCAAGTAGCTCCGAGGCGGATATGGCGGAGGTGCTGGGAATTGGGTAGGTGGTGAAGGATTTTGTGAAGTGGAAGCACGAGAAGTTTGATGCCACCGGTGATGCGTTAGCGGCGGCCAGTGGATTGCCCATTTGGAGTACACCTTCACGATCATGGTGTGCCCCGATATTGAGAGGCCGAGATGTGCGGCTCATGTGCTGGGAGGCCTGGCGAGATGGTGGTGGGAGTCCACCTTGAGCGAGAGACCAGTGGGTCTCCACCCGCTACTTAGGAGTTCTTCAAGGTGAGTTCAAGGTAAAGTTCATCGGTGATGAGGCTCGGAGAAGATGGTGGAGCTCTTCCAGAACACGAAGCGGGGTTACGATTCCATTGAGAATATGGCGCAAGTTCTCGGAGTATGGATATTTTGCTCCTCGATTGATTGCCACCCGGTGAAGATCGGAAGTTCATATCTGGATTGAGGCGGTGTTTCCCGGGATGTCGGGGCTCGGGCCCACGACACTTATGCTAGAAGTACATCGATTAGCCCACGATCTATAATGGGAAGTATCTGCTTTGGCGGGTTGTTGCCGCTCTGTTGACGTCTGTCCCAGCGGTTGTAGGCGAGAAGAGAGTTTGACTTTCGGGGCGGCAGCGCCGCCAAGCGATTGAAGCAGAGATCGGCGGAGAGCTCGGTCCGTTTCCAGCCCGGCGGCGAGGAGGACCCGAGCGATTTCGCTTGTGCTACTTGTGGGAAAGTCCACGCCGGAGCTTATCGGCTGGACCTAGATTGTGCTTCCGTTGTGGTAGAGAGGGCACATGGCCCGTTTTGTGATCGGCCCGGCTATGGCGGCTCGGCCAGTAGCGGCCGAGCGAGTCGAGTGTTTGCTCGACCGTCGAGAAGCAGGCGTCGTGGATGCCGCGTGGCGAATGCGCTTCTTGTTTTAGATCAACTGCGCATTTGTCTTGTTTGATTACGGTTCCACGCATTCATTTGTATCTGTTTGTTTCTTTGAGCATGCTAAGTTAAGACTAGAGCCTCTAGGTTTTGAGTTATCTGTTGCAACTCCTTCGGGAGTTAATATGTTGGCTAGAGATAAGATTAAGGATGGCGGATCGAGATATCAGGAGAGTTGCTTGTGGCTACGCTCATAGTTACGCCTATGGCGGTTTTGATGTGATTCTTGGTATGGAGTGGTTAGTTTGCTAACCACGCGCGTGATTGGCCCCTTGCCACCGAAAGAAGTAGTGTTCGGGCGCGCCGGTCGTACTAGCTTTAAGTTTCGTGGAGTCGGGGTGGAGTTTGCCCGCCCGATGGTGTCGGTTTGTGGCTCGTCGTTTGCTAGCTCATGGAGCTTGGGGCTATCTAGCCAAGTTATGCAGGAAGAGCCGCCCCTCGTTGTCTGTTGATCGGTGCCGGTCGTGCGGGGAGTTTGCGGACGTGTTTCTGAGGAGATTCTGGGGTTGCCCCAAAGAGAGGTTGACTTCATTATTGAGCTCGAGCAGGGGACCCTCCCTATCTCGAAGGCTCGTGTGTCGCATGGCGCCAGTGATTAAAGGCGAAGATTCGATTCTGCGGGAGATGTTAGGCCGAGGTTCATCCGTCCAAGTGTGTCCCCGTGGGGAACACGATCTGTTTGTGAAAAGAAGGATGGTTCTATGCGCTTATGTATTGATTACCGCGAGCTTAATAAGGTGTGATGAAGAATAAGTATCCGTTGCCCGTATCGATGATTTGTTCGATCGGCTTGGGAGCTTACGTGTTCTCCAAGATAGATCGAGATCCGGTTACCATCGATTCTGCGGATCGGGGATGCGACATTCCTAAGGCGACTTTTCGAGTCGGATATGGTCACTATGAGTTTGTGGTTATGTCGTTTGGATTGACCAATGCCCGGTAGCGTTCATGGACATGATGGATAGGGTGTTCAAATCATTTTTGGGCGGCCGTCATCGTGTTCATTGGCGATATCCCGATTTATTCGAGGTCTAAAGAAGACCATGCGAGCATTTGAGGCGAGTATTGGCGGCTTTGAGGAAAACCCGGCTTTATCACGAAGTTTTCCAAATGTGATTTACGGTTGGAGCGGTGGCCTTCCTAGGCCCGCGTGGTTTCGAAGATGGTATAGCCGTGGACCCGCGCGAATTGGTAGCCGTGAGTTCATGGGCCAAGCCGACTTGATTCTGCCAGATTCGCGGCTTTACAGGTTTGGCGAGTTACTACCGTCGGTTCGTCAGAGACTTTTCTGCTTTAGCCTCGCCCCTCACTCGTCGGCGAGGAAGGGTGTCGAGTTTGTTTGGGGCGGCCAGTGTGATGAGAGCTTTGCGGGCTCAGCGTAGTTTGACTTGGCACCGATGTTGGCGATCCGGAGAGGGCGAGTGGTTTCGTGGTCTCTGATGATGCTTCCAAGTTTGGTTTAGGTTGTGTGTTGATGCGGCCACGGGAAGGTCATTGCCTATGCTTCCCGTCGGTTTGGCCGTATGAAGCGAGAACTACCCGACTCATGATATGGAGTTAGCGGCGATGGTGTTTGCCTTTGAAGATTTGGAGGCATTACACATATGGTGGCCAGTTGGATGTTTACCGATCACGAGCCTCAAGTATCTGTTTACTCGAAAGGAGTTGAATATGAGGCGAGAGAGATGGTTAGAGTTGGTAAGGATTATGGCTGCGAGATTTTGTACCATCGGGTAAAGCCAACGTAGTGGCCGATGCTTTGAAGCGAAAAGCGTCGCACTCTGCGGCGTTGTTGATTCCAGCCAGTTTGCGAGAGAGAGTTCGGCGGGCGAGGTTGCGATGTTGTTGGGAGAGGTTCTGCCGAGGTAGCTCGATTGGTATTCGTGCGTCGATTCAGCGGCGGATTATAGGCGGCCAGTTAGGTGACCCGCACTTAAGAGATTGGTTGTGAGTTAGTCTTGTGGTGACTTTGACTTTGTGTATTCCCAGACGATGGGTTGACTTATAGAGGCGGTTGTGTGTTCCGGACATTGCGAGTTTCGGCCGAGAGTTGCTCTCGGAGGCCCACTGTTCCCCTTTTGCTTGGCACCCGGGGTACCAAGATGTCGAGACCTTAGCGGACTTTACGGTGGATGGGGATGAAGAGAGATGTGGCGAGTTTTTGTCGGTAGGTGTCTCACTTGTCGGCAAGTGAAGGCACCCAGCCGAGAGAAGGCAGCGAGTTTGTTGCGACCAGCAGTGTACCCAGTGGAAATGGGAAGAGATCTCTATGGACTTTATATCTGGTTTGCCAAGGACTCAGAGGAAGTTCTCTCGGTTTGGGTGATAGTCGACCGTTTGACCAAGAGCGCGCACTTCATTCCGGTAGAGACACTTATCACAGTGGAGCAGTGGCGCGGTATTTTGGAGCGAGATCATCCGTTATCATGGTGTGCGGTGAGGATTGTGTCGGATCGTGACTCGCGGTTCACTTCTCGTTTACGGAGGCGCTCGAGAAGGTTTGGGCCGCAGTGCGATTTAAGCCACGACTTTTCACCCTCGGACGGATGGTGGTGAGAGAGTGAATCGATTCTCGAGGATATGTTGAGGCTTGTGTGTTGGATTTCCCGAGCGATTGGGACGATGTCATGCTTGATGGAGTTTGCCTATAACAATAGTTACGATCGGCGGTTCGGATGACTCCATTGAGGCATTGTATGGTAAGCGTTATCGGTCCCACGTGATGCAGGAAGAAGTTGGTGATAGACGAGTTTTGGGTCCCGAGTTCTGCGCAGTTGACCAATGGTGCGGTCTGAGAAGATTAGAGCTCGTATGTTGTGGCTTCGGGCGGCGAGCGAGAAGAGTTCTGTAGATGTTAGCGTCGAGATTTGGAGTTTGAGGTTGGTCGGCATGTGTTCCTTAAGGTTGCTCCGTCACGAGGTGTTACGAGGTTTGGTAGCGTGGGAAGTTGAGTCCCCGTTTTGTTGGTCCATTTGAGATCCTAGAGAGGATTGGCGAGTTTGCCTCACGGTTAGCCCTACCTCAAATCACTATCGGCGATGCATAGTATTTTCCATGTATCGATCTTTGAGCGGTATGTGCCGGACGTCGCACATTGTGGACTTTGAGCCTTTGCGGTGAATGAGGATTTGAACTTCGAGGAGAAGCGGTGAGGATCCTTGCCTTTGAGACCAAGGCGTTGCGTGTCGCGAGATTCGTTTAGTAAAGGTTGATGGAAGAATCGGGGTTACGAGGAAGCCACTTGGGAGCGGGAAGGCGAGATGAGGTTGCATTACCACGAGCCACATTTTGTCTTAAGGACTTTCGAGGGCGAAAGTCATAAAAAGGAGGAATATTATAACGACCAGTTTTTCTTCCGGTCTTCGGGTATGCCCTAGGGGTAATTTGGTAATTTGGTCGGGCCGTCATGGTCGTTTGTGTCTTTTCGGCTACTAAAATTATTGGATGGTTTTGTAGGTTTTGGAGGGTTTGTGGTTTGGTTTGAGCAAGGTTTGTTGCAAAAGTAAAAATTAAGGAAATTGTCTTTGCAGTAGGGGTTTGAACCGGGTCTCTGGGAAGCTTGTAGAGAGGTGTGCCAATTGAGCCATTAGGTGCTCTTGTTGCTCTTTCTCAAGCATCACATCTTAGTTAACCTTGGAGTTTGGAGTTTTGGTGCATTTGGTTAAATGAAATAGAATTAGGTTATTCCATCTTATTCTCCAAAAGCACCTCTTGGCAGCCCAAGCTCTCCATCTCCATAGCCTTGCAGAGTTCTTCATCCTTGCCTCTCCTTGGGTTCGATCATCATCATTCCGGGTAAGTCTTCGTCTTCTTCATCTTCTCATTTGGGTGTTTGTTGGCGAGATGTAAGAAAAAGGGGTTGTGTGTGTGTGTGTTGTGCGGCC
>CM071854.1:20318295-20618295 GCA_036507275.1 Sicyos edulis
GGGCGTAGGGAGGCGCCACCGTATTGTAGATCTGCGGGAAGCGGCATTGGGGACCCCTGTGGTGGTAACCCTAGAGCTTGTTTCAACTTTGGAAAGGAAGGGCATCGGGCCAGGCCTTGCGCACTCAAAAAAGCGGTGGTGGCACGGCCCGGCTTCGATGCTTGAGGAAGATTATATGCTACGACTCGCCAGAGGTGAGAGAGCCGGACCGCGATGGCAAGTGCACGCTCCTAGTTCTTGATCACCTCGCCTTTGTGTTGTTTGATTCGGGTTCCACCCATTCGTTTGTTTTTTTGTTTTTTTGAGCTTGCTTGCATGAATTTAGAGCCTCTAGGTTTTGAGTTGTCTGTCGCTACTCCCTCGGGAACTAGCATGCTGGCTAGCCAGAAGGTAAGGGACGGTCGGATACAGGTATCCGACCAGACTCTGCAGGTTACCCTCATTGTGTTAGCTATGAGCGGTTTTGATGTGATCCTCGGCATGGATTGGTTAGCCGATAACCACGCTATGATTGGTGTCGTTGTAAGGAGGTGGTGTTGTGGGCGCGCGGTATGTAACGACCAGTTTTCATCCCGGTCTTCGGTATGCCCTAGGGGTATTTTAGTAATTTGGTCGGGCCGTCGGGACCGCTTATATCTTTTTCTAGTTGCTAAAATTATTGGATGGATTTATGTGAGTTTTGAGGCTTTGTGGATGTGTTTGGGCATGGGGAGATGCAAAAGGAAAATTGTGTGTTAAAAGTGTGTTTGGTGGGTTTGAACCCGGTGTCCGAGAAGTCAGGTGGGTGGTGTGGCCGGTTGAGCTATGGAGAGCTCTTGTTGCTCCTTCCGGTCATTTTATGGTTAGCCTTGGGTTTTGGAGTTTTGTTGTATTTGGTTAAAAGAGAAAGGAAGCTAGGTTTGCATTTCTTCTCCAACACCTCACTTTGCCGCACAAGCCGAGCCTCCCGGCCAGCCAGATTCGCCGGCGCCAGCGAGATCCACCGTCGCCAGATCCGGCCTGTCGCGACCACCCGCTTGCCGCCGCAGACGCCCTCGACCAGCACCGCACGAGATCCGCCGAGGATCGCCAGATCGCTTGTCGCGAGCCAAAGTCGCCGGGAAGATTATCGCCCGAATCGCACGATGAGCCCGTCGCGCGCGCCAAGCCGTTGAGATCTGCCGAGCAAAGACGCCCGAGCGCGTCGGTCAGCCCGCTGCCGTCGCGACATCAGCGGCCGCCAGATCCGTCCATCGCACGCCCGATCCTCGCGCGAGCCGCTGCGTCGCACACGATTCGCCTGGCACAGCAGAAGATCGCCCGTGTCCGCGCGCCGCCGCTCCGAGCGCGCGCCCGCCAAGACGCCCAGACGCTCGCTCGTGCTCGGCCGCTTCGCCCAGCGCTGCGCGCCTTCGCCCCGTGCCGTGCTCCAGTAGCGTGTCGCACATAATGCGCCCAGCGCTGCCAGCGCCAGCCAGGCGCACCAGACTGCTGCCAGCCATTTTCACGCCTGTGTCGTCGTGCCGTGTGAGTGCCCCGAGCCGAGCTCGCTTGTTTTATTATATTTTAGGGCTATGATTGTGATTTCTATTGTGTTTGTTAGGTTCTCGTTAGCTAGCTCGGGATCGATCGCAGCGTAGGATTTTGTGTGTAGTTGCCTCCGGCCAAGGTAAGGATTTCTTACAGGAGTTGTGTGGGCCTGCGGTATATTTGTGATTGTTGTTTTGTATGCTGTGTATGATTATTAGCATGTTTAGCCCTAGGTGCTCTGCTCAATTCAATTCTGGTGGCATGAACTCTTGTATTGTTCCTCATGTTAGCCCATGCTAGGTTGTTCCATACGGCATGTTCGATATCTGTTCTTGCTTCGTAGTATCATGCTAGGTTCCTTGTATCCGTTGAGTACGTATTGGACCGCATTGATTGAATTATTATTATTGCTATGGTTTAGAGTTCGGGTAGGTAGCATCATCGGGCCGGATGCATAACGTAACTTGCATCCCCGAGCGTGGACGCACGAGATGGTACCCGTCGTCCCGATCCCGTTAGGGTTTAGCTAACCCTAACGGTGGCCCCCGCAATCTTGGGTGAGGGTGGCAAGCGCATTTATTGCCCCAACGGTCGGGATGATGACTTGGCATTGCCTCGTCCCGGCGATCGGCGCGTCCTCAGCGTGTTCGGCCGTAGCCCTTGATTGCCACTGTTAGGCAAGGACCGCTTCTGGTGTAAGCCTACCACGGCCGGTTCCTTAGCCTCGGTGCGGTGTGGTACAGTGACATAGTTCACGTGTCAGTCTCACACCCCTATGTCGGTGACACCGATCCAGAGATTTAGTTAGGCATGGTGATCGAACACGGGCGGCTTGCCACTAGACCCGGCACCCCGAGTTTGCAGTAGCATGCGGTGTGCGCTTACGCTCATTCTGGCGCCCATCGGAGAGCTCCTCGGGATCTTGAGCGAGTGCACCTTTCAGATCGGCGAGAGAGCAGCCGAGGCCGGGACTTGTTCCCGTATAGCGCGTATTGTGTGGTGGTTTTATTTTCCGGACTAAGACCCTGAGTTGGCATCCGAGGTCCAAGTGTGGACTTAAGCTATGTGCTCTAATTCGTGTTTATACTCATAGCTTGCATACATTCTTCTAGATGATCATGTATATCGTATTGTACCCGGTTGGGGATTCTTCTTGAGTAATTCGTTACTCACCTTTATTCGTGGTTTTCCACGGGTAACCAAGGCGCGAGACAGGATGGCTGAAGGAGGAGCTGTGATCATGGAATCCTGCTGTCATCTCTGACCATTTTATTATATCATGACTCTTGACTCTTGTTATTTCCCCTGAATGCATGTAGACGGGCACGGAGCCCTAGGATGTTTTCTTACGTTTTATGGATTCCAGCATATTTGTACTTGTGGATTGTTTAAATGGTTTAAATAAATCTCTGATCAGAGTATGCTTTTAGAAATGTATGTTTTGGTTGTTGAATGTTTCTGTTTTTACTTGGGATCCGAAATATATTTTTCATAATGTCTTTTATTTCCAATACATGCATCGGGGTAAAGGCCCATTTAGAGCCCCTTTTGGGTCGGGTCTTTACAAGGTAGGCCTACCTTTAAATTTCGGGGCACCCAGAGTGGGGTGTGTCCGCCGGTGATTTCGGCAGTTAAAGCTCACCGTTTGTTAGCTCGAGGAGCTTGGGGTTTCTTAACTAAGTTGACTGGGGAGAACCGTGACCCACTATCTGTCGAGCAGGTGCCCATAGTGCAAGAGTTTGCAGATGTTTTTCCCGAAGAGGTGCCTGGCCTGCCGCCTAAGAGGGAGGTGGACTTCTCAATAGAGCTTGAGCCGGGGACTCGCCCTATCTCGAAAGCTCCTTATCGCATGGCCCCAGCAGAGGTGAAAGAGTTAAAAGAACAGCTGCGGGAGATGCTTGACAGAGGATTTATTAGGCCGAGCGTGTCCTCGTGGGGAGCACCCGTGCTGTTTGTTAAGAAAAAGGATGGCTCGATGCGTCTATGCATCGATTGTGGAACCGAACAAGGTAACCATTAAGAACAAGTACCCATTGCCTCGTATCGATGACTGTTTGACCGGCTCAGGAGCTTGTGTGTTTCGAAGATTGACTTGAGGTCGGGCTACCACGATTGAGGATTCGGGATGCGAGATATTCCCAAGACAGCGTCAGTCGAGGTATGGGCATTATGAGTTCGTAGTCATGTCTTTCGGATCGACGAACGCCCCAGTGCATTCATGGACATGATGGACCGAGTGTTCAAGGCATTCTTGGACCGCTTTGTCATCGTGTTCATAGATGACATTCTTGTGTACTCTAAGTCTAAGGAGGACCATGCCTCGCACCTAAGGCGATTTTGGCAAAGATTGCGCGAGAACAAGCTCTATGCGAAGTTCTCAAAGCGTGACTTTGGCTCGAGGAGGTAGCATTTCCGGGACACGTTGTGTCTAAGGGAGGAGTGGTGTGGACCCTTCAAGATAGAGGCCGTTAGTTCGTGGGCGGACCGACGGCGTGTCGGAGATTTGTAGCTTCACGGTGCGGCCGGATATTACCGACGCCGTTCAAAATTTTTCCGCTATAGCCGCCCGCTTACTCGATTGACGAGGAAGGGTGTTGATTTCGTTTGGGATAGGAAGTGCGATGAGAGTTTTGCTAAGCTAAAGAGCGCTTTGACGTCCGCCTCGATGTTGGCGGTTCGGAGGCTGGGGGTTTCGTGGTGTCTGATGATGCCGGCAAGTTTGGTTTGGGATGCGTTCGATGCAACACGGTAAGGTGATAGCGCACGCTTCGTGCGATTGAAACCGCGACGAGCAGAATTACCCGACTCATGATATGGAGTTGGCGTGGTCGTCTTTGCACTTAAGATTTGGAGGCACTACTTGTATGGGGAGAAGATTCAGATTTTCTCGGATCACCAAAGCCTCAAGTATTTCTTCACTCGAAGGACTCGAACATGAGGCGAGAGGAGGTGGTTGGAGCTCGTGAAGGATTACGATCGTGAGATCTTGTATCACCTCGAAAAGCAAATGTTGTGGCTGATGCACTAAGTAGAAAGGCCTCGTGATCGGCAACATTGGCAAACCCCAAGAGTATCATCGGGAAGGATCTCGAGAGGCGGAAATAGCAGTGTTGTTAGGGGATGTTACCGCTGTGGTAGCTCGATTGACCATCCGGCCTTCGATAAGGCAAAGGATTATCGACAACCAGTTTGAAAGATCCTAAGTTAAAAGTTTGTATGAGAGGGTTCAGGTGATGGTGACTTCGACTTTGTGATACTTGCGGATGGGGTCCGAGATATAAAGGTGAATTTGTGTGTTCCGGCCGATGCTGCAGTGTTCATGACAGAGTTATTGACCGAGGCTCACACCTCGCTTTTTCTTGGCACCTGGGGGTAACAAGATGTACCAAGATCTTAAATGCAGACTTTTTGGTGGATGGGGATGAAGAGGGAGATTGCCCGATTCGTTAGTCGGTGTCTCACACATCAACAGTGAAGGCGCCAGCGAGAAGCCAGCGGGTTTGTTACAACCGCTCGGGGTGCCACAAAGTGGAAGTGGGAGGAGATCACCATGGATTTTATCTCGGGTTTGCCCCGGACTCCTAGAGGATATGCACAGATTTGGGTGGTCGTTGATAGGTTGACTAAGTGTGCCCATTTCATTAAGGCGGGATAAACTACACCGTGGAGCAAAGTGGGCACAACTGTTCCTTTAGCGAGATAGTGAGGTACCACGGAGTGCCAGTTAAAATTATCTCCGGCCGGGATTCCCATTTTACATCACGGTTTTGGAAGGCCCTTGAGCGTGTTTGGGCACAGAGTGCGGCTACAAAGATGACCTTCCACCCATTGCACCGATGGCGACCGGCGGGTGGTAATCGGATCTTAGAGGATATGTTGCGAGCTGCGTGTTGGATTTCCCTGGCGATTGGGACCGAAGACTTGTACTTGATGGAGTTTGCCTACAACAACGATTTCGATCGACCATTGGATGGCTCCGTTTGAGGCGTTGTATGGTAAGCGCTGCAGATCCCCTATACGGGAAGAGGTTGGTGACCGGCAGGTGTTAGGCCCGAGTTGCTTGGTGACCAATGAGGTCATCCCGAAAATCGAGCTCGTATAACGACCGCCCAAAGCAAAGTGTAAGAGCTACGCCGATGTTAGGCGTAGGGAGCTGGAGTTTGAGGTTGGCAAAGCATGTTTTCCTCAAGGTAGCTCGATGCGAGGGGTCCCGAGGTTCGGTAAAAAGGGGAACCGAGCCCTGTGTTTGTTGGACCTTTCGAGGTCCTTGAGAGGATTGGGGTTGTGGCCTATCGGTTAGCATTGCCGCCGTCCTTGGCTGCAGTGCATAGTGTGTTCCACGTTTCGATGCTCGCCGGTATGTGGCGAGATCCTTCGCACGTCATAGATTTTGAGCCTTTACTGGTTGAACCATGACTCGAGCTTTGAGGAGAAACCCATAAGGATCCGGCATTTGAGAAAAAGGTTTTGAGGAACCGGGCCATTGACCTAGTGAAAGTGCAATGGCGGAATCAGGGAGTTGAGGAAGCTACTTGGGAGTTGGAAGGGGAGATGAGGAGGAGTTACCCGAGTTGTTTTAGGAGCAAGCGACTTGGGGACGGAAGTCTTCTAAGGAGGGAGTATTGTAATGGCCTGGTTTTTGGCTAAATGTAAAATAAGGTTTCCTTTTATATTTTTAGTTTGGGAGGAGCTGTTGGAAGGACTCGAACCCTTGGCCTAAAAAGGGGTTTGGAAGCTTGGGTTTAAATAAGGAAAATAAAGGCGTCAGCCGGGGCTCGAAGGGGAGTCTTGGGAAGGTCATATGAGATTCCCAAGTCTATTTAAGTTAAGGAAGGGAATTGTATTTAAGGAAAAAGGAAAGAGAAAATAAGGACAAAAAAAGAAAGAACCCAAAACCCTAGACTTCTCCT
The DNA here is from genome assembly GCA_036507275.1 of Sicyos edulis. Lineage (NCBI taxonomy): Eukaryota > Viridiplantae > Streptophyta > Magnoliopsida > Cucurbitales > Cucurbitaceae > Sicyos > Sicyos edulis. The sequence goes on from CM071854.1 coordinate 20,324,715, forward strand.
TCACCCTCACCCAAGCCGCCCCACACCGCCGCCGTGCCTCGCCCACACCGCCGCCGTGCCTCGCCCACGCCGCCGCCCAACGCCCTGCTGCTTCGCCCCACGCCATCGCACGCCCTGCTGACCACTGCCGCACCGCACCGAGCCACCGCCAGCCCGGACCGCGTCGAGCGGCAAGCTTCGCCCACCGCTGCTGCGGCCCGGCCTCCACTCCGCACCGAGTCGCCCAACAGACCGCCGTGTAGCCGCCTCCGCGCCGCGACGACACACCCACCCAGCCGTCGCCGCGCCAAGACGCTTCTGCACCGCACCGCCCGCGTCTGCGTGTGCCGTGCGCTCGTCTCGTCGCCGCGCCGCGGCGCGCTGCGCTGCTCCCCCCCGCGCCGCGCAGCCCAGCGCGGCGCTCGTCCCCCGCGCCCAGCCCAGCCAGCGCCGATAGCGCCCATTGCGCGCGCCACTAACGCGCTAGCGCGCGCTTGTCCTGCCGCTTTGCTGCGAGACGCAGCGCCTTCTCTGTTAGTAAATTCCCGAGCCTCCACCCTTTGGACTTCCACGATTTTAGATGTTGTTTATTAATTTGGATGTTTTATTACTTGTTTAGGTTGCTCGAGTTCGCTTAAAAGCTCGAGGGTCGTTATTTGATTCGGGATAATTAACCTCCACTTATTTCGTGTAAGGATTCTTACCCGGGGGTTGTGTGGACCCTGCGAATAGTTGATAGCACGCTGATTACTGTAATTATATGAGTTTCTAGTGATAGGTTTCATGTTTTCTTTTGATTCATGTTCGCGACATGTTTACATCCCGTTAGTTCCATGTTAGGCTTTCCTATCTTGATAGAGCCATGCTGCCTATTGTATGCTGCTAGATCCAAGTTACGGTTAGATGTGTGATGTATAGTATAGAGGGCCGTAGAGGTAACTAGTTTGGGGTCCCGCTCGGGCAAGACCCGATGGACATCTGGAGGTGTAAGGCCCTACGGGCATCCTAGGTGTGTAAGGCCCACTGGGCATCACTGAGTCTGGAGGTGTAAGGCCCTACGGGCATCCTAGGTGTGTAAGGCCCACTGGGCATCACTGAGTCTGGAGGTGTAAGGCCCTACGGGCATCCTAGGTGTGTAAGGCCCACTGGGCATCACCGAGTCCTAGGTTGTGTAAGGCCCGAAGGGCATCCAAGCGTAGGACCTAGGAGAGGCTGTTGATGGAAGCCCTTGAATAGGCTCGCCCTAGAAGTAGCTCATAGCCTAAGCCAGCCGTTCGTGCTCTAAGTCTTTGTATGGTTGCCCGTCCGTGTGCTAAATGAGATGATTTCGTATTGTACCCCGATTGGGGATTCTTACTGAGTAACTTGTTGCTCACCCTTATTTTCTCGTGGCTTTCCACCGGGTAACTTGGGGACAGAGGTGGATGGCTAGGAGGAAGCGGCTCGATGATCATGGATAGCCGACTCACGGGTCATACGTTTCTTTAAATGTTTTCCTTAATGATTTAGCATGTAGTGGGACTTGGGTCCCTAGGAAAAAGCACTCAAACTATTTTATGTTCTCGCATCGTTTTTCCTTTGAATTGTTTTAAGAAAGTCTTGATCAGTCATTTACATTTTATTTAATTGAAATCATGGTTTTGTTTTAAAAGTGTTTCTTTGCAAAGGTTTAAACTTCCGACTCTGAATGATGTTTATATTCTTAATCATGCATGCTAAGTATGGACTTTAGGTTAGAGACCGTTTCTTGGGTCGGGTCCTTACACATGATCAACATGAACAGTCCAACTCCTCAGTTGGAAATACCAAACGTCCATGCTCCTCTAAGTGCAATCAACCTACTAGCGATCCACACAAAGCATAAAAGCTAGCCCACGCTGGGGCTCTCACTGCCAAACAAGGGTAACACATGTATACTAGATGCGGTATTGTAAAATAAAACCCTTAGCTTAATGAACTCGAGACAACCCGACGGTGACGTGAGTGCCGATGATCATGGGGGCAACAACTGCGAAGCGGAGTTAGTCTGAGAATCTATGACTCTGTGCTCTGATACCAACTGTAAGGACCCGACCTGGAATACGGTCCTAAACCTAGGTCCTCACTCAGCATGCAAGTTAAATTTTTCAACAAGCGGTTTAGTGCCCATATTTAAAACTTTTTCAAAACATTTGGAAACGGGGAACACTTAAAACGTAACCAACAATTTTCATAAGCAAATCCAATCAAGGTAAAATAAGCCTGGCCAGTATTTATAAAAGAACATTCAAAACAGTTTACACAACTTAAACATCATTCCCCTAGGACTCCTGTCCAACTACATGTTGAATAAATGATTGCAAACAATAAACGCATGAGTGCTTGTGACCCCCCATGATCAATCAGCTCCCTCCGCTAGCCATCCTAGTGTTGTCCCAAGTTACCTGGTGGAAAAACCACAGAAATAAGGGTGAGTATAAACATACTCAGTAAGAATCCCCAACCGGGGTACAATACGATACATCAGTCATCTAGCACCCTAGTATACATGCAAATAAAACAATGACTTAGAGCAAAACGGTTGAATTAGGCTATGAGCTACTTCTAGAGCGAGCCTATTCAAGGGTGTAACGGCCCAGTTTTCTATTTCGGTTTCCCAGGAGTTTTTGGGACATTATGCGGATGTTCGGATGGGCCGTTAGAGCTTTTTTAACCTTTAAGGGTATTTTGGTATTTTGCCCCCGATCGGAGGTTGAGGATTTTGGGGCTTGTGGTCATTTCGGCCTTCGTTGAGACTTGATTAATGTTGGTTGCAAGACCCAAGGAGTTTGGGTTAGTTGATTAGAAGTTCGGAGACATTAGGTTGATAGAAAAATTAATTGGAATTTAATTGGTCCCATTGAGATTTGAACCCTTGCCTAATGGTGAAATTGGAGTTTTTAGAAAAAGAAGATTTAGTTAAAAGAAAAGAATTTCTTTAGTGGGACCCGCAAGAGAAAGCCTTGGGAAGGGATTTTAGACCCATTTAAATTAGGAAAAGGAAAAGAAATCCTATTCCCCTTGTTTTGGAAAAATCTCTCTCTCTCTCTCTCTCTCTCTAGCCGACCTCACCAAGAAACCCTAGCCGCCCTAGCGCACACCCCTCGCTCAGCCCTCACTCACCAGCGCACAGGCGGCCATTTGCTCGGCCACCAGCGCACGCTTCAAAGCCATTTCATGCCCATGCCCCGAGGCGCCAGAGCGCCTCGCATCGCCCATGCGGCGCGCCCGATCGCCGCCTTGCCTCGCCCAGCCAGGCAGCGTCGCGCCGTTCCGCACAGAACCGCCCGAGACGCGCGCGCGCCGCTTCCGCTTGCCGCGCGAGACGCGTCGCCGCGCTATTGTCCTCGCGAACCCGGCGTCCCGCTTACTTGCGCGCGCGCGCCGAGCGAGGCAGCGCCGGCCTCGCCAGCGCCCGGCCCAGCGCCCTGCTGCGCGCAGCGCGCCCGTCCCTTCTTCGCTGCTGCCGAGGCGTGTGCCTTCTCGGTTGGTAAATTCTCGAGCCTCCACCCTTTGGACTTCCCGATTTTAGATCTTTGTTTATTAATTAGGATATTTTATTACTTGCTTAGGTTGCTCGGGTTCGCTTAAAAGCTCGAGGGTCATTATTTGATTCGGGATAGTTAACCTCCACTTATTTCGTGTAAGGATTCTACCGGGGTTGTGTGGACCTGCGAATAGTTGATAGCACTGATTCATTGTAATTATATGAGTTTCTAGTGATAGTTTTCATGTTTTCTTTTGATTCATGTTCGTGACATGTTTACATCCCGTTAGTTCCATGTTAGGCTTTCCTATCTTGATAGAACCATGCTGCCTATTGTATGCTGCTAGATCCAAGTTACGGTTAGATGTGTGATGTATAGTATAAAGGGCCGAAGAGGTAACTAGTTTGGGGTCCCGCTCGGGCAAGACCCGATGGACATCTGGAGGTGTAAGGCCCTACGGGCATCCTAGGTGTGTAAGGCCCACTGGGCATCACTGAGTCTGGAGGTGTAAGGCCCTACGGGCATCCTAGGTGTGTAAGGCCCACTAGGCATCACTGTATCCTAAGTGTGTAAGGCCCCACTGGGCATCACTGTGTCCTAAGTGTGTAAGGCCCCACTGGGCATCACTGTGTCCTAAGTATGTAAGGCCCCACTGGGCATCACTGTGTCCTAGGTTGTGTAAGGCCCGAAGGGCATCCAAATGTAGGACCTAGGAGAGGGTATAGACGGAGGCCCTTGGATAGGCTCGCCCTAGAAGTAGCTCATAGCCTAAGCCAGCCGTTCGTGCTCTAAGTCATTGTATGGTTGCATGTCCGTGTGCTAAATGAGATGTTTTCGTATTGTACCCCGGTTGGGGATTCTTACTGAGTATGTTTATACTCACCCTTATTTTCTGTGGTTTTCCACGGGTAACTTGGGACATTTGGATGGATGGCTAGGAGGAGGCTGCTGGATGATCATGGATAGCTGACTCTGAGTTGCACGTTCTTTCATTGTGTTTATGATTTAGCATGTAGTGGGACTTGAGTCCCTAGGAAAAATACTCAAAAACTATTTGATGATTCTCGTACCGTTTCCCTTGATTTGTTTTTAAGAAAGAACTGATCAGTTATCTACCTGTTTATTTTAAATGGAACTATATTTTCCTTGTTTTGAATGTGCTTACTTCAAAGATTTAAATTTCAAACTCTGAACGACGTTTTACATTCCTAATCATGCATGCTAAGTAAGGACTTTAGGATAGCGACCGTTTCTTGGGTCGGGTCCTTACAAAGGGCTTTCATCTACTGCCTATCCTAGGTTCTACACTTGGATGCCCTTCGGGCCTTACACAACCTAGGACTCAGTGATGCCCAGTGGGGCCTTACACACCTACGACTCAGTGATGCCCAGTGGGGCCTTACACACCTAGGATGCCCATCGGAGCCTTACACCTCCAGAATCAGTGATGCCCAGTGGGGCCTTACACAGCTAGGATGCCCATCGGGGCCTTAAACCTCCAGAATCAGTGATGCCCAGTGGGGCCTTACACAGCTAGGATGCCCATCGGGGCCTTACACCTTCAGAATCAGTGATGCCCAGTGGGGCCTTACACAATTAGGATGCCCATCGGGGCCTTACACCTCAAGAATCAATGATGCCCAGTGGGGCCTTACACACCTAGGATGCCCATCAGGGTCTTACACCTCCAACTCAGTGATGCCCATCGGGGACTTACACACCTAGGATGCCCATCAGGGTCTTACACCTCGGATGTCCATCGGGTCTTACCCAGCGGGACCTAAACTAGTTACCCCTACAGTCTTCTACACTATACATCACCCGCATATGCCTGGCACGGAACTAACAGGATAAAATAGAACAAGGTATGCCAAGATAATTAAACCCCTTTCATGGAACTAACAGAATATATCAGGGGACACAAGAGCAACACGATATGGAAGCAAGAGAAAACATGTAACCTACCCACTGGAAATTTCATACAATCACAAGACATGGCATCTTTGGAAGAACAAACCTAGCATGGCACTAACATGAACAACAAGCAACATGCTAGCAAGATTTCAAACATGTTTGTTCAATAGCTAACATACTCATAACAACAACCAAGCATACAAGGCACAATCATGATAGCATCGCGAGGTCCACACAACCACGGTAAGAAATCCTTACCGAAACGAGTAGAAATAACTTTCACAATCAAATAGTGACCCTCGAGCTTTAAAGCGGCCCGAGCAACCAACCGAGAAGGCACGGGTCTCGGCAGCAAGAGAGGGCGATTTTGGGCGCCTTGGTGCGGCTGGGGCGCTGGCGCTGGCGCTAACGGGCCTTCTTGGCGTATTGGCGCGCGAGGGGACAGGCGCTGGCGCTGGGGCTGCGCGCGGATCTGTGACAGGCACGCGCGCTAACGCGCGACGCGGACGAGGGTACGGCACTTGACTTGACGACAGTCTTGAAGGCTTGGCGCGCGCGCGAGCGGCGGCACGCGGCGGGCGCGGTGTGTGGGCGGCTTTGGTGCGGGACGGCATGGCGCATCTCGGGCGACCGATCTGGTCGGTCTGCGCGTCTGGGCACCAGTGCGGCGGGCGGCTGGCTTTGTCTCGTGCGCTGGGTGGGCGGGTGGATTTGCTGGTGCGCTGGGTGTGGAGCTGGCCGCCTGCTGTGCTGGGGCTGGGTGAGCGGGGTGCGGCTAGGGCGGCTAGGGTTTCTTGGTGAGGTCGGCTAGGAGAGAGAGAGAGAGAGAGAGAGAGAGAGAGAGAGAGAGAGAGATTGCAAAACAAGGGGAAAAGGGATTTTCTTGATTTTCTTTCCTTTTTCCCTAATTAAATAGGTCTAAAATCCCTTCCCAAAGCTTCCTCTTTCCAAACCCGGCCGAAGCAAACTTATTTTAAAAATAAAACTCTCTTTTCCTACGAACTCCCCAAGATCATTTAGGGCAAGGGCTCAAAACCCAATGGAAGCACCAAAATTACAATTAATTTTGCCATTTTCTAAAACACCTCCAAACTTCCAAACAACTTGCCCAAACCTCTCGGGTCTTGCAACCAACAACCATTAAGCTTCGACAAAGGTAGGAATGGCCCTGAAATCTTGAAAATCCTCAAAACCTTGACCGGGGGCAAAAAGACCAAAATATCCCTAAGGGTTAAAATAGCTCTAACGGCCCATCCGAACATCCGAATAATGACCCGAAATCACCTGGGTAACCGAAATAGAAAACTGGGCCGTTACAGATGCTAAACTCAAACCTGGCCAACTGCTTTACTACTAGCAGCAGGACTTACAAAAACAAACAACACTTTATGGGAGCACAAAGATGCCTCAACAATCTCCTCGAAGGGTGCCAACTCTGCAGCTACTCACTGTGCAATCAACAATCTGCTAAGGCTCAAGATTAACACTTGAGCTACCCAAAGCTAGTCCACACGGGGACTCGCTCCACAAGCATCCTCATCGGCATAAACACGCTTATCATGCCCTCCAGAACCTCCTCGGGGCTACAAGAGCTACCGGGGGAAATTTGAAACAAACTCGCATTTGGGCTATCTGTGCCGAGACTCCTCACTCACGCGCTACAAAGCTGCACTGGGTCTCCGCTCTCGATAGCTAAAGACACCGCCATCCAATCTCTCATGGTTGGAGCACACTCTACTCAAGGAGTCTCACTCTGAGGCGTTGCTAGCCTCTACCCCCTCCTCTAGGCAACTCAACTGCCAGGGCCAACTCGGCCAGCGGGTCTAAACGACCACGGACGCGCCTCAACATCATCAAGATCGGTCCAACTCCTCGGTCGGACATGCCAAGCGTCCCCGCTCCTGCAGGTGCGATCAACATATGGCGATCCGCACAAAGCACCTCCACCCTCTCACAGGGGAAAGCGACAAGCCCGAGCCACAAATGGCCAATGGGAGTCTAAGCTCTACCTCCCTCGGGGACGACGTCCCGGGGCATCCGAATCTATCTGGATACCACAACAAATTCGCTAAAACATGCTCGCGATCATGAGAAAGTTGGCATGATGGCTCTCTAAGCCCAAACCAACAACGAGTCAGAACCTGCTCGTCTCCGCTCCACAACTCTACACAAGGCATACACTAGATGAAAAGTATTGTAAATTCTTACCCCTTTCTTTAAAACAGTAAACTTAGGCGTACCTGATGACTGTCGGAGTGTTGATGATCATGGAAAAACGACCTACAACAAAGGTCAGTCTACAGAATCTATGACTCTGAGCTCTGATACCAACCTGTAACGACCCGACCCGAAAGGGGTTCTAACTAGGCCGTTACCTCAATGCATGCATGTAACGGTCCAGTTTTCTATTTCGGGTACCCAGGTGATTTCGGGTCATTATTCGGATGTTCGGATGGGCCGTTAGAGCTGTTTTAACCTTTAAGGGTATTTTGGTATTTTGCTCCACGGTCAGAGGTTGAGGATTTTCAGGGCTTCAAGGTCATTTCGGCCTTCGTTAAGACTTGATTAATGTTGGTTGCAAGACCCAAGGAGTTTGGGTTAGTTGATTAGAAGTTTGAGTCATTAGGTTGATAGCAAAATTAATTGGAATTTAATTGGTCCCTTTGAGATTTGAACCCTTGCCCTAATGGTGAAATTGGAGTTTTTAGAAAAGAAGATTTAGTTAAAAGAAAAGAAATTCTTTAGCGGGACCCGCAAGAGAAAGCCTTGGGAAGGGATTTTAGACCCATTTAAATTAGGAAAAGGAAAAGAAAATCCTATTCCCCTTGTTTTGGAAAAAATCTCTCTCTCTCTCTCTCTCTCTCTCTCTCTCTCTCTCTCTAGCCGACCTCACCAAGAAACCCTAGCCGCCCTAGCCGCACCCCGCTCGCCACACTGCACAGCCAGCGCACGGCGAACAGATCGCAAAGACGGCCCATGCCCAGCCACGATCGCCCATGCCAGCGCGCCCGAGCCGCCTTGCCTCGCCAGCCAGACGCGTCGCGCCGTTCCGCACGAGCCGCCCGAGACGCGCGCGCGCCGTCCCCGCACGAACCGCCAGACGCGCGCGCGCGTCCCGCGCACCGAGCGCGCCGACCGCGCGCGCGCACGCGTCGCCGCCCTGCGCGCGCCCGCGCCGGCACCATCGCGTCTGCGTGCGTGCCGCTTCGTCGCGTCCGCCCCGGCCGCGCTGCGCCCATTGCGATCGCGCGCGGCCAGCGCTGCGCGCCTGTCGCAATCGCGCGCGGCCAGCGCAGCGCCCGTCCCCCCCCGCGCCCAGGCGCCAGCCCAGCTTGCCGAGCAGCGCCAGCGCCCAGCCGCACAGCCAGCGGCGCCTAAGCGCCCCCCTCTTGCTGCGAGACCCCGTGCCTTCTCGGTTGGTAATTCCCGAACCTATCCCTTTTAGATTTTTAAGGCTGCTTTGCTTCTTTGTATATTTATTTAGGATGCTTTTAAAATGCTTAGGTTGCTCGGTTTTAGCTTTAAAGCTCGAGGGTCATTATTTGATTGTGAAGGTTATTTCGCTCGTTTCGGTAAGGATTCCTTACAGTGGTTGTGTGGACCTGCGATGCTTTCTTGAATGTGCCTTATATGCATGTTTACTTTTATGGACATGATTAGTGGATAGGGATGACTTGTGATTGCATTCTGCTAGCATGTTTGCTTGTTTGTACATGTTAGTGCCATGCTAGGATTGTTTTTCCGGCATGCTTGAGATTCTGCTTTAAGTTCGTAGTATCATGCTAGGTTATGTATGATTGATGATGATTATGTATGTTTAGCCAGAATCGTTTACTCTATACTCTAGCTAGTGTGTTAGGGTGTCATCATCTAGAGGTGAGAGCGGACATAACGTACCTTGTCCCCACCGGTCGGGAGTAGAGCGAAGCATAACGTACATTGCTTCCCCGGCGGCCGATGTGGATTTAGCTACCACATCGGCATAAGCCTAGTTTGTAGCTGCTAGAGCGGAACCCGACCAGCGGTGCAAGCTGCCTTGGCGGTTCTTAGCTTCCAGTCGGTGGTACAGTGCCTGAGATGAGTGTCGAGGGCCTCGCACCATCGTGTTCGATGACACCGTTTCCGAGTCTTAGGCATGCGTGCTGGCCGCGTAGTTTGCCCTTAGGCCCCGCATTTACGCGGTTGCGGAAGAGCATGCGGTGTGTGCGCGCCCACGCGCTTTAGTCGCCCGATTCAGAGCTCCCCGGGCTAATGTTCGTGAGTACACAGTTCCTTCCGATTTAGAGCCGGACTTGGGTACTCTCCGATAGTCAGTTATAAGCGAGGGTAAGAGGCCCTTGAGGACACCCATTGGGATTGGCTTTTGATCGATCATATGGTCGAGGGAGGAAGACCCTCGAGGTGTCGGACATCTTTGGGATCGGTTTTGGAGGTGATCAATTGGCCGAGGAGAAAGACCCTCGGAGATGTCGGGATTGGTTATGAGAGCCAATCATTAGGCCGGAAGTAGGAGACTTCCGAGGATTCAGTCTGCATTGTAAGCTCGTTGAGCTATGATGCGTGTTGGTGCTTGTTTGCATGTATACTAGGGTGCTAGATGATTGAAGTATCGTATTGTACCCGGTTGGGATTCTTCTTGAGTATGTTTATACTCACCCTTATTTCTGTGGTTTTCCACGGGTAACTTGGGACGACAGGGGACGGCTAGCGGAGGAGCTGATTGATCATGGGAGGCTGCCGGCACTCTGTCTTTATTGTTTGCATATTTGTTGAGCATGTAGATGGAGAGGAGTCCTAGGGGAAACATTATAAAAAGTTGTTTGAACTGTTTTGAATGTTTTTATATATACTGGCCAGGCTTATTTTACTTCGTTGGTTTTCTTAAACAAAGTTGTTGATTATGTTTTAAGCATTCCCGTTATAAATGTTTTGGAAGGTTTTAAATATGAGCACTAAACCGCTTCGGTGAAATATTTAACTTGCATCTTTGAGTGAGAACCTAGGTTTAGGACCGTATTATGGGTTGGGTTCTTACGGTTGGTATCGAGCACGTGAGTCATAGATTACGTAGACTAAACTTTGCTGCGGGTTGTTGCCCCCATGATCATCGAGTACTCATGGCCGTCAGTTTTATGCAATTCATTAAGCTAAGGGTTTTATTTTACAACATCGCATCTAGTATACATGTGTTACCCTTGTTTGGCGGTGAGGGCCCAGCGTGGGCTAGGTTTTATGCTTTGTGCAGATCGCCAGTGTGTCGATCGCACCCAGAGGGAGGTAGAGCTTAGACTCCCGTGGGCCATTTGTGGCCCAGTTGTGGTTCTCCCCTATTGAGAGGGTGGAGGTTCTCGTGCAGATCGCTAGTGCGTGGATCGCACTCTGAGGAGCAGGACGCTTGGCATGTCCGACCGAGGAGTTGGACCGTTTGTATGGATGTTGAGGCCGCATCCAGGGTTGTTTAGCCCGTTGGCCAGAGTTGGCCCTGGCAGTTGAGTTGCCTAGAGGAGGGGGTAGAGGCTAGCACGCCTCAGTGAGACTCCTTGAGCGAGTGTGCTCCGACCATGAGGGAGTTGATGGCGAGTCTTTTAGCTAATGAGAGCGGAGACCCAGCGCGATTTGTAGCGCGTAGTGAGGAGTCTTGGGCATAGATAGCCCGGTGGTAGAGTTTATTTAGGAGACACCCCTCCTTGTAGTTCCGAGTAGCCGGAGGTTCGGGAGGGCTTGATCAGCAGGTTTATCTTTGATAAGATAGTTGGCGTTGATCGAGCGCCGAGTTTGGCTAGTGGAAGCTGTAGAAATTTGGATGTTTTGAGACCTCTGCTAGTAGCAAGGTGGTTGGCCAGGATCGAGTGTATCATCCAAGTGTTGGGATGACTGTTGTTCGAGAGGCCGATGACACGATGTTACGAGGTTGTGGCGTGCCGTTCTTGTGTTGTTTGATGCATGAGTGTGGTGGTGGAAGTCCCTGTGAGAGGCGGACAGCAGAGTCTCCACCGACCACCGGTCGATTGGCAGGCGCCAAGTTAGTAGCTTTTGAGGAAGATGTAGAGACATCTTGTCCTCTTGCAAGCCTGCAGTCGTTTTGCAGCCAGTTCTTTTAGTACCCTCGTAGCCAGGGGGTAGTGTGGAGGTTGCTTGTCAGGACTTGTAACGGCCCAGTTTTCTATTCCAGTTCTCGAGGTGCTTAGGTTCAGTCGATGGTTCGGTTGGGCCGTTAGAGCTGTTTTGACCCTTAGGGGTATTTTGGTCTTTTTGCTCCCCGGGCAGGATTTGTGGATTTTCAGGGCTTCGAGGCAGCTCCTGCCTTTGTTGAGGCTTGTATGTTGATGGCTGCGAGTCCCGAGATGTTTGGGGTACTCGTTTGGGAGTTCGGTTGTGTTTTGGGTTTTGGGCAAAGTGATCGTTGTTTGGGTGTTTCCTTTGGGATTCGAGCCCAGGCCCTTAGAGATGATTTGGGAGTTTGTTTAAGTGAGAGTTATTGTTTGGAAAAGGTTGCTTCAGCCGGGTCTCGAAGGAGGAAGCCGGGAATTGGGATTTAAGGACTTTAAGGCTTGTTTAAATTAGGAAAAAGGGAAGAAAAATCAAGAAAGTCCCTTTCCCCTTGTTTTGCAATCTCTCTCTCTCTCTCTCTCTCTCTCTCTCTCTCTCTCTCTCTCTCCCCTAGCCGACCTCACCAAGAAGACCCAACCCTAGCCACCCGACCATGCCCCTAGCCGCACCACTCCTGGCCGCATCGGACCGCTCGGCCAAGATAGCCCCCGCCGACCCCACGCCGCACGGGACGCTCTGCTGCATCGCCAAGGCCATCGTCGTGTAGCCTTGGTCGCGCCGAGTCCCGATCGCGTCGCCCTCGCCTTGGTCGCGCCGAGCCCAGATCGGCATCGCCCAGGCCGTCTCCGTGCCGAGTCGCTCGCCCCTGTAGGTCGTCGTGCCTTCCCGAGCGCCCCCGAGCCCGTCGCCTCGCGTCGCCTCGCGCGCGCGCCCGTGCGCCGTCCTCTGTCAAGCCGCGCCGTGTGTCGTCGCCCAGCCGAGCTCGAGCCCTCGCCCGTGCGCCTTTGCCGCCCAGCCAGCGCGTGTGCTGCGCCGGCGCCCACGCCTGCGGCGCGCGTGCTGCGCCGCGCGCCACGCCGCCTGCGCCCCCTGTGCGGCGCCCGGCCACACTGTTGTGTCTTTGGTTGCCCGAGCCTTGTGGCTTCTCGGATGGTATTTTCCCGAGTCTTTTCTTCGTTGGGCCCCGATTTTGTTGGCTGCTGTTTAGGGATTTGATTTGGGCTGCTTTATTTTATGTTTAGGTTGTTTGGGTTCGATTAGAAGCTCGAGGATCGCTTGGTTGAGTTATGATTATTTTCTGCTTGTCCCAGGTAAGGATTTCTTACCGTGGTTGTGTGGACCCTGCGATATGTCTCGATTGTGCCTTGTATGTTTGCTGATTGTTATGAGCATGATAGTGATAGGCAGCTTTGTTGATCTCTTGCTAGCATGTTTGTTGATTTTACATGTTAGTGCCATGCTAGGTTTGTTCTTCCAGCATGCTTGTGATTCATGTTTAAGTTGTAGTATCATGCTAGGTAAACGTGATTGATGTCGGTCTTTGCTTGCTAGCCAGGAATCATTGATTTACTCGGTATTCTTGGATAGAGTAGTAGGGTTTGTCATCATCCGAGAGGTGAGAGCGGACATAACGTACTTTGTCCCCACCGGTCGGGAGTAGAGCGAAGCATAACGTACATTGCTTCCCCGGCGGCCGATGTGGATGTAGCTACCACATCGGCATAAGCCTAGTTTGTAGCTGCTAGAGCGGAACCACGCCAGCGGTGCAAGCTGCCTTGGCGGTTCTTAGCTTCAGTCGGTGGTACAGGTGCGCGCAGGATGAGTCCGAGGGCCTCGCACTCTCGTGTTCGGTGACACCGTTTCGAAGTCTTAGGCATGCGTGCACGCCCGCGTAGTTTTCCCTTAGGCCCCCGCATTTACGCCGGTTGCGAGAAGAGCATGCGGTGTGCGCGCACACGCGTTAGTCGCCGATTCGGAGAGCTCCCTCGGGCTAATGTTCGTGAGTACACGGTTCCTTCGATTTAGAGCGATGCGGGTACTCTCCGATAGTCAGATTGTTAGCGAGGGTAAGAGGCCCTTGAGGACACCCATTGGGATTGGCTTTTGAGCTAATCAATTGGTCGAGGAGAAAGACCCTCGAGGGTGTCGGACATCTTGGGATCGTTTTTGGTGATCAATTGGCCGAGGAGAAAGACCCTCGGAGATGTGTCGGGATTGGTTATGAGAACCAATCATTAGGCGGAAGTAGGAGACTTAGATGATTCGGAAGTAAGAGACTTCCGATGTTTCCAGATCTTGTGTTATGAGCTCGTTGAGCTATGATGCGTGTTGGTAGTTATTTGCTTGCATATTGAGGTGCTAGATGGTGATGTATCGTATTGTACCCCGGTTGGGGATTCTTCTTGAGTATGTTTATACTCACCCTTATTTATCTTCGGGTAACTTGGGACAACACCGGGAGGGCTAGCGGAGGGAGGTGATTGATCATGGGGAACCGCGCCGGCACTCTGTCTTTATTTATTGCATTGTTTATTCAGCATGTAGATGGGCGAGAGTCCTAGGGGAACATTGTTTAAAGCGTTGCTTAAATTGTATTGTACATTTTATTAAACTTTGGCGAGGATGTTTTACTTTGTTGGATTGTTTAAACTTAAATTGTTGGTTATGTTTTAAGGGCTCCCCCTTCTCATATGTTTTGAAAGGTTTTTAAATGTAAGCTCTAAACCGCTTGTTATCATATTTAACTTGCATCTTGAGTAAGATCCCGAGTTTAGGACCATGTTTTGGGTTGGGTTCTTACGGTTGGTATCGAGCACGCGAGTCATAGATTACGTAGACTAACACCGCTTTGTAGGTTGTTGTTCCCATGATCATCGCACTCCACGGCCGCTTGGTTTGTGCGAGTTCAATTAAGTTAAGGGGTAAGAATTTACAATACTTTTCTTCTAGCTTTTATGCATGTGTAGAGTTGTGGAGCGGAGACGAAGCGAGTTACGACTCGTTGTTGGTTTGGGCTTAGAGAGCCATCATGCCAACTTTTCGCGATCTGAGTAGTTTGATGAGCGGTGAGAGCCCCGTGTGGGCGATTTTGTTGCTTTGTGCGATCGCCGGTGTGTCGATCGCACTCAGAGGAGGCGAGAGATTAGACTCCCATAGGCCATTTGTGGCCTAGTTGTTGGTTTCTCCCCTAGTGAGAGGGTGGAGGTGCCTTGTGCGATCGCCGATATGTTGATTGCACTCGGAGGAGCGGGGCGCTTGGCATGTCGACCAAGGAGTTGGGTGATCTTGTTGATGTTGAGGCGCGTCCCCGGTTGTTTAGCCCTTGGCGAGTTGGCCCTGGCGGTTGAGTTGCCTAGAGGAGGGTAGAGGCTAACACGCCTCGAGTATGACTCCTTGAGCGAGTGTGCTCGGCCATGTGAGATTTGATGGCGAGTCTTTAGCTATCGAGAGAGCAAAGACCCAGCGCGATTTGTAGCGCGTAGCGAGGAGTCCCGAGCATGGATAGCCCGGTGCGAGTTTGTTTCAGCATTTTCCCCAGTAGCTCTCGTAGCCGGAGGTTCCGGGAGGGCTTGATCGGCGAGGTTTATGCGATTGAGTTTGTTGGCGTTGATGGAGCGCCCGGCTTGGCAAGTGGATGCTGTAGAGCTTGATGTATTAGAAAGTCCCTCCGCTAGTAGTAAAGCGGTTGGCGAGGTTTGAGTTTAGCATCCGTGTGTTGGGATGCCTGGCACATTCGAGAGGCCGAGGTGAGCCGTTCCGTCTTTGTTGATTCCATGATTGGTGGTGGTAGTCCCTTGAGAGAGGTGGACTAGCGAGTCTCCTGATCGCCCGATTGATTGGCAAGCTGCCGTGTTAGTGGCTTGAGGCGGATGTAGAGACATCTGTGCCCCCTTGCAAGCTCTTTGTTGTTTTGCGGCCAGTTCTCTTTGTACCCTCGTAGCGAGGGTGTAGTGTGGAGTTTGCTTGCCGGGGTTTTATCCATGCGTGGATTGTGGATTTGGCGGGCTAGTAGAGTGGAACCCTCTTTTTTGGATGTTCCGAGTGTGGAACTAGTTGTTGCCACCCAGGAGATGGCACTGAGCTTTTGTTGAGCATCGAGTGGGATGCGAGGAGTAGGCCGTGGCAAAAATCTGTTGGTCGAGATGCGGAGAGATTAGGCTGCTCGAGTGTTTGGACTCTGTCTTTGAGTGCCATTGCCCCGTCACTTGGAGAGTGACTTTCCCTATTCTCGAGAGGGCATAAAGCTCGTTTGAGGCTGATTCGTGTTGTAATGGATGTAGTGCTGTTGGCACCAAGCTTTGAGAGGAGGCCTAGTTTCGGGCCGGTTGGCACTTTTAGTGCGGGTGGTTCCATGGGCGCTGAGTATAGCATCCCCGTTTGTCTTGTACCCTTTTCACGAGGTTGCACTGTTTGGGTTGCTTAAGAGATCTAGCTCGGTGGTAGTCGAGAGGACTACAAGTTTGAGGTTTTCGAGGAAAGTAGGAGTGTTCGGGATCTCTCGAGAGTTGGGTGTAAAGGATGCTATAAGGCACATTAAGAGCTAAGCGCGTTCGAGTTCTCGCGCATGTGTTGTGAGCACTGTGAGCCGGCTTGATGGTAGCATGATTCGGCTACCCTTTGAGTTGCCCTAGTATGGTTAGTGTTGGCATCGTGGATGCGTGGTTGATCGATGTGAGCCATGAGTTGGATGGGCGATCGGAGCGCGTTTAGTGAGCACATTGTTTTGAGGAATGTTAGCTTGATGTGGTATTGCGCTTGTAAGAGTAAGTTGGCCAATGTGGCTTTTCGTGGTGAGTTGGCCCCGAGTGGGTTTGAACTCTTGTTGCTCCCTTGTTTGTTGTGGCTCTGTTTGGAGGCAAAAGTTGCCACAATGTGAGAGCCCTTGTTGGCTTTGGATCTTAAGAGATCAAGTTGGAGTGTACACCTGGTGCACTTTTGCGTAGCTCGTTAAAGTGGTTTATGTTTGGAAAACCACGAGAGGTTCGTGTTGAGGACCCAGTGCTCGATCTTTGAGGTGTCAAGGCTTTAGTTCTTGGCAAGTGCCTAGCTTTGGGTGTAAGGATGCCGTGCTCGTTCTTAGGGCTATTGGTTAAGCAAGTTTTGCTAGTTGGTCCTTGCCACTGGTTAGACTTGATTGGGGGTGAACAAGAGCGATAGTGGCAAGCCAGGCGATTTACGATCGTTTTGGCTAAGAAAGGCATTCGGATCCTTACCTTGAGAAGAAGGTATGTTGTGGTTGTTGCTTTGAGTAGGAGGATGGCGCCTCTGTGGCGTTCTGGTTCCCTTGGTTTCCAAGTTGGAGTTGGCCGGCATAGTTGAGATCTTTGGAGAGGGTTGTGCCGCGTGGCCGGTTGTTTGTTAGATCGTTGTCGGCCGTGTGTGTCGGAGGGTGATCGAGAGGATCTCTAGTTGTGGAGAGCCTCTCGAGCTCGATTAGACCAGGCGGTGTTCCTTGGGTGAGTTGCTTGCAGATTTGGCGATCTAGCAAGCTAGTGCTTGTTTAGTTTTGGAGGTTAGTTGGTGCTTGGTGTTGACCAAGATTTGGTTCTCTTGATGTTTCAAGAGCTTGCTCGATTCGAGCGGGAGGGCGTTGCCACGAGGATTCGTTCCTAGTCTGGTTGTTTTGGGGTTGATTCCTCCTCGGTGGTTGAGTAAGTTCGGCTAGTTACGGATTGGTGGTCCAATCGGTTGAGTTTCCCAGGTGTTGCTTCCAAGAGAGTTGGTTGATGTTGCCCTTGGGTTTGAGCAAGTCGTGGCGTGTGTGATGTTCATTGCCCTTTAGAGTTTTGCTTCTTTGGGAAATCGTTCCGTTGAGGAGTCGGCATAGCTCTGAGTTGTGTAGTTGATCGGAGTAGCGCGGTGGTTAGCCAGTGAGAGGTCCCTGCATTGTGTTGTTAGCAAGCGAAAAGTTGTTTGTCCCCGCAAGAGCGGTGGCGGTGATTTAAGAGTTGAGCTTGAGTTGAGTTTCTCTTTGAGCAAGGCCTTCTCGGGCTTTGTTTTTAGTTGTTGAGCTTTGCGATTGGCGAATAGTGAGCCTCGATTGAGTGTGTTGGCACGAGGTGCCGTGGCATTAGTTAGTTAGCCTTTGGAACATTTTTCCTCAAGTTGTTGTGTGTTCTTTGGTAGCCCTATGAGGGTTTGGTCCTTCTTGCCGAGATTTTCCATGAGAGGAATGTTGGGTGTTTCCTTGCACTGGCAATGTTCTTTTGGCGATTGCTAGTAGGTTTGCATGGAAAAGTTTGTGTTCGGCCGTTGTGAGGCTCCGGTTGTTGGATTGGCGAGCGGAGCTGTGCACAGTTTTTGGCCATTTAGGGTTGGCCGTGTTGTGAAGTTTCGGCTTGTGCTAGTGGGAAAAGTTTGCCTTTTGGATCAATCGCTTGATTGGTGGTTCGATTGCTTTTCGTTAAGGCTTTAGGCAAGCCTTGTGGTTATTGGTCTCTTGTGAAGAAAGAGTAGGCCGTTTGGTTTTACGGAACACGAGAGGTTGATTGTTTGTGACTTGGCGTTGTGTTGAGCGATTTGTTATCGATTGTGGGCATTCAGAGAAGTTACGCCGGTGCGTGGCGTTGAGTTTTGGAGCTTGTGCCCGATCGCTAGTTTCTTTGAGAGTAACACCGTTGAGAGGTGTTAAGTGTTGGTTTAGTGGGGTTTTGGTGAGCCCCAAGTTTGTAGGGCTTTTGAGATCCTTGGCGGATTGGAGCGGTGGTTAGCTTTGCCCCGTCTTTGTGTGAGTGCAAGTTTTGTGTTCCTCGTCTCTTTGTTGAGATAGTTTGTGGCAGACTGGAGAGCATCGTGGCTTTGAGCCTTTGAGAACCCAAGAGGGTTTGGTTATCAGAGAAGGGCTAGTGTTGTTTTAGCCGAGAAGTTCAGTTGGCTAAGAATCAGTGGAGTTTTATAGAAATTTGTTTCGTTTTAGGACTTTCGAGGGCGAAAGTCTTAAAAGGAGGAGTATTATAACAGCCCGATTTTCTATTCGATTCTCGAGGTGCTTAGGTTGGATTCGATGGTTCGGTTGGGCCGTTAGAGTATTTTGACCCTTAGGGGTATTTTGGTCTTTTGCTCCGAGGCGGGATTTGTGGATTTCGGGGCTTGAGGCAGCTCCTGCCTTTGTTGAGGCTTGTATGTTGATGGCTGCGAGTCCCGAGATGTTTGGGGTACTCGTTTGGGAGTTCGGTTGTGTTTTGGGTTTTGGGCAAAGTGATCGTTGTTTGGGTGTTTCCTTTGGGATTCGAGCCCAGGCCCTTAGAGATGATTTGGGAGTTTGTTTAAGTGAGAGTTATTGTTTGGAAAAGGTTGCTTCAGCCGGGTCTCGAAGGAGGAAGCCGGGAATTGGGATTTAAGGACTTTAAGGCTTGTTTAAATTAGGAAAAAGGGAAGAAAAATCAAGAAAGTCCCTTTCCCCTTGTTTTGCAATCTCTCTCTCTCTCTCTCTCTCTCTCTCTCTCTCTCTCTCTCTCTCTCTCTCTCTCTCTCTCTCTCTCTCCCCTAGCCGACCTCACCAAGAAGACCCAACCCTAGCCACCCAGCCATGCCCTAGCCGCACCACTCCCTGGCCGCATCAGACCGCTCAGCCCAGCATAGCCCTGCCCAGCCACGCCGCACCAGACGCTCTGCATCGCCCAGGCCATCGTCGTGTCGCCTTGGTCGCGCCGAGTCCCGATCGCGTCGCCCTCGCCTTGGTCGCGCCGAGCCCAGATCGGCATCGCCCAGGCCGTCTCCGTGTTGAGTCGCTCGCCCCTGCAGGTCGTCGTGCCTTCCCGAGCGCCCCCGAGCCCGTCGCGTCGCGTCGCCTCGCGCGCGCGCCCGTGCGCCGTCCTCTGTCAAGCCGCGCCGTGTGTCGTCGCCCAGCCGAGCTCGAGCCCGCGCCCGTGCGCCTTTGCTTCGCCCCAGCGCGCCCGTGCCTGCGCCAGCGCCCCTGCCCTGCGCCCCTGTGCCCAGCGCCTGTGCCCAGCGCCCAGCCTGCCTGTTGTGTGCTGGTTGGCCCGAGCCTTGTGGCTTCTCGGATGGTATTTTCCCGAGTCTTTTCTTCGTTGGGCCCCGATTTTGTTATTTCTTTGTTTAGGGATTTGATTTGGGCTGCTTTATTTTATGTTTAGGTTGTTTGGGTTCGATTAGAGGCTCGAGGATCGCTTGGTTGAGTTATGATTATTTTCTGCTTGTCCCAGGTAAGGATTTCTTACCGTGGTTGTGTGGACCCTGCGATATGTCTCGATTGTGCCTTGTATGTTTGCTGATTGTTATGAGCATGATAGTGATAGGCAGCTTTGTTTGATCTCTTGCTAGCATGTTTGTTGATTTTACATGTTAGTGCCATGCTAGGTTTGTTCTTCCAGCATGCTTGTGATTCCTGTTTAAGTTGTAGTATCATGCTAGGTAAAGCGTGATTGATGTCGGTCTTTGCTTGCTAGCCGGGAATCATTGATTTACTCGGTATTCTTGGATAGAGTAGTAGGGTTTGTCATCATCCAGTGAGAGCGGACATAACGTACTTTGTCCCCACCGGTCGGGAGTAGAGCGAAGCATAACGTACATTGCTTCCCCGGCGGCCGATGTGGAT
This sequence comes from Sicyos edulis, assembly GCA_036507275.1. NCBI lineage: Eukaryota > Viridiplantae > Streptophyta > Magnoliopsida > Cucurbitales > Cucurbitaceae > Sicyos > Sicyos edulis. Next base: position 20,344,722 of record CM071854.1, read on the forward strand.
GTAGCTACCACATCGGCATAAGCCTAGTTTGTAGCTGCTAGAGCGGAACCACGCCAGCGGTGCAAGCACGCCTTGGCGGTTCTTAGCCAGTCGGTGGTGCAGGCCGCACGGATGAGTGCGAGGGCCTCGCACCTCTCGTGTTCGGTGACACCGTTTACGAGTCTTAGGCATGCGTGCTGGCCCGCGTAGTTTTCCCTTAGGCCCCGCATTTACGCCGGTTGCGAGAGAAGAGCATGCGGTGTGCGCGCCTGCAGCGTTAATCGCCGGTTCGGAGAAGCTCCCGGGCTAATGTTCGTGAGTACACAGTTCCTTCGATTTAGAGCGGTGCGGGTACTCTCCGATAGTCAGTTGTTAGCGAGGGTAAGAGGCCCTTGAGGACACCCATTGGGATTGGCTTTTGAGCTAATCAATTGGTCGAGGAGAAAGACCCTCGAGGGTGTCGGACATCTTGGGATCGGTTTTTTTGGTGATCAATTGGCCGAGGAGAAAGACCCTCGGAGATGTCGGGATTGGTTATGAGAACCAATCATTAGGCGGAAGTAGGAGACTTAGATGATTCGGAAGTAAGAGACTTAGATGTTTCCAGATCTTGTGTTATGAGCTCGTTGAGCTATGATGCGTGTTGGTAGTGTTTGCTTGCATATTGAGGTGCTAGATGGTGATGTATCGTATTGTACCCGGTTGGGGATTCTTCTGCGAGTATGTTTATACTCACCCTTATTTATCTTTCGGGTAACTTGGGACAACACCGGGAGGGCTAGCGGAGGAGGTGATTGATCATGGGGAACCGCGGCACTCTGTCTTTATTTATTGCATTGTTTATTCAAGCATGTAGATGGGCGGGAGTCCTAGGGAACATTGTTTAAAGCGTTGCTTAAATTGTATTGTACATTTTATTAAACACTGGCCAGGATGTTTTACTTTGTTGGATTGTTTAAACTTAAATTGTTGGTTATGTTTTAAGGGCTCCCCCTTCTCATATGTTTTGAAAGGTTTTTAAATGTAAGCTCTAAACCGCTTGTTATCATATTTAACTTGCATGCTGAGTAAGATCCCAGGTTTAGGACCATGTTTTGGGTTGGGTTCTTACAGGACTTAATCCGTCCGTGGTTTTCAGCTGGCTATTAGAGAGAAGCACCCTCTGTTAGCATGTTCCAGGTGTGGAGCTAGGTGCTGCCACCCGAGGGTTGGCCTGAGTATTCGATGAGCATCGAGTGGGATGCGGGAGTGGGCCTTGGCTTGTCTGTTGGACGTGATGTCAGAGAGTAGTCTACTCGATTGTTGAGACTCTTGTGTTGAGTGCCATTGCCCTGTCACCTGGAGTGTGACCTTCCCTACCCTCAGAGTGGCTTAAAGCCCGTAAAGGGATGTTTGTGTTGTAAAGGAAGTAGTGCCCGTTGGCACCAAGCTTTGAGAGGAGGCCTAGATTCGGGCCGGTTGGCACTTTACGTGCGTGGTGGTTCCGAGACCCGCCGGAGTATAGCATCCCCACCAGCCTTGTACCCGTTTTTCTGAAGTTGCATCTGTTGGATTGCTTAAGAGATCTAGCTCGGTGGTAGTCAGAGTACTACAAGTGTGAGGTCGTTCGAGGGAAAAGTAGGAGCTTTTCAGGGTCACCGAGAGATGGGTGCAAAGGATGTTGTAGGATGGTGAGGGCTAGCGCGTCAGAGTTCTCGCGCTTGTGTGTGGGCTTACGAGCGGCTTGATGGTAGTGTGTTTCGACTACCCTTGGAGTTACCCTAATATGAGTAGGGTTGGCATCGATGATGCGTGGTTGATCCAGTGTTAGAGCCATGAGTTGGATGGTTGAATGGAGCATTTAGTGGGCACATTGGTATGAGGTATGTCAGATTGGTGTAGTTAAGCTCTGGTAAGAGTGAGTCGACCGATGTGGCATTCCGTGGTGAGTTGACCCTGAGTGGGTTGAACTCTTGTTGCTCCTTTGCTAGAAGTGGCTCTATTGGGAGGCAAAAGTTGCCTTGTGTGAGAATACTTGTTGGTTTGGATCTTAAGGAACCAAGTTGGAGCTGTGCACGCCGGTGTACTTTTGTGTAGCTCGTTCCGTGGTTATGTTTCAGGAACCACGAGAGGTTTCGGGTTGTGAAACCAGTGCTTAGTTCTGAGGAGTTAGGACTTTAGTTCTTGGCAAGTGCCCTAGCCTTGGTTGTGAGGATACCGTGCCTGTAGCCGGGTTGTTGCTTAGGCAAGTTATGCTAGTTGGCCCTTGACACAGGTAGAGACAATTCTTGTTGATCGATGGTTGGAGTTGATTGGGGCGAACACAAAGGCGATGGTAGCATAATCCCGTAGTTTCGCGCCATGCCTAAGAGAGTTGTTCGGATCCTTACCTGGATAGAAGCTACGATGTGGTGATGCCTTGAGCAAGAGGAAGTTTGGGTCTTCGGTTGTTTCTGCTCGGTGGATAGCGGACTCGCCGATAGGGCGATCTAGAAGTCGCGATCAGCGTCGACCGCAGGTTAGAGCTCAGGGTCGTCAGCAGGGCGGGGCCAGGCAGCCGGCTCATTGCATCAAGTGTGGTAAGGCGCTCTTCGGATTGTGAGGAGCATCGCCCGTGCTTGCTACAGATGTGGCAAGGAAGAGCTTTTGGCCAGCATAGTTGAGATGCTGTAGGGAGATGTGCTCGTGTAGCCAGTTGTCAGTTAGACCGTTTGACGACAGTGTGTGTCGGAGGGAGATCGGAGGAACCCTAAGTTGTGGAGAGCCTCACCAGAGCTCAGTCAGACCAAGGCAGTGGACCTCGGTTGAGTTGCTGGATGCTTGTTGTCGGTTAACAAACTAGAGCTGTTCTTGGTAACCTCCACGTTGATTTTCAGAATTCTTAGCGAGGTGGTGCTTGGTGTTGACCAAGGTTTGGTTCCTTTGCTGTTTTCTAGGGCTAGCTTGGTTCGACCAAGCTGGCGTCGCCTGAGGACTTGTTCCTAGTCAGGTAGTTTTGGGAGTTGGCCTCCCCCTCAGCGGTTGAGTAGTACCACTAGTGCTTAGTTGGTGGTTCAAGCGATTGAGGAATCCTTGGATGTTTCTTCTGAGAGAGTTGGTGGTTGTTACCGTTGAGTTTGAGCAAGACAGCGAGCGTGTGTGAAACTCGCTGTCCTTCGGAAGTCCGCTTACTAGGAAATCGTTCCTGTAGAGGAGGAGTTAGCTTAGCTCCTGAGTTGTGTAGTTGATCAGAGTAGCGCAGCGGTCAGCCCAGCGAGAGTGTCCCTGCGTCTGTTTGTTACCAAGCGGAAAGTTGTTTGTTTCCGCGAGGGCGAAGGCCAGCCATGTCAAAGGATTGAGTTGTTGGCGGAAGGTTGTTGGATCTTTGGAGTTTGTAGAACCCCATAGTTCTTTGGTAGTTGAGTTGCACCGTGGATGTCGGCCTCGAATTTTAACTTTTGAGGTAGTCTTGCCGACTCGTGTTGTTCAGGATCCGCAAGCTTGTGGTCGTCGCTATCCTTATTCCTCGCGATGTCTCGTGGGTGGAGTTTCTGGATTGGAAGAAGAGTTAGGTCTAAGCTATAAGGAGGAAGTCCTTGGAGCAGCCAGATGGGCTTAAGAGTTGAGTGGCAGCTTGGAGGCGAGCTTTGCTCGTTATGAGCTTGGTTTGAGTTTCTGCGAAGTAAGCCTTTCTCGGGCTTTTCTTTTAGTCGTTGTACATTCGCAGTTGGCATTTTAGCTGAGCCACAGTTGAGTGAGTTGGCACAGAGGTGCCGTGGCATTGGGTGGTAAAGCCCTTGAGTTTCGATCCTCCAGCTATCGTGTTGCTAGTAGCCACGTAATGTTTTATTCCTTGTTGCTCGAGGTTTCCGTGAGAGGAATGTTGTTTTTTTCTGTGCTGGCGATGTTCACCTAGGGCGATGGCTGATCGGATTGCATTGGAAAGTTTGTTGTCGGCCGATGAGGGGCTCGGTTTATTAGTTTGGTGAGTGGAGCTGTTCTTGGACCACTGTCGTTCGGGGTGGTGAAAGTGAATATCGGCTAGTGTGTGTGGTGGTAGCCGTTTGGTGAACCAGAAAAGTGCCCTTGGCTTTGGTGCTTTGATTTCTCGTAAGATGGTTGCTTTAGTGTTGTGGACGCATGCTAGTTGGAGAAGGTTGCCTAGGGATCAGTCACCAGTTGGTGGTTCGAATTGGATTTCGTTAAGGATTGTAGGCAACCAGTGAGGTTCTTACGGTGGGGTTCGCGAGTCTCTTGCGAAGTATGAGTAGGCCGTTTAGTTTCTTAAACACAGGAGGTTCAGTTGTTTGGTCGGCATGGTGAAGGGTCGAAATTTGTTTGATAACGACTATGAGCATTCAGAGAAATTCTGCGGGCGTGGCGTTGAGTTTTAGAGCTTGTGACCCGTTCACGAGTTTCTTTTGAGTATGCCGTAGAGAGGCGTTCCGAGTTGGGTTAGCATGGATAAGTGAGCCCTAGAGTCGTAAAACCGTTTGAGAGTTGGTGCGAGTCAGAGGATGTGGCTCACCGACTAGTTATCTCATGTTTTCTTCGAAGCTCAGTGTTAGTTCAGTTTTGGTTGAGATAGTTCGTGGCAGACTCGGTGTCTGTTGGGCTTGGAGCCTTTGGGAACCCAAGAGGGTTCGGTTTCAAAGAAGGATTTGTGTTGTCTTAATCAGGAGCTTGGTTGGTTAAGAACCAGTGGAGTTTTCCTAGAGTTATTGGCTGACTTTTCACTATGTTTTCCCATCTCTCTTAGTTACTGCATGCGTGATCATCTCAAAAACATCCCACAAAGTTGGGTTTGCGAGTCATGTCTATGAAAAGATCACAAATTCAACATTAGATTGTAAAAGCGATACGATTTTGTGGTGCCTAACAACAATTGAAGCACTTTTAGAAATCTTTGCTCATTGGTTGTGATTTGTGAATCAGTGCAGTACCACCACACGTCGGTAAATCACGGGCGTAACTTGAGTGCAAACCCGTGCCCAGAACCTTCAATGCTTTTCACATCCATCTTTCCTTTATTCAGCAACATGAGATAAGGGCTTGAATCATTGCTTTTTGGGGCATCAATTAATTCAACAATAATAGTGAGTTTTTGTGGTCATTAATTGGATTTAGTAGGAATTATTAGGAATTACTATGTTCCTGAGTTTTTGTGCTACTATATATATATTATAATATAAAGATAATAAAGATACAGGATAATCCAAGTGTTCGAGGTACTTGAACCCTCTTTATCTTGAGATCACTCTCAAGCCCTAGATACTTACTATTTCAATACATTTTAATCTTACTCCTAATAGGATTGATCATTCCTTATCCTACTCTTAAAAGGGTCCTATCATATTAGATTAGTATGCATCTCAAAATCAAGAGAGTAGTCTACTTAAGTGCTCCGAATGAACCATGGGATAATTTAATTTTGGTGTTGAGGAGAGGAGAGGAAGGGGAGGAGTTGGGATTTCTCAAGTTCATGTTTGTTTTTAGTGCATCAACCTCTTCTCAACTTCTCCTCCAACATCTTATCAAACTTTTTATCTAATCTTATTAAATGTGACATCAATTTTTTTTTAAATTTTCAACCATATAACATAATATAAAATATATTAAAATTGATCGATAGTATAAATAACAATGATTACATTAAAAAAACAATATAAAATAAATACTTTTGCAGCATTCCTCTCTAAAACACCAATATTCAAATTAATATTTTATATCTCCAAATCATTCCACTTACTCTCCTATCATCTTTTCAACTCCAAAATCAAATCACCTCCTCGGTCTTTAGCTGAACCCCATTTTCAACCTCAGTTGCATGCGTTATTTTCTAGTGCTTTTTATTATCAATTCTTTGAATTTCTCAACTCATTTTTTATTATTAGAAAGAAAAAAGAAAAAAAAATGTAAGTGGGTTCGGATGGGCCGTTAGAGCTGTTTTAACCTTTAAGGGTATTTTGGTATTTTGCTCCCCGGTCAGAGGTTGAGGATTTTCAGGGCTTCAAGGTCATTTCGGCCTTCGTTAAGACTTGATTAATGTTGGTTGCAAGACCCAAGGAGTTTGGGTTAGTTGATTAGAAGTTCGGAGTCATTCCGGTTGATAGCAAAATTAATTGGAATTTAATTAGTCCCTTTGAGATTTGAACCCTTGCCCTAATGGTGAAATTGGAGTTTTTAGAAAAAGAAGATTTAGTTAAAAAGAAAAGAAATTCTTTAGCCGGGACCCGCAAGAGAAAGCCTTGGGAAGGGATTTTAGACCCATTTAAATTAGGAAAAGGAAAAGAAAATCCTATTCCCCTTGTTTTGGAAAAAATCTCTCTCTCTCTCTCTCTCTCTCTCTCTCTAGCCGACCTCACCAAGAAACCCTAGCCGCCCTAGCCGCACCCGCTTCACTGCCACAGCCTAAGCGCACGAGGCAGCCGAGCCGCGGCCACGGCCCATGCCCAGGCGTGCCGAGACGCCTGCATCGCCCATGCCGAGCGCGCCCGATCGCCGTTGCCTCGCCCAGCCAGAGCAGCGTCGCGCCGTTCCGCACCCGAGCCGCCCGAGCGCGCGCGCCGCGCCGTCCGCACGAACCGCCCGGAACTTCGCGCGCCGTCGTCCCGCACGAGCCGCCACCGCCCGCGCGCCGCGCGCGCGCCTGCGCGCGCGCGCGCCGCGCCAGCACCATCCGCGTCTGCGTGCCGTACCGCTTCGTCGTCCGCCGCCCGCCAGCGCGCTGCGCCATTGCGATCGCGCGCGGCCAGCGCTGCGCCACTGTCGCGATCCGCGCGCAGCCCAGCCAGCGCCAGCGCCCCGTCCCGCCGCGCCAGCGCCCAGTAGCGCGCCGAGCAGCGCCAGCGCCAGCAGCACTGCAGCGGCGCCCAAAAGCGCCCCCTTGCTGCGAGACCCCGTGCCTTCTCGGTTGGTAATTCCCGAACCTATCCCTTTTAGATTTTTAAGGCTGTTGGCTCTTTGTATATTTATTTAGGATGCTTTTAAAATGCTTAGGTTGCTCGGTTTCGCTTTAAAGCTCGAGGGTCATTATTTGATTGTGAAGGTTATTTACGCTCGTTTCGGTAAGGATTAATTACGAGTGGTTGTGTGGGCCGTGCGATGCTTTCTTGAATGTGCCTTATATGCATGTTTACTTTTATGGATATGATTAGTGGATAGGATGACTTGTGATTGCATTCTGCTAGCATGTTTGCTTGTTTGTACATGTTAGTGCCATGCTAGGATTGTTTTTCGGCATGCTTGAGATTCTGCTTTAAGTTCGTAGTATCATGCTAGGTTATGTATGATTGATGATGATTATGTATGTTTAGCCAGGAATCGTTTACTCTATACTCTAGCTAGTGTGTTAGGAGGCTGTCATCATCTAGAGGTTGAGCGGACATAACGTACCTTGTCCCCACCGGTCGGGAGTAGAGCGAAGCATAACGTACATTGCTTCCCCCGGCGGCCGATGTGGATTTAGCTACCACATCGGCATAAGCCTAGGTTGTAGCTGCTAGAGCGGAACCCGACCAACGGTGCAAGCTGCGCCTTGGCGGTTCTTAGCTTCAGTCGGTGGTACAGTGCTGCAGATGAGTGCCGAGGGCCTCGCACTCACTCGTGTTCGGTGACACCGTTCCGAGTCTTAGGCATGCGTGCACTGGCGGCGTAGTTTGCCCTTAGGCCCCGCATTTACGCCGGTTGCGAGAAGAGCATGCGGTGTGCGCGCACACGCTTTAGTCGCCGGTTCGGAGAAGCTCCCCGCGCTAATGTTCGTGAGTACACAGTTCCTTCGATTTAGAACCGGACTTGGGTACTCTCCGATAGTCAGTTATAAGCGAGGGTAAGAGGCCCTTGAGGACACCCATTGGGATTGGCTTTTGAGGTGATCATATGGTCGAGGAGGAAGACCCTCGAGGGTGTCGGACATCTTTGGGATCGGTTTTTGAGTGATCAATTGGCCGAGGAGAAAGACCCTCGGAGATGTCCGGGATTGGTTATGAGAGCCAATCATTAGGGCGGAAGTAGGAGACTTAGAGGATTCAGTCTGCCTTGTAAGCTCGTTGAGCTATGATGCATGTTGGTAATGCTGTTTGCATGTATACTAGGGTGCTAGATGATTGAAGTATCGTATTGTACCCGGGTTGGGATTCTTCACGAGTATGCTTATACTCACCCTTATTTTGTGGTTTTCCACGGGTAACTTAGGACGGCAGGGACGGCTAAGCGGAGGAGGCGATTGATCATGGGAGCTGCCCAGACTCTGTCTTTATTGTTTGCATATTTGTTGGCATGTAGATGGGACAGAGTCCTAGGGAAACATTATAAAAAGTTGTTTGAACTGTTTTGAATGTTTTTATATATACTGGCCAGGCTTATTTTACTTCGTTGGTTTTCTTAAACAAAGTTGTTGATTATGTTTTAAGCATTCCCCGTTATAAATGTTTTGGAAGGTTTTAAATATGAGCACTAAACCGCTCGGTGAAATATTTAACTTGCATGCTGAGTGAGAACCTAGGTTTAGGACCATATTATCGGTTGGGTTCTTACAATGCATTACAAATCTACAGAAAATTTGCAAGACGGTGTTCGGATTCTAAGTAAAACTAAAACATAAAACATCCATTTAAAATCAACATAATTTCCTGAAACCTGTCCCTGTTTCCAAGCACCTGTTCCAAGACAAATACATTTACAAAGCTTACTCTGATCAGAGATTTATTTAAAACATACAAACTTTACAACAATGCTAGAATCCGGAAATACATTCAGAAAACACCCTAGGGCTCCGTGCCCAACTACATGCATTCAGAGAACATTTAAAACATAAACATAAAACTCAGAGTTGAACAACGGGTTTTCCATGATCACAGCTCCTCCTCCAGCCATCTTGCCTCACGCCATGGTTTCCTGAAAGATAAGTAAGGGTGAGTAACGAATTACTCAGTAAGAATCCCCAATCGGGGTACAATACGATATAATCAGTCATCTAGTACCAAAGCATGCAAGCAAACAGCTACCAACACAGATCATGGCTCAACGATCTCATAAAACAAGATCTGGAGTCATCGGAAGTCTCCTACTTCCGGCCTAGCTGGGATTGGATACACTGACCAATCCTGGACATCACCGAGGTATCTGTCACTCGGGGGGAATACACTGATCCCTAGAATGTCCTCAAGGGCCTCCTTGCCCTTGCACTAATCTGGACTTACGGGAGAGTACCCGAAGTCAGGCTCTAACGGAAGGAATGGTGTACTCACGACATTAGCCCGGGGGAGCTCTCCGAACCGGCAATTAACACATGTGCGCCACACCTCATGCTCCTCTGCAACCGGCGTAAATGCGGGGGCCTAAGGGCAAACTACGCGGGCTAGGTGCACATGCCTATGACTCGGAAGCGGTGTCACTGATCACAGTAGCGCGAGGCTGTAAAGACCCGACCCAAAAAGGGCACTAAATAGGCCTTTACCCCAATGCATGTGTTAAAAGGAAAAGACATGATGCAAATAAAGTTTTCGGATTCCCATTAAATCAAAACATTCAAGATTCATTCAGAACAATAGAGTCTATTGAAACCTGTCCCCGTCTCCAAGCACCTGTTTCACAGACAAATACATTTCCAACAGTTTACTCTGATCAGAGATTTTATTAAAAACATTTAAAACATCCTCAAATTCAACAAGCTGGAATCCACAAATAATTCAGAAAAGTATCCTAGGGCTCCATGCCCGGCTACATGCATTCAGGGGGAAAATAACGAAAAGAGTCATAACATAAGAAAAGTCAGAGATGACAGCAGGATTCCATGATCACAGCTCCTCCTTGACCATCTGCCTCGCGCCTCGGTTACTGTGGAAAACCACAAAATAAGGGTGAGTAACGAATTACTCAGTAAGAATCAAGCGGGGTACAATACGATATAAAAGATCATCTAGAGAATGTATGCAAGCCATGGGTATAAGCACGAGCGGAGCACATAGCTAAGTCCACACTTGGACCTCGGATGCCAACTCGGGGTCTTAGTCCGGAAAATACCACCATACACTATCGCCCCTATACGGAAACAAGTCCGGCCTCGGCACATCTCATCGTCGATCACGAAAGGTGCACTAGCTCAAGATCGAGGAGCTCTCGATCGACGTTTGTAATGGCGTAAGCGCGCACCGCGTGCTGCTGCGAACTATGGGGGTGTCGGGTCTAGTGGCAAGTTTGCCCATGTCCGATCACCACGCCTAACTAAATCTGCGGATCGGTGTCAGCGACATAGGGTGTGAGACACGGACACGTGAACTATGTCGGCTGAACCCCACACTTTTTGAGGCTAAGGAACCGGTCGTGGTAGGCTTACACCGAGAAGCGGTCCTTGCCTAACAGTGGCAATCAAGGGCTCTTTTGCCGAACACTCTGGCGAGGGCGTGTCGATTGTTGGGGGCGAGGCAATGCCAAGTCATCATCCCGACCGTTGGGGCATTTAACGATCTGCCACCCTCACCCAAGATTGCGGGGCGGCCGTTAGGGTTAGCTAAACCCTAACGGGATCGGAAAGCGATACCATCTAAATGCGTCCCTGTCGGGGATGCAAGTTACGTTATGCATCGGCCGGATGATGCTATCTACACGAACTCTAAATCATAGCAATAATAACAAATCATACAATGCGGTCCAAAATGTGCTCAACAGATACAAGGAACCTAGCATGATACTACGAAGCAAGAATAGATATTGAACATGCGAGAATGGAACAACCTAGCATGGGCTAACATGAGAACAAAACAAGAGTTCATGCGATCGAGGAATTGAGCAGAGCACCTAGGGCTAAACATGCATTACACATACGGGCATACAAAACATCAATCACAAATATACCGCGAGGCCCACACAACTCCGGTAAGAAATCCTTACCTTGGTGGAAAAGCTACACACAAATCCTAAGGCTGCGGAACAATCCCGAGCTAGCGAGCGGGAACCTAGCAAACCAATAATAATCAATATCTAAAAAGTCTAAAAACAATAGGGATGACAAGCTCGGCTCAAAGGCACTCACGCGCGCACGGCGAACGAACTTGGAGTTCTTTGTGGGTGGCGGCCGGCAGTGAAGGCAGGCTGGCTGTGCTGGCCTGTGGCTGGGCGCGTCTGCTGCAGTGGATGGGAGCTGCCCAGAAGCGCGGTGTGCGCTGCAGACGAGACGGGACTCGGTAAGCGGCAGCGGCACGGCGCAGCGCACGAGGCGCTGGCGTGCGATCTGATTTCTGGTGGCGCTTTCAGCGAGGACGCGCGCATGGGCGAACGTCGGGGCGTCGCGGCGAGCGGCTCGATAGCGACAAGGGCGAAGCGCAGACGCCAGACGTCGCTTCTGCTGCCTGCGCGCGATCTGGCGTGACGTCGGGTGGCGATGGTCGGCGGTGGGCGGTTCTTTGTGGCGAGACTTGGGCGCGCGGCAGTTTGTGATAAGCAGCGGCGGCGCTTCAACAGAATCTGGCGACTGGTGAGCGATGGCGTCGCGGCTGCGGTACGCTCAACAGTCTGAAGGCGTCCGTGCGGCGCATAACGGCCCGATCTTCTATTCCGATTCTCGAGAGTGCTTAGGTTTGATTCGATGGTTCGGTTGGGCCGTTAGAGTTATTTTGACCCTTAGGGGTATTTTGGTCTTTTGCTCCCGGGCGGGATTTGTGGATTTTCGGGGCTTGAGGCGCTCGCCTTCGTTGAGGCTTGTGTGTTGGTGGGCTGCGAGTCCCGAGATGTTTGGGGTATTCGTTTGGGAGTTCGGTTGTGATTTGGGTTTTGGGCAAAGTGATCTTTGTTTGGGTGTTTCCTTTGGGATTGAGCCCAGGCCCTTAGAGATGATTTGGGAGTTTGTTTTATGTGAGAGTTATTGTTTGGGAAAGGTTGCTTCAGTAGGGTCTCGAAGGAGGAAGCGGGAAAGGGGATTTAAGGACTTTAAGGCTTGTTTTAATTAGGAAAAAGGAAGAAAAATCAAGAAAGTCCCTTTCCCCTTGTTTTGCAATCTCTCTCTCTCTCTCTCTCTCTCTCTCTCTCTCCCCTAGCCGACCTCACCAAGAAGACCCAACCCTAGCCACCCGGCCATGCCCTAGCCGCACCACTCCTGGCGCATCAGGACCGCTCGGCCCAGCCATGCCCTCGCGCGCACGGGCGCCTGCTGCATCGCCCGGCCTGAGTGCGCCCAGATGCGTTGCATCGTCCGGCCCATGCCGCGCGTGCGCGAGCCACCCAGCGCCCGATCGCGGCGCCCTCGCCCTAGCCGTGCCGAGCCACCCAGCGCCCGATCGCGTCATCCCTCGCCTTGGTCGCGCCGAGTCGATCGCATCGCCCTCGCCTTGGTCGCGCCGAGAGCGGTCGATCGCATCGCCCGAGCCGTCTCGTCGTCTTGAGTCGCTCGCCCCTGCTGGTCGTCGTGCCTTCGAGCGCCCGAGCCCATCGCGTCGCGTCGCCTCGCGCGCGCGCCGTGCGCAAATCCTCTGTCAAGCCGCGCCGTGTGTCGTCGCGCCAGCCCGAGCTCGCGCGCGCGCGCGCGCGCTTTGCGCCGCCCAGCGCGCCGTGCTGCGCCGGCGCCCACGCCTGCGTGCGTGCTGCGCGCGCGCCTGCGTGCCCGCGCCTTGCTTGCTGTTGTGTCTTTGGTTGGCCCGAGCCTTGTGGCTTCTCGGATGGTATTTCAGAGTCTTTTCTTCGTTGGGCCCCGATTTGTTGGTTGTTGTTTAGGGATTTATTTGGGCTGTTTTATATATTTGATTTGAAATTTGCTTTATCTTATGTTTAGGTTGTTTGGGTTCGATTAGAGGCTCGAGGATTGCTTGGTTGATTTGTGATTATTTTCTGCTTGTCCCGGTAAGGATTTCTTCTGAGTGGTTGTGTGGACCTGCGATATGTCTCGATTGTGCCTTGTATGTTTGTTGATTGTTATGAGCATGATAGTGATAGGCGGCTTTGTTTGATCTCTTGCTAGCATGTTTGTTGATTTTACATGTTAGTGCCATGCTAGGTTTGTTCTTCCGGCATGCTTGTGATTCTGTTTAAGTTGTAGTATCATGCTAGGTAAGCGTGATTGATGTCGGTCATTGCTTGCTAGCCGGGAATCATTGATTTACTCGGTATTCTTGGATAGAGTAGTAGGGTTTGTCATCATCCAGGTGAGAGCGGACATAACGTACTTTGTCCCCACCGGTCGGGAGTAGAGCGAAGCATAACGTACATTGCTTCCCCGGCGTGCGATGTGGATGTAGCTACCACATCGGCATAAGCCTAGTTTGTAGCTGCTAGAGCGGAACCACCGCCAGCGGTGCAAGCTGCCTTGGCGGTTCTTAGCCAGTCGGTGGTGCAGTGCGTAGATGAGTCGCGAGGCCTCGCGCTCTCGTGTTCGGTGACACCGTTTCGAGTCTTAGGCATGCGTGCACGGCCCGCGTAGTTTGCCCTTAGGCCCCGCATTTACGCCCGGTTGCGAGAAGAGCATGCGGTGTGCGCGCTGCAGCGTTAATAGCCGGTTCGGAGAGCTCCCGGGCTAATGTTCGTGAGTACACAGTTCCTTCGGTTTAGAGCCGGACTTGGGTACTCTCCGATAGTCAGATTGTTAGCGAGGGCAAGGAGGCCCTTGAGGACACCCATTGGGATTGGCTTTTGAGCTAATCAATTGGTCGAGGAGAAAGACCCTCGAGGGTGTCGGACATCTTGGGATCGGTTTTGAGGTGATCAATTGGCCGAGGAGAAAGACCCTCGGAGATGTCCCGGGATTGGTTATGAGAACCAATCATTAGGCGGAAGTAGGAGACTTAGATGACTCGGAAGTAAGAGACTTAGATGTTTCCAGATCTTGTGTTATGAGCTCGTTGAGCTATGATGCATGTTGGTAGTTGTTTGCTTGCATATTGAGGTGCTAGATGACTGATGTATCGTATTGTACCGGTTGGGGATTCTTCTTGAGTATGTTTATACTCACCCTTATTTATCTTTCGGGTAACTCGGGACAACACCGGGAGGGCTAGCGGAGGAGGCTGATTGATCATGGGAACCGCCGGCACTCTGTCTTTTATTATTGCATTGTTTATTGAGCATGTAGATGGACAAGAGTCCTAGGGAACATTGTTTAAAGCGTTGCTTAAATTGTATTGTACATTTTATTAAACACTTGGCCGGGATGTTTTACTTTGTTGGATTGTTTAAACTTAAATTGTTGGTTATGTTTTAAGGGCTCCCCCTTCTCATATGTTTTGAAAGATTTTTAAATATAAGCTCTAAACCGCTTGCTATCATATTTAACTTGCATCTTGAGTAAGATCGAGGTTTAGGACCATGTTTTGGGTGGGTTCTTACGGTTGGTATCGAGCACGAGTCATAGATTTCTGTAGACTAACTGCTTTGTAGGTTGTTGTTCCCATGATCATCGGCCTCCACGGCCGCTTGGTTTATGCGAGTTCAATTAAGTTAAGGGTAAGAATTTACAATACTTTTCTTCTAGCTTTTATGCATGTGTAGAGTTGTGGAGCGGAGGCAAGCGAGTTACGACTCGTTGTTGGTTTGGGCTTAGAGAGCCATCATGTCAACTTTTCATGATGCGAGTAGTTTGATGAGCGGTGAGAGCCCCGTGTGGGCGGTTTTGTTGCTTTGTGCGATCGCCGGTGTGTCGATCGCACTCGAGAGGGAGGAGAGATTAGACTCCCATAGGCCATTTGTGGCCTAGTTGTTGGTTTCTCCCCTAGTGAGAGGGTGGAGGTGCCTTGTGCGAATCGCCCGATATGTTGATTGCACTCGGAGGAGCGGGGCGCTTGGCATGTCGACCGAGGGGTTGGATTGATCTTGTTGATGTTGAGGCGCGTCCCGGGGTTGTTTAGCCCTTTGGCCAAGAGTTGGCCCCTGGCGATTGAGTTGCCTAGAGGGGGGGTAGAGGCTAGCACGCCTCGAGTATGACTCCTTGAGCGAGTGTGCTCGACCATGTGAGATTTGATGGCGGGTCTTTAGCTATCACAGAGCAAAGACCAGCGCGAGTCGTAGTAGCGTAGCGAGGAGTCCGGGCATGGATAGCCCGGTGTGAGTTTGTTTCAGCATTTTCCCCGGTAGCTCTCGTAGCCCGGAGGTTCGGGAGGGCTTGATCAGCGAGTTTATGCGATTGAGTTTGTTGGCGTTGATGGAGCGCCCGATTTGGCAAGTGGATGCTGTAGAGCTTGATATATTAGAAAGTCCTCTTTGCTAGTAGTAAAGCGGTTGCTTGAGTTTGAGTTTAGCATCAGTGTGTTGGGATGCCCGCTGCATTGAGAGCCGAGGTGAGCCGTTCCGTCTTTGTTGATTCCGCGATTGGTGGTGGTAGTCCCTTGAGAGAGGTGGACTAGCGAGTCTCCACCGATCGCCCGATTGATTGGCAAGTTGCCGTGTTAGTGGCTTGAGGCGGATGTAGAGACATCTGTGCCCCCTTGCAAGCTTCTTTGTTGTTTTGCTGGCGAGTTCTCTTTGTACCCTCGTAGCGAGGTGTAGTGTGGAGTTTGCTTGCGGGGTTTTATCCATCTGTGGATTTTGGCGGGCTAGTAGAGTGGAACCCTCTTTTATTTGGATGTTCCCGAGTGTGGAACTAGTTGTTGCCACGGAGGAGTTGGCCTGAGCTTTTGTTGAGCATCGAGTGGGATGCGAGGAGTAGGCCGTGGCAAGTCTGTTGGTCGAGATGCGAGAGAGATTATTTGCCCGAGTGTTTGGACTCTGTCTTTGAGTGCCATTGCCCGTCACTTGGAGAGTGACTTTCCCTATTCTCGAGAGGGCATAAAAAGCTCGTTTGAGGCTGATTCGTGTTGTAATGGATGTAGTGCTGTTGGCACCAAGCTTTGAGAGGAGGCCTAGTTTTGGGCCGGTTGGCACTTTTAGTGCGGTGGTTCCATGGCTGCCTGAGTTTAGCATCCCGCTTGTCTTGTACCCTTTTCACGAGGTTGCACTGTTTGGGTTGCTTAAGAGATCTAGCTCGGTGGTAGTCGAGAGGACTACAAGTTTGAGGTTTTCGAGGAGAGTAGGAGCTGCTGTCGGGATCTCGAGAGTTGGGTGTAAAGGATGCTATAAGTACATTAAGAGCTAAGCGCGTTCGAGTTCTCACGCTTTGTGTTGGGAGCTGTGAGCCGGCTTGATGGTAGCATGATTCGGCTACCCTTTGAGTTGCCCTAGTATGGTTAGTGTTGGCATCGTGGATGCGTGGTTGATCGAGTGTTAGAGCCATGAGTTGGATGGTGATCGGGTAGCGTTTAGTGAGCTCATTGTTTGAGGAATGTTAGCTTGGTGTGGTTTTGCGCTTGTATGGGTAAGTTGGCCAATGTGGCTTTTTCGTGGTGAGTTGGCCCCAGAGTGGGTTTGAACTCTCGTTGCTCCCTTGTTTGTTATGGCTCTGTTTGGAGGCAAAAGTTGCCCAATGTGAGAGCCCTTGTTGGCTTTGGATCTTAAGAGATCAAGTTGGAGTGTGCACCCGGTGCACTTTTTGCGTAGCTTCGTTAAAGTGGTTTATGTTTGGAAAACCACGAGAGGTTCGTGTAGAGGACCCGTGCTCGATCTTTGAGGTGTCAAGGCTTTGGTTCTTGGCAAGTGCCTAGCTTAGGGCTGTAAGGATGTCGTGCTCGTTCTTAGGGAACATTTTGTTGGTTAAGCAAGTTTTGCTAGTTGGTCCTTGCCACTGGTTAGACTTCAATTGGGGGCCGAACAAGAGCGGTTGTGGCAAAGCGCGCGCGATTTACGATCGTTTTGGCTAAGAAAGCTACATTCGGATCCTTACCTTAAGAAGAAGGTATGTTGAGGTTGTTGCTTTGAGTAGGAGGATGGCGCCTCTGTGGCGTTTCGGTTCCCTTGGTTTCCAAGTTGGAGTTGGCAGCGTAGTTGAGATCTTTGGAGAGGGTTGTGCCGCGTGTAGCCGGTTGATTGTTAGATCATTGTCGACCGTGTGTGTCGGAGGGTGATCACAGGATCTCTAGTTGTGGAGAGCCTTTCGAGCTCGATTAGACCAGGCGGTGTTCCTTGGGTGAGTTGCTTGCAGATTTGGCGATCTAGCAAGCTAGTGCTTGTTTAGTTTTGGAGGTTAGTTGGTGCTTGGTGTTGACCAAGATTTGGTTCTCTTGATGTTTCAAGAGCTTGCTCGGTTCGAGCCGAGGAGGGCGTTGCCACGAGGATTCGTTCCTAGTGCAGGTTGTTTTGGGAGTTGATTCCTCCTCGGTGGTTGAGTAAGTTCGGCTAGTTCTAGATTGGTGGTCCAATCGGTTGAGTTTCCCTTGGGTGTTGCTTCCAAGAGAGTTGGTTGATGTTGCCCTTGGGTTTGAGCAAGTCGTGGCGTGTGTGATGTTCGTTGCCCTTTAGAGTTTTGCTTCTTTGGGAAATCGTTCCCGTTGGGTAGTCGGCGTAGCTCTGAGTTGTGTAGTTGATCGAGTAGCGCGGTGGTTAGCCAATGAGAGGTCCCTGCATTGTGTTGTTAGCAAGCGAAAAGTTGTTTGTCCCCGCAAGAGCGGTGGCAGCCAGATTTAAGAGTTGAGCTTGAGTTGAGTTTCTGCTTTGAGCAAGGCCTCCTCGGGCTTTGTTTCTAGTTGTCGAGCTTTCGCGATTGGCGAATAGTGAGCCTCGATTGAGTGTGTTGGCACAGAGGTGCCGTGGCATTGGTTAGTTAGCCTTTGAAAACATTTTCCTCAAAGTTGTTGTGTGTTCTTTGGTAGCCCTGTGAGGTTTGGTCCTTCTTCTTGAGATTTTCCATGAGAGGAATGTTGGGTGTTTCCTTGCTGGCAATGTTCTTTTTGGCGATTGCTAGTAGGTTTGCATGGAAAAGTTTGTGTTCGGCCGTTGTGAGGCTCGGTTGTTGGCTTGGCGAGTGGAGCTGTGCACAGTTTTTGGCCATTTAGGGTTGGCCGTAGGTGAAGTTTCGGCTTGTGCTAGTGGGAAAAGTCGCCTTTTGGATCAATCGCGATTGGTGGTTCGATTGTTTTTCGTTAAGGCTTTAGGCAAGCCTTGTGGTTATTTGGTCTCTTGTGAAGAAAGAGTAGGCCGTTTGGTTTTTGGAACACGAGAGGTTGATTGTTTGGTGGCTTGGCGTTGTGTTGAAGCGATTTGTTATCGATTGTAGGCATTCGGAGAAGTTACGCCGGTGCGTGGCGTTGAGTTTTGGAGCTTGTGCCGAGTGCGCGATTTCTTTGAGAGTAACACCGTTGAGAGGTGCTCCGTGTTGGTTTAGCGGGGTTTTGGGTGAGCGCCATGTTTGTAGGGCTTTTGAGATCCTTGGCGGATTGGGAGCGTGGTTAGCTTTGCCCGTCGTTGGCAATGATGCAAGTTTTGTGTTCCTCGTCTCTTGGTTGAGATAGTTTGTGTGATGGAGAGCATTGTGGCTTTGAGCCTTTGAGAACCCAAGAGAGGTTTGGTTTTGAGAGAAGGGTTAGTGTTGTTTTGGCCGAGAAGTTACATTGGCTAGGAAACATTGGAGTTTTCCTAGATTCATTTCGTTTTAGGACTTTCGAGGACGAAAGTCTTAAAAGGAGGAGTATTATAACGGCCCGATCTTCTATTCAGTTCTCGAGGTGCTTAGGTTCAGATCGATGGTTTCGGTTGGGCCGTTAGATTTATTTTGACCCTTAGGGGTATTTTGGTCTTTTGCTCCCGGGGCGGGATTTGTGGATTTTCGGGGCTTGAGGCGGCTCACGCCTTCGTTGAGGCTTGTGTGTTGGTGGCTGCGAGTCCAGAGATGTTTGGGGTATTCGTTTGGGAGTTCGGTTGTGATTTGGGTTTTGGGCAAAGTGATCTTTGTTTGGGTGTTTCCTTTGGGATTCGAGCCCAGGCCCTTAGAGATGATTTGGGAGTTTGTTTTAAGTGAGAGTTATTGTTTGGGAAAGGTTGCTTCAGCAGGGTCTCGAAGGAGGAAGCGGAAAGGGATTTAAGGACTTTAAGGCTTGTTTTAATTAGGAAAAAGGGAAGAAAAATCAAGAAAGTCCCTTTCCCCTTGTTTTGCAATCTCTCTCTCTCTCTCTCTCTCTCTCTCTCTCTCCCCTAGCCGACCTCACCAAGAAGACCCAACCCTAGCCACCCGACCATGCCCTAGCCGCACCACTCCTGGCGCATCAGGCCGCTCGGCCCGGCCATGCCCTCGCCGCACGAGGCGCCACTGCATCGCCCGGCCAGTGCGCGCCGGATCGTTGCATCGTCCGGCCCATGCCGCGCGCCGTCGAAACCACCCAGCGCCCGTCGCGGCGCCCTCGCCCTAGCCGTGCCGAGCCACCCAGCGCCCGATCGCGTCGCCCTCGCCTTGGTCGCGCCGAGTCTCGATCGCATCGCCCTCGCCTTGGTCGCGCCGAGCCCGGTCGGCATCGCCCGGGCCGTCTCCGTCGCCGAGTCGCTCGCCCCGCTGCGGTCGTCGTGCCTTCGGCGCCCCGAGCCCATCGCGTCGCGTCGCGTCGCCTCGCGCGCGCCGTCGCGCCGTCCTCTGTCAAGCGCGCGCGTGTGTGTCGTCGCCAGCCGAGCTCGCGCGCGCGCATCCGGCGCGCCTTTAGCCGCCCAGTAGCGCGCGTGCTGCGCCGGCGCCACCCGCGTGCGTGCGTACTGCGCGCGCCTGTGCCAGCGCCTTGGGCACACTGTTGTGTCTTTGGTTGGCCCGAGCCTTGTGGCTTCTCGGATGGTATTTCGAGTCTTTTCTTCGTTGGGCCCCGATTTGTTGTTTGTTGTTTAGGGATTTATTTGGGCTGTTTTATATATTTGATTTGTTTGCTTTATCTTATGTTTAGGTTGTTTGGGTTCGATTAGAGGCTCGAGGATTGCTTGGTTGATTTGTGATTATTTTACGCTTGTCCCGGTAAGGATTTCTTACAGTGGTTGTGTGGACCTGCGATATGTCTCGATTGTGCCTTGTATGTTTGTTGATTGTTATGAGCATGATAGTGATAGGCGACTTTGTTTGATCTCTTGCTAGCATGTTTGTTGATTTTACATGTTAGTGCCATGCTAGGTTTGTTCTTCCAAAGCATGCTTGTGATTCTGTTTAAGTTGTAGTATCATGCTAGGTAAGCGTGATTGATGTCGGTCATTGCTTGCTAGCCGGGAATCATTGATTTACTCGGTATTCTTGGATAGAGTAGTAGGGTTTGTCATCATCCAGAGGTGAGAGCGAACATAACGTACTTTGTCCCCACCGGTCGGGAGTAGAGCGAAGCATAACGTACATTGCTTCCCCGGCGGCCGATGTGGATGTAGCTACCACATCGGCATAAGCCTAGTTGTAGCTGCTAGGCGGAACCACGCCAGCGGTGCAAGCTGCCTTGGCGGTTCTTAGCTTCAGTCGGTGGTACAGGCAGTGCGCAGATGAGTGCCGAGGGCCTCGCACTCGTGTTCGGTGACACCGTTTCCGAGTCTTAGGCATGCGTACTGGCGCGTAGTTTGCCCTTAGGCCCCCGCATTTACGCCGGTTGCGAGAAGAGCATGCGGTGCGTGCGCACTGCAGCGTTAATGCCGGTTCGGAGAGCTCCCGGGCTAATGTTCGTGAGTACACAGTTCCTTCCATTTAGAGCCGGACTTGGGTACTCTCCGATAGTCAGATTGTTAGCGAGGGCAAGGAGGCCCTTGAGGACACCCATTGGGATTGGCTTTTGAGCTAATCAATTGGTCGAGGGAGAAAGACCCTCGAGGGTGTCGGACATCTTGGGATCGGTTTTTGGTGATCAATTGGCCGAGGGAGAAAGACCCTCGGAGATGTCCCGGGATTGGTTATGAGAACCAATCATTAGGCGGAAGTAGGAGACTTCCGATGACTCGAAGTAAGAGACTTAGATGTTTCCCAGATCTTGTGTTATGAGCTCGTTGAGCTATGATGCATGTTGGTATTTGTTTGCTTGCATATTGAGGTGCTAGATGGTGATGTATCGTATTGTACCCGGTTGGGGATTCTTCTTGAGTATGTTTATACTCACCCTTATTTATCTTTCGGGTAACTCGGGACAACACCGGGAGGGCTAGCGGAGGGCTGATTGATCATGGGAGGCCGCCCGGCACTCTGTCTTTTATTATTGCATTGTTTATTCGGCATGTAGATGGACAAGAGTCCTAGGGGAACATTGTTTAAAGCGTTGCTTAAATTGTATTGTACATTTTATTAAACAACGGCCAGGATGTTATACTTTGTTGGATTGTTTAAACTTAAATTGTTGGTTATGTTTTAAGGGCTCCCCCTTCTCATATGTTTTTGAAAGATTTTTAAATATAAGCTCTAAACCGCTTGCTATCATATTTAACTTGCATCTTGAGTAAGATCGAGTTTAGGACCATGTTTTGGGTCGGGTTCTTACAACTGCAGAGGCGAGTAGTGCGGCAGGGGCGCGTCTGTCTTCTTCTTTGGCGCGATCGGCGTCGCGATCTGGCCATTTGGGCGTGCGGCGATGGTCTTGGTTGGGCTTCTCTCGGCTGGCTGCATGTAAAGACCCGACCCAAAAGAAGCGGTCTCTAACCTAGATCCTTACTTAGCATGCATGCCTAGGAATGTAAAACGTCATTCAGAGTTTGAAATTTAAATCTTTGAAGTAAGTACATTAAAAACAAGTAAAATATAATTCCATTTAAAATAAACGGGTAGATGACTGATCAGTACTTTCTTAAAAACAAATCAAGGGAAACGGTACGAGAAACACAAAATAGGTTTTTGAGTACTTTTCCTAGGGACTCAAGTCCCACTACATGCTAAATCATAAGAAAACAATAAAAGAACATGCATCCCAGAGCCAGCTATCCATGATCATCCAGCAGCCTCCTCCTAGCCATCCTGCCGATGTCCCAAGTTACCTGGTGGAAAACCACAGAAAATAAGGGTGAGCAACGAGTTACTCAGTAAGAATCCCCAACCGGGGTACAATACGAAAACATATCATTTAGCACACGGACATGCAACCATGCAAAGACTCAGAGCAAACAGATGGGTTAACAGAACGTCACTCTTGGGGCTTGCCTATTCGAGGCTTACTGGCTACCGGCTACCCTAGGTTCCACACAGGTGTCCTTGAGCCTTTCACAACCTAGGACTCGGTGTTGCCCAGCGGGACTTATACACCTAGGATGCCCATCAGGGTCTTACACCTCCGACTCAGTGATGCCCATCGGGGACTTATACACCTAGGATGCCCATCGGGGTCTTACTCCTCCAACTCAGTGATGCCCATCGGGGTCTTATACACCTAGGATGCCCATCAGGGTCTTACACCTCCAACTCAGTGATGCCCATCGGGGTCTTATACACCTAGGATGCCCATCGGGGTCTTACACCTCCAGATCAGTGATGCCCATCGGGGTCTTATACACCTAGGATGCCCATCGGGGTCTTACACCTCCAACTCAGTGATGCCCATCGGGGTCTTATACACCTAGGATGCCCATCGGGTCTTACACCTCGGATGTCCATCGGGGTCTTACGAGCGGGGCGCACCGATTACCCCTACAATCTCTTACACTATACCAATTCCTAGCATGGCACTAACAGGATAAGCGTGGTCACGGTTATGCGAGACAATTTAACCCCTAGCATGAAACTAACAGGATATCAGGAATCACAAGCGCAAAACCATCTGAAAACAAGAAAGAACAAGCAACCTATCCACTAGCAGTTTCATACATACACAACACATAGCATGCTATCAAAGTATTCGCAGGGTCCACACAACCCCGGTAAGAAGTCCTTACCTGGAAGTGAATAGAATCAACGATCAGCGGATGACTCTCGAGCTTCTAAGCGTGCCCGACAACCTAGGCAAGTAATAAAATATCCTAATTAATAAAAGCGACATCTAAAATCGGGAAGTCCATAGGGTGGAGGCTCGGGAATTTACCAACCGAGAAGGCACACGTCTCGGCGAAGCAGCAACAGGGCCCAGTATTCTTTGGCGCTGGGGCGCTGTATGGCGTTGCGCGGCGTGTGAAGCGGTGACATGGCCCCGGTGGCGCGCTATCAAAGCGTCTGGATGGCGGCAGCGCGTCGCGGCGACCTATGCGGCGAGGTGGCGCGCGAACGAGCGACACGCTGTTGGGGCGCGGCCTTGTGAGTGAGCGAGCGATCGCAGCTGCCCCAAGTCTTTGTCGTCTTTGTGCGCAGGGTGCGATCTGGCTGGCGAGGGTGCGATCTGCGGCTGGGGTGGTCTGCGCAGGGCGCCGTGTCTTCTGGACGGTGGCGCTGGGCGCGCCGAGGCGGCGGCGAAGCGCGGCGCTGGGCGCCTGATCTTGGCGGCACGGGCGGGCTGGCTGCTCGGCGTGGTGCTGGTGGCGATGGCTCGGTGCGCGGTGCGGCGTGATGGCAGCGAGGCGCGTGCGGTGTGAAATGGGGTGGTGGCCGTGGCAGTCTTGTGCGGCGCGATGGCGTGCGGCGTGGGTGTTGGGCGAGAGGGTTAGGGTTTTGCGAGAGAGAGAGTGTTTTCCTTTTCTTTTTTTTTCTTTCTTCCTCAAATTAAATAAGCTTGGAAATCTAAAATTCCCTTCCCAAGGCTTTCCTCCTTCAAACCCAAGTTAGCGCATTTATTTTCCTTAATTAATTCCAAACTCCCATCTCTCTTTGAGGCCGAGGGTTGAGTTCTCCAAAATCATCCTTTAATCCTTATTTTAATTTAACTAAAATCCGGGGTGTTACAATACTCCCTCCTTGGAGGACTTAGTCCTCGGAAGTTCTTTGCACTAAAACAACCCGGGTAGTTACTCCTCATCTCCCCTTCCAACTCCCAAGTAGCTTCCTCGACTCTCTGATTACGCTTGCTGCACTTTCACTAAATCAATAGCTCGGTTCCTCAAGACTTTCTTCTCAAATGCTAAGATCTTTATGGGCTTTTCCTCAAAGCACGAGTCATGGTTTAAAAATTTGCAAAGGCTCGAAATCTATGACATGCGAAAGGGTCTGCCACATCTTGGCGGAGCATCGAAACATGGAACACACCATGCTGCTGCGGCCCAAGGTGGCGGCAATGCTAACCGATAAGCTCGGCCCCGATCCTCTCGAGGATCTCGAATGGTCCGACAAACACGGGGCTCGATTTCCCCTTCCTACCAAACCTCGAACTCCACGCGCCGGAGCCACCTTAAGGAACACGTCTTTGGCCAATCTCAAACTCCAACCTCTACGTCGACATCGGCGTAGCTCTTACCGCTGCTGCAATGCGGTCAACATTCGAGCTCGATCTTACGGGCAGCCTCATTGGTCAAGCTGGAGCAACTCTGGACCCAATATCTCGCTGTCTCAACCTCTTTCCGAGAATCGGGGATCTGCGGCGCTTACCATACAATGCTTCAAGCGGTGCCATCTGAATGGTTGGTTGAAAACTATTGTTGTAGGCGAACTCCATCAAATACAAATCTTGGTCCCAAGCGCCGGGAAATCCAACACGCAAGCTCGCAACATATCCTCTAAGACTGATTTACCCGCTCGGTCGGCCATCGATCAATGGGTGGAAGGGCGTCTTTGTAGTTGCACTCTGTGCCCGGACACACTGCGAGGCCTTCCAAAGCAAGTGATGGCGGGAATCCGGTCGGAGATAATTTTAAGCGGCACTCCAGTGGTACCGCACTATTCTCTGCTCAAGGAGCAGTTGTGTGCCTTTGCTCCACGGTGTAGTTTATCTGCCGGAATGAAGTGGGCACACTTAGTCAACCTATCAACGACCACCCAAATCTGTGCATATCCTCTAGGGGTCTGGGCAATCCTGAAATAAAATCCATGGTAATTTCCTCCCACTTCCCTTTGTGGCACCCCGAGGATGTAGCAACCACGGTGGTTTTACGCCTAGGCGCCTTCACTTGGCGACAAGTGAGACACCGCCCGACAAACTGGGCAATCTCTCTCTTCATCCCCATCCACCAAAAAGTGCGCTTAAGATCTTGGTACATCTTGTTACCCCACAGGTGCCATGCAAAAGGCGAGGTGTGAGCCTCGAGTCAACAATTCGAACGAATACAGGCATCGGTGGGACACATAGCCGACCCTTATATCTCAAGCCACCATCTGCAAATATCTCAAAATCAAAGTCACCATCGGCTGGACCCTCTCGTACAACTTTTTCAACCTAGGATCATTCAATTGGCCGTCAATAATCCTTTGCCTTACAGAAGGCTGGATGGTCAAGCGAGCTAACACAGCGGTAACATCCCCTAACAACACTGCTATTTCCGCTCTCTCGAGGTCTTTCCTTATGATACTTTTGGGATTTGCCAACGTTGCTAGATGCGAGGTCTTCCTACTTAGTGCATACGCCACAACATTTGCTTTTCGGGGTGATACAATATCTCACGGTCGTAATCCTTTACCGGCTCAACCACCTCCCTCGCCTCATGTTGAGGTCATACGAGTGAAGAAATACTTGAGGCTTTGGTGATCAGAAAATCTGAATCTTTTCCCCATACAAGTAGTGCCTCCAAATCTTAAGTGCAAAGGCGACCATTGCCAACTCCATATCATGAGTCGGGTAAGTGCTCGTCGTGCGGTTTCAAGCGCACAGAAGCGTATGCTATCACCTTACCGTGTTGCATCAAAAGCGCAACCCAAACCAAACTTCTTTGGCATCATTGACACACCACGAAACCCCAGTTCCCTCGGGGCGCCAACACCGGGGCGGGCGTCAAAGCGCTCTTTAGCTTAGCAAAACTCTCATCGCACTTCCTATCCCAAACGAAATCAACACCTTTCCTCGTCAATCGAGTAAGCGGGGGCGGCTATAGCGGAAAAATTTTGAGCGGCGTCGGTAATATCGGCCGGACCAGAAAGCTACGAATCTCGAAACACGATCGTCGGTGCGCCCACGAACTAACGGCCTCTACCTTGAAGGGTCCCTGACCACTCCCTCCTTAGACACAACGTGTCCCGAAAAGCTACCTCCTCGAGCCAAAAGTCACACTTTGAGAACTTCGCATAGAGCTTGTTCTCGCGCAAATTTGCCAAAATCTGTCTTAGGTGCGAGGCATGATCCTCCTTAGACTTGGAGTACACAAGAATGTCGTCTATGAACACGATGACAAAGCGGTCCAAGAACGCCTTGAACACTCTGTCCATCATGTCCATGAATGCGGTTTGGGGCGTTCGTCGGTCCGAAAGACATGACTACGAACTCATAATGCCCATACCTCGACACGAACATTTGTCTTGGGAATATACGCATCCCGAATTCTCAAGCGGTGGTAGCCCGACCTCAAGTCAATCTTGAAAACACACAAGCTCCCTGGAGTGGTCAAACAGTCATCGATACGAGGCGGCGGATACTTGTTCTTAATGGTTACCTTGTTCGGTTCCTCGTAATCGATGCATAGCGCATCGAGCCATCCTTTTTCTTAACAAGCAGCGCGGGTGCTCCCACGAGGACACACTTGGCGAATAAATCCTCTGTCCGGCAACTCCTGCGGTTTGTTCTTTTAACTCTTTCGATTCTGCCGGCGCCATACGATAAGGAGCTTTCGAGATAGGGCGAGTCCCGGCTCAAGCTCTATTGAGAAATCCACTCTCTCTTGGCGGCGGGCGAGGCAACTCTTCGGGAAAAACACATCGCAAACTCTTGCACTATGGGCACTGCTCCGACAGATAGCTGGTCACGGTTCTCGCCGGTCAACTTAGCTAAGAAACCCCAAGCTCCTCGAGCTAACAAGCGGTGAGCTTTAGCTGCCGAAATCACCGGCGGACACACCCCACTGGGTGCCCCGAAATTTAAAGCTAGGCCTACACAGCGGCACGAACACCACCTCCTTACAACGACAGTCAATCATAGCGTGGTTATCGGCTAACCAATCCATGCCGAGGATCACATCAAAATCGCTCATAGCTAACACTATGAGGGTAACTCTGCAGAGTGCAGTCGGACACTGTATCCGACCATCCCTTTACCTATACAGCTAGCTTGACATACTAGTTCAGAGGAGTAGCGACAGATAACTCAAAACCTAGGGGCTCTAAATTCATGTAAGCACGCTCAGCAAAGCAGCGAGAACAAAAGAATGGGTGGAACCCGAATCAAACAACACAAAGGCGAGGTGATCAAGAACTAGGAGTGTACACGCGCCTTGCTGGTCCGGCTCTCTCGACCTCTGGCGAGTCGTAGCATATACTCTTCCTCGCTGCACTTTGAAATTTGTGCCACCACTGCCTTCAGTTGCAATGTCGGGCTGATGTCCCTCCTTACCACGATTATAGCAAGCTCTAGGGTTACCACCACAAGGCCCCCAATCTTTGTTTACCACGGGGTCTACAATACGGTGGCGGCCTCCCCCACGCCTGTTGGCGAGGGTGATCGCGATTTACGATCCGGTCTTTGGTCTCGCCATGATAAGTATTCGACGGCGTGCTGACCGCCTCCATGTCCAACACCACTGCGTCAAACTTACGCTTCGACCCGAGTAGTACTTTGGGCCTTACGCGCACAGTACTAACAACACTGCTCTGGAGGATACTTCCCATCATAAATAGTTGCCAATTGCCTTTGCCTTGGCAAAAGTCTGCAGGGCACTGTGCCCTAACATCTGAGACACTCCTGCCTCGGACATAATAAACTTCACGATCTTCACTCGGGGTAGCAATCAAGCTGCGGTCTGAAGTACCCATACTCAGAAAACTTCCTCTCATACACCTCGATTGGGTCGGACCCGCTTAAGGTTGAAAATAGCTCAATCATCTTTTCTTGGGCTTCTTCAGCGATAAATTTTGCCTTGAACTCGGCCTTGAAGAATTCCCTGTGGTGGTGGGGAGACCAGCCGGTCTCTCACTCAAGGTGGAATCCCACCACCACTTATTTGTTCCGGCTAACGCATGAATTTGCACATCGAGCTCATTGCACCTCGAGGACAAGCCATTACCATAAAAGTATACTCTAGCTCGGCAATCCACTGGCCGCCACGGTGGTTCTCGAGGGCACTAAACTTCTCGGCTTCCATTTGACGAAATCTTTTAGCCACTTGCCCAAATCCTCGGCACCTTCCGCCACAAGCGGCCTCGTTCACAATTGGCTCCTGCTTTGGTGGCGGTGACTGGTGGCACGGCGGTCCTCTCTTTGAACTAACTCGGTCATTGCTCTCTCCGAATCCGAGACTCCTCCCTGCGTGCGGCTACTTGAGAGCTGCGTCTCGACCCTCTGCTCGGCCCTGCGGTGAGACAAACAACCCAACCATAAGAGCCCTCATGGACTCCACAAAAGCAACTCCCGGTGCAGCCTCCCAGGCTGAGTTGCCTCCACGCCCTCACCAGGGCAACCACAGCGAAGAAGGGCTGTAGGCGGCCTAACATCAACATCGGCTGGGACGACGTCCCTCCCGTGTCGGAATCAATACGAATGCCCGGGCTGGTCGGCCTCGAGCCTCCACGCGCCTCTACGAGTGGTGGCATAACGACAATCTACACTCAAACGAACAATGAGTGAACCGGTTTCCCTGCTCCTCAACAACAAGTCATATACATGCAAGGTGCAAATGGTATTGTAATTCTTAACCCTTAACCTTAAACTTTCGGACATACACGATGGTGGCGGGTAGCTGATGATCATGGAAAACAACCTACAAGCTGCGCAGTCGGTCTCTACAGAACCTATAACTCTGGGCTCTACGATACCAGCTGTAAAGGCCGACCCAAAAGAAGCGGTCTCTAACCTAGATCCTTACTTAGCATGCATGCCTAGGAATGTGTAAAGCGTCATTGAGTTTGAAATTTAAATCTTTGAAGTAAGTACATTAAAAACAAGTAAAATATAATTCCATTTAAAATAAGCGGGTAGATGGTGATCGATTACTTTCTTAAAAACAAATCAAGGGAAGCGATGCGAGAAACACAAAATAGGTTTTGAGTACTTTTCCTAGGGACTCAAGTCCCACTACATGCTAAATCATAAGAAAACAATAAAAGAACATGCATCCCAGAGCCGGCTATCCATGATCATCCAGTGACCTCCTCCTAGCCATCCTGCCGATGTCCCAAGTTACTGGTGGAAAACCACAGAAAATAAGGGTGAGCAACGAGTTACTCGGTAAGAATCCCCAACCGGGGTACAATACGAAAACATATCATTTAGCACACGGACATGCAACCATGCAAAGACTCGGAGCAAGCGGATGGGTTAGAGAACGTCACTCTTGGGGCTTGCCTATTCGAGGCTTCTGACTACCGGCTACCACCCTAGGTTCCACACACAGGTGTCCTTGAGCCTTTCACAACCTAGGACTCGGTGTTGCCCAGGGGACTTATACACCTAGGATGCCCATCGGGGTCTTACACCTCCGACTCGGTGATGCCCATCGGGGACTTATACACCTAGGATGCCCATCGGGTCTTACTCCTCCAACTCGGTGATGCCCATCTGGGGTCTTATACACCTAGGATGCCCATCGGGTCTTACACCTCCAACTCGGTGATGCCCATCGGGTCTTATACACCTAGGATGCCCATCGGGTCTTACACCTCGGTCGGTGATGCCCATCGAGTCTTATACACCTAGGATGCCCATCGGGTCTTACACCTCCAACTCGGTGATGCCCATCGGGGTCTTATACACCTAGGATGCCCATCGGGTCTTACACCTCGGATGTCCATCGGGGTCTTACCCGAGCGGGACGCACGATTACCCCTACAATCTCTTACACTATACCGGTTCCTAGCATGGCACTAACGAGGATAACGTGGTCACGGTTATGCCGAGACAATTTAACCCCTAGCATGAAACTAACGAGGATATCGGGAATCACAAGCGCAAAACCATCCGAAAACAAGAAAGAACAAGCAACCTATCCACTAGCGGTTTCATACATACACAACACATAGCATGCTATCAAAGTATTCGCGAGGTCCACACAACCCCGGTAAGAAGTCCTTACGGAAGTGAATAGAATCAACGATCAACGGATGACTCTCGAGCTTCTAAGCGCACCCCGACAACCTAGGCAAGTAATAAAATATCCTAATTAATAAACAAAGCATCTAAAATCGGAAGTCCATAGGGTGGAGGCTCGGGAATTTACCAACCGAGAAGGCACACGTCTCGCGAGCAAGCGGCAAGAGGGCGGCGCTGGCTTTGCAGCGGCGTGGCGCGCGCGCGCGCGCGCGCAGTAGCGATCTGGTGACACGGCTGGCGCGCGCGCGCTTATCAAGGCGTCTGGATGGCGGCAGCGCGCGCGAGGCGGCTGGGCGGCGAGGGCCGGGTGCGAGCAGCGACTCTGCTGGCTGGGGCGGCGCGGCGAGAGCGAGCGACGATCTGATCTGGCGCTGAAGTCTTTGTCGTCTGCAGGGCTTGGCCGGACGAGGCGATCGCGCGGGTGGTCTGTTTGGGGCGCGACGGCGTGCGACGGCGGCGGGACGCGGCGGCGGCGGCGAAGGCGCGCGCTGGGCGCTGATGATTGGCGGCGCAGGCGGCGGGCTGCGCTCGGCGTGGTGCTGGTGGCGATGGCTCGGTGCGGTGCGGCGATGGCGAGCGGGGCGTGCGGCGTGTGTGGCTGGTGGTGGTGGCGGCAGTGCTTGGCGTGGCGATGGCGTGCGTGGCGTGGGTGTTGGGCGAGAGGTTAGGGTTTTGCGAGAGAGAGAGTGTTTTTCCTTTTCTTTTTTTTTTTCTTTCTTCCTCAAATTAAATAAGCTTGGAAATCTAAAATTCCCTTCCCAAGGCTTTCCTCCTTCAAACCCAAGTTGACGCATTTATTTTCCTTAATTAATTCCAAACTCCCATCTCTCTTTGAGGCCGAGGGTTCGAGTTCTCCAAAATCATCCTTTAATCCTTATTTTAATTTAACTAAAATCCGGGCTGTTACACTGCAATCAACACAAACACACACAACACACCTCTTTTCACTTGGCCAAAAGCACACCAAACGGATGAGAAGAAGAAGAGGAAGATCGATACCTACCCGGAATGATGATGAACGATCCAAGGGAGCTGCAAGGATGAAGAATCGGCAAGGGCTATGGAGAGGGAGAGCTTGTGCGGCCAAGAGGAGATTTGGAGAAGAAGATGGAATAAACCTAATTTCTATTTCATTTAACCAAATGCACCAAAACTCCAAAATCCAAGGCTAACCATAAAATGATGCAGGAAGAGCAACAAGAGCACCTAATGGCTCAATGGCACACATCTCCACAAGCTTCCCAGGAGACCCGGGTTCAAACCCCAGCTGCAGCTCAATTTCCTTTATTTTTACTTTTGCATCAAACCTTGCTCAAAGCAAACCACAAATCCTTCCAAAAACCTACAAAAATCCAACCAATAGTTTTAGTAACTGGAAAAGACACAAACGGTACGACGGCCCGACCAAATTACCAATTTACCCCTAGGGCATACCTGGAAGACCGGGATGAAAAACCTGGGTCGTTACAATATCCCCTCCTTTTTATGACTTTCGTCCTCGAAAGTCCTTAAGACTGAAACAGCTCAGGATAATGCAACCTCATCTCGTCTTCCCGCTCCCAAGTGGCTTCCTCAGAACCCCGACTCTTCCACTGAACCTTTACCAAACGAATCTCGCGATTACGCAACGTCTTGGTCTCAAAGGCAAGGATCCTCACTGGCTTCTCCTCGAAGCTCAAATCCTCATTCAGCTGCAAAGGCTCAAAGTCCACAATGTGCGACGGGTCCGGCACATATCTTGCCTCAACATCGATACATGAAAAACACTATGCACGTGATAGAGACGGAGGTAGGGCTAACCGGTAAGCAACTCTACCAATCCTCTCTAAGATCTCGAAAGGACCAACAAAACGGGGACTCAACTTCCCACGTTTGCCAACCCTCAAAACGCCTCGCATCGGAGCAACCTTAAGGAACACATGCTGGCCAACCTCAAACTCCAAATCCCGACGCCGAACATCGGCGTAATCTTCTACTGCTCGAAGTTTGTCAACATACGAGCTCTAATCTTCTCTGACCGCACCATTGGTCAAGCTGCAGTAACTCGGGACCCAAAACACGTCTATCACCAACCTCTTCCCGCAACACAGGGGACCGACGACGCTTACCATACAAAGCCTCGAATGGAGCCATCTCGAATCGACGATCGATAAGCGTTGTTATAGGAAAACTCCATTAAGTCATGAATCATGGTCCCAACTGCACGGGAAATCCAACACACAAGCCCTCAACATATCCTCGAGAATCGATTCACTCTCTCGGTCGACCATCCGTCTGGGGTGAAAAGTTGTCTTGAAAGCGCACTCTGTGCCCAAACCCTTACGGAGCGCTCTCCATAAACGAGAAGTGAACCGCGAGTCACGGTCGAGACACAATCCTCACAGGCACACCATGGTAACGGATGATCTGCTCCAAAAACAATTGCGCCTTTGCTCCACGGTATAGGTGTCTCTACAGGGGATGAAGTGTGCGCTCTTAGTCAAACGGTCGACTATCACCCAAATCGAGAGAACTTCCTCGAGTCCTTGGCAAACCAGAGATAAAATCCATGGAGATCTCTTCCCATTTCCACTGGGCACACTCGGTGGTTGCAACAAACCAGTGGCCTCTACACAGGTGCCTTTACTTGTCGACAAGTGAGACACCGGTGACAAACTCTGCCACATCTCTCTTCATTCCCATCCACCGGAAGGTCGATTAAGGTCTGATACATCTTGGTACCCCCGGGGTGCCAAGCAAATGGGGAACTGTGGGCCTCTGAGAGCAACTCGGCTCGCAATCCTGCAATGTCTGGAACACACAACCGGCCTCTATAAGTGTAAGGGACCGACCCGAATGGGGCACTAAATGGGCCCTTACCCCAATGCATGCATTCAAAGTAAAGTACATTTAAAACAGACATGATTTCGGATTCCAATTAAAACAAAACATTCAAAATAATCCCTTTAAAAACTAGACATTTTCCCTGAAACCTGTCCCTGTTTCCAAGCACCTGTTCCAAGACAAATACATTTCCAAAGTTTACTCTGATCAGAGATTTACTAAAAGCCATTCAAAACACATTCGGATACAACATTTGGAATCCACAAATATTTACAAACATCCTAGGGCTCGTGCCGCCACATGCATTCAGGGAAAACAAAACACACGAGAGTCATAATACAAAAATCGAGTTGGAAGACTGGGCCCCATGATCACAGCTCCTCCTTGACCATCCTGTCTCGCAACTCGGTTACACTGTGGAAAAACCACAATAATAAGGGTGAGCAACGAATCGCTCAAGAAGAATCCCCAACCGGGTACAATACGATATACATGGTCATCTCGATGAGCGTATGCAAGCTATGAATATAACACGAGAATAGAGCACATAGCTTAGCCCACACTTGGGCCTCGGATGCCAACTCGGTGGCTTAGTCCGGAATAAAATCATCACACATCCAATACATAAAGTCGCCTATACGAGAAACAAGTCCCGGCCTCACCATCTCATCGTCGGCGAAAGGTACACTCGCTCAAGATCCCGAGGAGCTCTCCGGTCGGGCGCTGTAATGAGCGTAAACATGCACCGCGCGTGCTACGAGACCATGGGGGTGTGCGGGTCTAGAGGCAAGCCGCCCATGTCCGATCCACCACGCCTAACTAAATCTTTGGATCGGTGTCACCGATATAGGGGTGTGAGACACGGACACTTAAACTATGTCACCTGAACCACCGCACTTTGAGGCTAAGGGAACGGGTCGTGGTAGGCTTACACACCAGAAGCCGCCCTTACCTTAACAGTGGCAATCGGGGCTACGCCGAACACGCCGAGGACGTGCCGACTATCGAGGACAAGGCAATGCCAAGTCATCATCCCGACGGTTGGGGCATTTAACGATCGCCACCCTCACCCAAGATTGCGGGGCCTACCGCTCGGGTTAGCTAATCCCTCACGGGGTCCGAGGGGGGCGGAATGACTTGCTCGGCGCCCCCGCCATGGATGCAAGGTTCTTTATGCATCAGCCCGGATGATGCTATCTACCGCAATTCTAACCCGCCTAGCAAGCAAGCGACAAACAATTCCATAAAATCCAATACGTGCTCAATAAGAATACAATGAGCCTAGCATGATACTATGAAGCAAGGCAGATCACGAGCATGCGTAAAGGAACAACCTAGCATGGATTAACATGAGAGTTAACCAAGAAATCATGCTAACCGGGAATTCAGATTGAAGCACCTAGCTACACATGTCAATAATCACGAACAAGCAATCAATCAACAATCACATATAATATCGCAGGGGTCCACACAACCCCGGTAAGAAATCCTTACCTTGGTCGGGGACGGTTTGGCACGAAAACCTAAGTCACGAACAATCTCGATCTAGCTACCGGGAACCTATCAATCATCACAATAATCACACAATAGGCCTAAATACAATAAAATAAATGAGGCTCAGCTCGGGAGAAACTCACGAGCGCGCGATTTAACATGCGAACGGGCCGATTGCACGAACGGCAAAGCAAGAAAAGATGATCGAGTGTTTTTGAACCTTAAGCGTGGGTCGACCCAATCGAGGTGTATGAGAGGAAGTTTTCGGAGTATGGGGGTACTTCGCACCGCAGATTGATTGCTACCCACGAGTGAAGATCGGGAAGTTTATTGGAGTGCGAGGCAGGAGTGTCTCAGGATGTTAGGCACACGAGCCCCCGAGAGACTTTTGCCAAGGCGGTGCGATTGGCAACTATATATGATGGAAAGTATCCTCCGAGCGAGTTGTTAGTATCTTGTGGTGCAGAAGGCCCCAGTGTACTCGGGTCAGAAGCGTAAGTTTGACGCAGGTGGTAATGGTCATGGAGGCGGTCAGCGCCGTCAGAGTACTTATCATGGCAGAGACCAGCACCGGGATCGTAACCGCGATCAGCCTCGCCAACAGGGCGTAGGGAGGCCGCCACCGTATTGTAGACCCTGTGGTAAACAGCATTGGGGGCCTTGTGGTGGTAACCCTAGAGCTTGCTATAACTGTGGTAAGGAGGGACATCAGGCCCGACATTGCAACCAGAAGGCAGTGGTGGCACAGCCAGCTCAGCAGCAGGGAAGAGTATATGCTACGACTCGCCAGGAGGCTGAGAGAGCCGGACCCGCAGTGGCAGGTACGCTCCTAGTTCTTGATCACCTCGCCTTTGTGTTGTTTGATTCGGGTTCCACCCATTCTTTTGTTTCATTGCTTTTTCTTGAGCATGCTTGCATGAATTTAGAGCCTCTAGGTTTTGAGTTATCTGTCGCTACTCCCCGGGAACTAGTATCTTTGGCTAGCTGAGAAGGTAAGGGATGGTCGGATACAGTGTGTCCCACTGGACTCTGCAGGTTACCCTCATAGTGTTAGATATGAGCGGTTTTGATGTGATCCTCGGCATGGATTGGTTAGGCGATAACCACGCTATGATTGGATGTCGTTGTAAGGAGGTGGTGTTCGTGCCGCGTGTAGGCCTAGCTTTAAATTTGGGGCACCCGCAGTGGGGTGTTGTAATGGCCGGATTTTAGTTAAATTAAAATAAGGATTAGAAGATGATTTTGGAGGACTCGAACCCTCGGCCTCAAAGAGAGATGGGAGTTTGGAATTAATTAAGAAAAATAAATGAGTCAACTTGGGTTTGAAGGAGGAAGCCTAGGGAAGGGAATTTAGGATTTCCAAGCTTATTTATTAAAAAAAAAAAAAGAAAGAAAGAAAAGAAAAAACACTCCTCTCGCAAAAACCCTCTCCCCCACACCTCGCGCGCCGCCCACCCCCTCGCCGTCGCGCTGCCGCCACTGTCGCCGCTGACCGTTCAGCCAGCCGCGCGTCGTGCCGTGCGCCTCGGCGCTACCGCTCGACGCCGCGACCTCGGCGCTCACCGCTCGACGTCGCACCGTCGCGCTCGGCCACCTTTCGACGTCGCGCACCGCGGCGCCTGCGCCGCTCGTCGCCGCACCGTGCGCCCCAGCGTCGCTCCGACCGACCGCACCCGCGAGACCGGGTCTCAGCACACCCACCGTGTGCCGTCCGTCCGTACCTCAGCGTCGCCCGCACGCCTACTCCAGCGAGCCCGCTCGCCCGCGCCGGTTCTCATTCCGCACGCGACGCCCCGCTCGGCACCCAGCCGCTGGCCGCTGCGTGCGCGCGCCAAAGACGCCGACCGCGTCGACGACCGTCGGCCGGCCGCCGCGACGTCCCGCCTACCAGCTGCCGAGGGCCACGCGCTCGCTCTTGCACCTTGCACTCGCGCGCCGCGCCCAGCGCCCTGCTTTGCACCAGCCGCGCAGTGCCGGGCCGACGATCACCGCCGCAAGCGAGCCGCCGCCCAAGACGCCGCCTTGCCCGCACGACGCGCTTTGCCGAGCCTGGTGCCTTCTCGGTTGGTAAATTCCCGAGGCTGACCCTTTGGACTTTTGTGTTTTTTTTTGCTGCTGTTGGTTAACTAGGTTGATTTTTATTACTTGCTTAGGTTGTCGGGTTCGCTTAGAAGCTCGAGAGTCATCCGTTGATCGTTGGATCTATTCACTCAGGTAAGGATTTCTTACCGGGGTTGTGTGGACCCTGCGAATACTTTGATAGCATGCCATGTGTTGTGTTTGTATGGAATATCTAGTGGATAGGTTGCTTGCTCTTTCTTGTTCCGGTGATTCGTGCTTGAGATTCGATATATCTGTTAGGTTATCATGTTAGGAGTTAAATTGTCCCGGCATAACCGTGACCTTGTTATCTGTTAGTGCCATGCTAGGAATTGGCGGATGATGTATAGTGTAAGAGATTGTAGAGGTAGCTAGCGCGTCCCGCTCGGGGAAGGCCCCGATGGACATCCGGAGGTGTAAGACCCGATGGGCATCCTAGGTGTATAAGTCCCGATGGGCATCACCGAGTGGGAGGTGTAAGACCCGATGGGCATCCTAGGTGTATAAGTCCCCGATGGGCATCACCGAGTGGGAGGTGTAAGACCCGATGGGCATCCTAGGTGTGTAAGTCCCGATGGGCATCACCGAGTGGGAGGTGTAAGACCCGATGGGCATCCTAGGTGTGTAAGTCCTCGATGGGCATCACCGAGTTGGAGGTGTAAGACCCGATGGGCATCCTAGGTGTGTAAGTCCCGATGGGCATCACCGAGTTGGAGGTGTAAGACACGATGGGCATCCTAGGTGTATAAGTCCCCAGAAGGGCAACACCGAGTTCTAGGTCGTGTAAGCCTCGAATAGGCAAGCCCCAAGAGTGACGTTCTGTTAACCCATCCGTTGGCTCACGAGTCTTTGCATGGTTGCATGTCCGTGTGCTAAATGATATGTTTTCGTATTGTACCCCGGTTGGGGATTCTTCTTGAGTAACTCGTTACTCACCCTTATTTTCTCGTGGTTTTCCACGGGTAACTTGGGACATCGGCGGGATGGCTAGGAGGAAATTTCTTTGGATGATCATGGATAGTGACTGGGATGCATATTCTTTTATTGTTTTCTTATGATTTAGCATGTAGTGGGACTTGAGTCCCTAGGAAAAGTACTCAAAAACCTATTTTGTGTTTCTCGCACCGCTTTTCCCTTGATTTGTTTTTAAGAAAGTACTGATCAGTCATCTACCTGTTTATTTTAAATGGAATTATATTTTACTTGTTTTTAATGTACTTATTCCAAAGATTTAAATTTCAAACTCTGAATGACGTTTTACATTCCTAGGCATGCATGCTAAGTAAGGATCTAGGTTAGAGACCGCTTCTTTTGGGTCGGGTCTTTACAGTTGGTATCAGAGCCAGGCATCGGGCCGGTGTGCCGGGTCCATCGGGACGCTGGACCTCTAAGGGGAGGTGGAAACCCATAGGGGAATCCCACATCGGTTGGAAAGGGGAACGAAGCACTCCTTATAAAGGGTGTGGACACCTTTCCCTAGCAAGACGCGTTTTCCCATGGGGGGAGAAACAAATCCGTGAGGCCAGTGGGCTAAAGCGGACAATATCTTGGCTAGCGATGGGTTGGGCCGTTACAGGTGTGTCCGCCGGTGATTTCGGCAGTTAAAGCTCACCGTTTGTTAGCTCGAGGAGCTTGGGGTTTCTTAGCTAAGTTGACCGGCGCGAACCGTGACCGGATATCTCGTCGAGCGGCGGTGCCCATAGTGCAAGAGTTTGCGGATGTTTTTCCGAGGAGTTGCACGGCTGCCGAAGAAGAGAGAGGTGGATTTCTCAATAGAGCTTGAGCCGGGGACTCGCCCTATCTCGAAAGCTCCTTATCGCATGGCGCCAGCAGAGCTGAAAGAGTTAAAAGAACAGCTGCAGGAGTTGCTTGACAGAGGATTTATTAGGCCGAGTGTGTCCTCGTGGGAGCACCGTCTTTGTTTGTTAAGAAAAAGGATGGCTCGATGCGTCTATGCATCGATTACAGTGGAACCGAACAAGGTAACCATTAAGAACAAGTATCCGGCGCCTCGTATCGATGACTGTTTGACCAGCTCCAGGAGCTTGTGTGTTTTCAAGATTGACTTGAGGTCGGGCTACCACCGATTGAGAATTCGGGATGCAGATATTCCCAAGGCAGCGTTCAGGTCGAGGTATGGGCATTATGAGTTCGTAGTCATGTCTTTCGGACTGACGAACGCCCCCGCTGCATTCATGGACATGATGGACAGAGTGTTCAAGGCGTTCTTGGACCGCTTTGTCATCGTGTTCATAGACGACATTCTTGTGTACTCCAAGTCTAAGGAGGACCATGCCTCGCACCTAAGACAGATTTTGGCGGCCTTGCGCGAGAACAAGCTCTATGCGAAGTTCTCAAAGTGTGACTTTTGGCTCGAGGAGGTAGCTTTTCTGGGACACGTTGTGTCTAAGGAGGGAGTGGCTGTGGACCCTTCGAAGGTAGAGGCCGTTAGTTCGTGGGCCAGACCGACGACTGTGTCGGAGATTCGTAGCTTTCTGGGTTTGGCCGGATATTACCGACGCTTCGTTCAAAATTTTTCCGCTATAGCCGCCCGCTTACTCGATTGACGAGGAAAGGTGTTGATTTCGTTTGGGATAGGAAGTGCGATGAGAGTTTTGCTAAGCTAAAGAGCGCTTTGACGTCTGCCGGTGTTGGCGATTTTCGGAGGGAACGGGGGTTTCGTGGTGTACTGATGATGCAAAGCAAGTTTGGGTTGGGTTGCGTTTTGATGCAACACGGTAAGGTGATAGCATACGCTTCGAGCGCTTGAAACCGCACGAGAAAGCAATTACCCGACTCATGACATGGAGTTGGCGTGGCGTCGTCTTTGCACTTAAGATTTGGAGGCACTACTTGTATGGGGAAAAGATTCGATTTTCTCGGATCACCAAAGCCTTAAGTATTTCTTCACTCGTAAGGACCGAACATGAGGCGGAGGAGGTGTTTGGAACTCGTGAAGGATTACGATCGTGAGATATTGTATCACCCCGAAAGGCAAATGTTGTGGCGGATGCACTAAGTAGGAAGACCTCGCATCTAGCAACGTTGGCAAATCCCAAAAGTATCATAAGGAAAGACCTCGAGAGGCGTATAGCGATGTTGTTGGGGATGTTACCGCTGTAGTAGCACGGTGACCATCCACCTAACCGATAAGGCAAAGGATTATTGACGGCCAATTGGATGATCCTAAGTTGAAAAAGTTGTATGAGAGGGTCCAGCCGATGGTGACTTCGACTTTGAGATATATGCGGATGGAGGCTTGCGATATAAGGGACGGCTATGTGTCCCGGCCCGATGCCGTGTATTCGTTCGGAATTGTTGGTGAGGCTCACACCTCGCCTTTTGCATGGCACCCAGGAGGTAACAAGATGTACCAAGATCTTAAGCGAGACTTTTTGGTGGATGGGGATGAAGAGGAGATTGCCCGCTTTGTCGATCGGTGTCTCACTTGTCGGCAAGTGAAGGCGCCTAGGCGTAAAACCACCAGCAGGGTTGCTGCGATCGCTCGAAGTGCCACAGTGGAAGTGGGAGGAAATTACCATGGATTTTATTTCAGATTGCGAGAACCCCTAGAGGATATGCACAGATTTGGGTGGTCGTTGATAGGTTGACTAAGTGTGCCCACTTCATTCCAGGCAGGATAAATTACACCGTAGAGCAGTGGGCACAGCTGTTCCTTGAGCAGATAGTGAGGTATCACGGAGTGCCAGTTAAAATTATCTCCGACAAGGATTTCGGTTTACATCACGGTTTTGGAAGGCCCTTCAGTGAGCTTGGGCACAGAGTGCGGCTACAAAGATGACCTTCCACCCACTGCATCGATGGATGGTGACCGAGGGTAAACCAGATCTTAGAGGATATGTTTGCGAGCTGCGTGTTGGATTTCCTGGCGCGGTTGGGACCGATACTTGTATTTGATGGAGTTCGCCTACAACAATAGTTTTCAGTCAACCATTCAGATGGCACCGTTCGAAGCATTGTATGGTAGGCGCTGCAGGTCCCCAGGATTCTGGGAAGAGGTTGGAGATAGGCAGGTATTGGGTCCAGAGTTGCTCCAGTTGACCAATGAGGCTGTCCAGAAGATCAGGGCTCGAATGTTGACTGCACTGAGCAGGCAGAAGAGCTACGCCGATGTCAGACGTAGAGAGTTGGAGTTTGAGATTGGCCAGCACGTATTCCTTAAGGTTGCTCCGATGCGTGGAGTTACGAGGTTTGGTAGGAAGGAAAGTGAGCCCCGAGTTTGTCGGACCATTCGAGATCCTCGAGAGGATCGGAGCCGTAGCTACCGGTTAGCATTGCCGCCCACCTTTGGCTGCAGTGCATAGTGTGTTCCATGTTTCGATGCTCCGCCAGTATGTGGCAGACCCTTCGCATGTCATAGATTTCGAGCCTTTGCAGCTAAACCATGACCTGAGCTTTGAGGAAAAACCCATAAAGATCTTAGCATTTGAGAAAAAGATTTTGAGGAACCGGGCAATTGACCTAGTGAAAGTGCAAAGTGGCGGAATCAAGTAGTTGAGGAAGCTACGGGAGTTGGAAGGGAGATGAGGAGATGTTACCCGAGTTGTTTTAGGAGCAATGACTTAGGGGACGGAAGTCTTCTAAGGAGGGAGTATTGTAATGGCCGGATTTTAGTTAAATTAAAATAAGGATTAGAAGATGATTTTGGAGGACTCGAACCCTCGGCCTCAAAGAGAGATGGGAGTTTGGAATTAATTAAGAAAAATAAATGAGTCAACTTGGGTTTGAAGGAGGGAAGCCTAGGGAAGGGAATTTAAGATTTCCAAGCTTATTTATTTAAAAAAAAAAAAAAAAAAACACTCTCTCGCAAAAACCTCTCCCCACACCCTCGCCGCGCCGCCACCCTCGCCGTCGCGCTGCCCGACTGTCGCGCGCCTCGCCTCCGCTCGCCGCCGCGCCGTCGGCGCCTCGGCACTGCTCGGACGTCGCCGACCGCGGCGCTACCGCTCGGCTCGTCGACCGCCGCCGCGCCCTGGCGCCCGCTCGTCGCCGCCGCCGGCGCCCAATGTCGCGCCCCGACCGACCGCACCGCGAGATCGGGTCTCAGCACACCCCCGTGTGCCGTCCGTCCGCACTCTCGGCGTCGCGCCACGCCTACTCCAATGAGCCGCTCGCGCGCGCCGGTTCTCATTCCGCGACGCGACGCCCGCTCGGCACCAAGCGCGCTGCGCGTCGCAAGGCGCCAAAGACGCCGGCCGCGTCGCAGACGGCCGTCGGCCCGGCCGCACGTCCCGCCACCGTCTTCGCTGAGGGCCACGCGCCTCGCCCTTGCACCAGCGCACCGCGCCCAGCGCCCTGCTTTGCACGCCGCCAGAATAAGCAGCCCCGATCGATCGACCGCCGCACAAGAAGCACGCGCACTCCGCGACGCCTTGCCGCGCACGCCGCCTTGCCGAGCACGGTGCCTTTCGGTTGGTAAATTCCGAGGTGACCCTTTGGACTTTTGTGTTTTTTCTTCTTTGTTGGTTAACTAGGTTGATTTTTATTACTTGCTTAGGTTGTCGGGTTCGCTTAGAAGCTCGAGAGTCATCCGTTGATCGTTGGATCTATTCACTCAGGTAAGGATTTCTTACCGGGGTTGTGTGGACCTTGCGAATACTTTGATAGCATGCTATGTGTTGTGTATGTATGAAACTTCTAGTGGATAGGTTGCTTGTTCTTTCTTGTTTTGGATGGTTTTGCGCTTGTGATTCCGATATCTGTTAGTTTCATGCTAGGCGTTAAATTGTCTCGGCATAACCGTGACCACGTTATCTGTTAGTGCCATGCTAGGAATTGGTATAGTGTAAGAGATTGTAGGGGTAGCTGGTGCGTCCGCCGCGGGTAAGACCCCGATGGACATCCGGAGGTGTAAGACCCGATGGGCATCCTAGGTGTATAAGACCCGATGGGCATCACCGAGTTGGAGGTGTAAGACCCGATGGGCATCCTAGGTGTATAAGACCCGATGGGCATCACCGATCCGGAGGTGTAAGACCCGATGGGCATCCTAGGTGTATAAGACCCGATGGGCATCACCGATGCGGAGGTGTAAGACCCGATGGGCATCCTAGGTGTATAAGACCCCGATGGGCATCACCGAGTTGGAGGAGTAAGACCCGATGGGCATCCTAGGTGTATAAGTCCCCGATGGGCATCACCGAGTTGGAGGAGTAAGACCCGATGGGCATCCTAGGTGTATAAGTCCCCGATGGGCATCACCGAGTTGGAGGTGTAAGACCCTCGATGGGCATCCTAGGTGTATAAGTCCCCGATGGGCAACACCGAGTCCTAGGTTGTGAAAGGCTCGAAGGACACCCGTGTGTGGAACCTAGGGTAGCTGGTAGTCATGTAAGCCTCGAATAGGCAAGCCCCAAGAGTGACGTTCTGTTAACCCATCTGTTGGCTCTCGAGTCTTTGCATGGTTGCATGTCCGTGTGCTAAATGATATGTTTTCGTATTGTACCCGGTTGGGGATTCTTCTTGAGTAACTCGTTACTCACCCTTATTTTCTCGTGGTTTTCCACAGTGTAACTTGGGACATCGGCGGGATGGCTAGGAGGAGGTCTTTGGATGATCATGGATATAGCGACTACGGGATGCATATTCTTTTATTGTTTTCTTATGATTTAGCATGTAGTGGGACTTGAGTCCCTAGGAAAAGTACTCAAAAACCTATTTTGTGTTTCTCGCACCGTTTCCCTTGATTTGTTTTTAAGAAAATCTTGATCAGTCATCTACTGTTTATTTTAAATGGAATTATATTTTACTTGTTTTTAATGTACTTATTTCAAAGATTTAAATTTCAAACTCTGAATGACGTTTTACATTCCTAGGCATGCATGCTAAGTAAGGATCTAGGTTAGAGACCGCTTCTTTTGGGTCGGGTCCTTACATAATTATTCCGACAAATTTAATTTCAAAACCGGCCCTGTCGGCCCGACCCAAAATTACCAAAATGCCCCTGGGCCTCCCGGGAAGGCCGGGATGAATTTTCCGGGCCGTTACAATACTCCCCCCTTACAAGACTTTCGTCCTCGAAAGTCACTTAAGATTGGAACAGCTCGGGATACTGCAATCTCATCTCATCCTCCCGTTCCCAAGTGGCTTCCTCTAAACTCTGACTCCTCCACTGAACCTTTACCAGCCGGATTTCACAATTACGCAGTGTCTTTGTCTCAAAAGCAAGAATCCCCACTGGCTTTTCCTCGAAGCTCAAATCCTCATTCAGCTGCAAAGGCTCAAAATCCACAATGTGCGACGGGTCCGGCACGTACTGCCTCAACATCGATACATGAAATACACCGTGCACTGCTGACAAACACGGAGGCAAGGCTAATCGATAAGCAACCTTGCCGATCCTCTCCAGAATCTCAAACGGACCAACAAAACGGGGACTCAGCTTTCCACGCTTGCCAAACCTCAAAACACCTCGCATCGGTGCGACCTTTAGGAATACATGCTGACCAACCTCAAACTCCAAATCCCGACGTCGAACATCGGCATAACTCTTCTGTCTGCTCTGAGCTGTCAACATACGAGCTCTAATCTTCTGCACGGCACCATTGGTCAACTGCAGCAACTCGGGACCCAAAACAAAACTGACGACCACCAACCTTTTCTCACAGCACTAGAGACCTGCAGCATTTACCTTACCATGCTTCAACAGAACCAAAAGAACTAGCAGCCGGGAACTGCTATCCGAGGCGACCTCATAAAATCCAACACTGGTTTCCGCTGCCTAACCACGGAAACCCCAACTCACAACAAGCTCCAACGGATCTGGCTCAATCCTCCAAAATACCATCGGTCAGAGGGTGGAAGCACTACGAAAATCGCACTCGGCTCATAAGTCCCTTAACCACGCTCCGCCTAGAACAAACCTTTGTTGCCCCACCCGTGACAACAACTCCGGCTGGCCCGACATGACTCTACTCCATAGAAATGGCAAGCAGACACGAGACGAGGTGCGAGCTCTCACTCATGAAACCAATCCTCCAAGAATCTAATCTCACACAACAACCTCAACTAACCGCGCGGCTCCCACCCGGAAAACTTACAATCCAACAACTTGAGTGCTACGGCCTCGGACGCTCAAACAACCAAAAACTGCATAGCTATGCCAATCCACACAACTCTAGCTTGACTCAAATCACTCGCTGGACAAGTCAGCCTGCCAACAACCGGGCCCCGAGAGGGCTCCTTCCACCAAACTTACCTCCATGCAAGCAACGGAACGAAGCTTGCCTCAAATATGAAACACATCTCACAAGTCTAAATGATAGCACATACAGGCCTAATGTAAAGACCCGACCCAAAAAGGGCACTAAATAGGCCTTTACCCCAATGCATGCATTAAAATGAAAAGACATGATGAAGATAAAGTTTTGATTCCCATTAAATCAAAACATTCAAGATTCAT
The DNA here is from genome assembly GCA_036507275.1 of Sicyos edulis. Lineage (NCBI taxonomy): Eukaryota > Viridiplantae > Streptophyta > Magnoliopsida > Cucurbitales > Cucurbitaceae > Sicyos > Sicyos edulis. Next base: position 20,389,293 of record CM071854.1, read on the forward strand.
TCAGAACAATAAAGTCTCATCAAAACTGCTCTTCTGTCTCCAAGCACTGTTTCACAGACAAATACATTTCCAACGATTTACTCGATCGGAGATTTTATTAAAAACATTTAAAACATCCTCAAATTCAACAAAAGTGGAATCCACAAATAATTGAGAAAAGTATCCTAGGGCTCTCGTGTCTTGCTACATGCATTCGGGGAAAAATAACGAAAAGAGTCATAACATAAGAAAAGTCGGAGACGCAAAGCAAGTTCCCATGATCATAGCTCCTCCTTCACCATCCCGCCTCGCGCCATGGTTACCGAAAGATAAGTAAGGGTGAGTAACGAATTACTCAAGAAGAATCCCGACCGGGTACAATACGATATACATGATCATCTAGAAGAATGTATGCAAGCTATGAGTATAAACACAGATTAGAGCACATAGCTTAAGTCCACACTTGGACCTCGGATGCCAACTCGTGGTCTTAGTCCGGAAAATACCACAACACACTAAACGCACTATACGGGAACAAGTCCCGCCTCACCGCCATCGACGATACGAAAGGTGCATCGGCTCAAGATCCCGAGGAGCTCTCGATCGTATTTGTAATGAGCGTAAGGATGCACCGCGTGCTTCTACAGCACTATGGGGGTGCCGGGTCTAGTGGCAAAGCCGCCCATATCCGGATACCACGCCTAACTAAATCTCCGGATCGGTGTCACCGACATAGGGGTGTGAGACACGGACACGTGAACTATGTCACTGTACCACCGCTTTCGAGGCTAAGGAACGGGTCATGGTAGGCTTACACCGAAGCCGCCCTTACCTTATCGGTGGCAATCAGGCTACTGCCGAACACGCTGAGGACGTGCCGGCTGCAGGGGACTAGGCATTGCCAAGTCATCATCCCGACCATTGGGGCATCGCTTAGACTACCACCCTCACCCAAGATTGCAGGGCCTACCGGTTGGGATAGCTAATCCCTCACGGGGTCCAAGGGCGGAGAATCTGTCTCAATCGTCCTTGCCATAGATGCAAGATACTTTATGCATCGGGCCCGGATGATGCTATCTACCCGAATTCTAAACCTTAACAATAATAACGATTCAATCAATGCAGTCCAATACGTGCTCATCAGATACAAAGAACCTAGCATGATACTACGAAGCAAGAACAGATATCGAACATGCTAGAACAGAACAACCTAGCATGGGCTAACATGAGAAACAATACAAGAGATCATGCGATCGAGAATTGAACAGAGCACCTAGAGATAAACATGCTAGTAATCATACACAGCATACAAAACAACAATCACAATTATCGCAGGTCCACACAACCCCGGTAAGAAATCCTTACCTTGGTCGGAAGACTTTTACACACAAATCCTAAGTCGCGGAACAATCCCGAGCTAGCGAGCGGGAACCTAGCAAACCAACAATAATCGGTATCTAAAATATCTAAACAACAATAGAACAACAAGCTCGGCTCAAAGGGAACTCACGCGCGCGACGACACGAGCAGGGGTGCCGCAAGTCGCTCGGCAAGGTCGGGCGCCTGGCTGCCTACCGCAGCGCAGGACACGCTATGGTTGTTGCGCTACCGGGCGGACGGACACGCTACCGGCTGCGCGCTACCGGCACAACAGCGAGGACACGCGCGTTGCGCGCGAGCGTCTCGACGGCAAGCGCGGTGCGCGCTGGCGTCTGGGCGGGGCCGCGGCGCTGGCGCCGGCGTCTGGCGGCGGCGCGCGGCGAACGTCGAGCGAAGCGCGCGTCGGTCGAGCAGCTCGGCAAGCGGACACGGCGAGGGTGTGCGAGCGATCGGTGGACGCGGCTTGGCGCTGGCGAGGACCTCTGGCGTGGCGAGCGATCGGGCGATCGATTCTGGCTGGCGAACGGCGAGGCCGCTGCGAACAGTCCAGGCGTCGCGGCAGGCCGCTCGACCGATCCGGGCGCGCGACAGTGGTGGCTCGACCGACCGGGCGTCGGCCGGGTGAGGATGATGGTTGCTCTCTCTACCGGGTTGCACAACACACACACACACACAACCCCTTTTTCTTACATTCGCCAACAAACACCCAAATGAGAAGATGAAGAAGACGAAGACTTACCGGAATGATGATGATCGAACCCAAGGAGATGCAAGGATGAAGAACTCGGCAAGGCTATGGAGATGGAGAGCTTGGGCGGCCAAGAGGTGTTTTTGGAGAATAAGATGAAATAACCTATTTCTATTTCATTTAACCAAATGCACCAAAACTCCAAAATCCAAGGTTAACTAAGTTGTGATGCAGAAAGAGCAACAAGAGCTCTCAATAGCTCAACAGCCACACCACCCACCGACTTCCCGGACCACAGGTTGAAACCCACCAAACACACTTTAACACACAATTTTCCTTTTGCATCTCCCCATGCCCAAACACACCCACAAAGCCTCAAAACTTACATAAATCCATCCAATAATTTTAGCAAATGGAAAAAGATATAAGCGGTCCCGACGGCCCGACCAAATTACTAAAATACCCCTAGGGCATACCGAAGACCGGGATGAAAACACAGGTCGTTACAATATTCCTCCTTTTTATGACTTTCGTCCTCGAAAGTCCTTAAGACTGAAACAACACAGATATCGCAATCTCATCCCGTCCTTCCCGCTCACGAGCGGCCTCCTCCGAACTCGGACTCCTTCACTAAACTTTTACCAACGGATCTCACTTCTACGCAACGTCTTCGACTCAAGACCAGAATACTCATAGGCTTCTCCTCGAAGCCCAAACCCTCAATCACCGCAAGGGCTCAAAGTCCACAATGAGCAATGGGTCCGGCACATCTTCGCCCCAACATCGATACATAAAAACACTGCACACATTTGTCAACAAACAAACTCAACCCTACAACAAATGGCCAAACAAACTGAACCTTCCAGATTCCAAAACTAAACGGCCTACTCTTACTTCACAAAAGACCAACAAACCTCAAACCTTGACTACTGACCTTAACGAGATACAAACGAACCACCAACCAAGCTGGCGATCGATCCAAAAGACAAACTTCTCCAACTAGAACACGACCACAACACTTAAGCAACCATCTTAAGGAGAAAATCGCCAGCAAGGAACATCCAACATTCCTCTCAAGGAAAACTCGGGAAGCAAGGACTAAACCATCACGCAGACTATCTGCGACACAACACCTTGAGGAAAAGCGGCTCAGCGGCTTACCAACCAATGCCACGGCACCTCTCGTGCCAACTCACTCAAACGCGCTCTACTAACGCCAACCGGGAACTCACAACCATTAGGAACAAAGCCCGAGAAGGGCTTGCTCAACAGAACTCAACTCTTAAAATCCAACCGGCTACTCAAAGGACTTCCCCTTTAAGCCTAAGCCTAACTCATCTTCCAAACGTAAGCTCCACTCCCAAAACCTCACAAGAAAAAGCGATAACGACAACCTCAAAGCTTACGGATCCCGAGCCACACGAACTCGCAAGACTACCTCGCAAGCTATCACTCGAGGGTGGCCTCCAAGGAGCAACTCAACCACCACAGAGGCTAGAGGGAAAGGAAATCTTCAATCCCCAAAGAACCAACAACTTGCCGAGAACAACTCAACTCTTCTTGGTGGCCTCCTCCCTTGCGGGAACAAACAACTCTTGCTTGCTAACAACACAAAGCAGAACCCTCTCATTGGGGTGGCCGCTGCGCTACTCGATCGACTACACAACTCGGGAGCTAAGCCGACTCTCGCCAAACGGGAAACGACTTCCCAAAGCAAGCAAACTCCGTAAGGGCGTGAACTCCACACACGCTCACGACTTGCTCAAACCCAAGGCAACAACAACCAACTCTCTTGGAACAACACCCAAGAGAAAACTCAACCAATCGGACCACCAAACCGAAACAAACAAAGACTTGCTCAAGCGAGAGGAGGGGTCAACTCCCAAAACTTACTGACTAGGAACAAGACCTCAGGGCAACGCCCTCCAGCTAGAACCGAACTAGCTCTCGAAACAACAAATGAACCAAATCTTGGCCGAACACTCACAAGAGGCAGAACAACCTTTACTACAGCCTCTAGAACACCATCCAAGAATCCGCTTAACTGGACAAACGACTACTTCCAAGCAGCCAACAAACTTTTCCTTCAAGCTAGCGCTTCCACCATTAACTCCAAGACCAAGGAAGTAACCTGACAACTCCCCGAAGGAAACGGCTCTTACAAGCAGACAACCAACGGACAGAGAACTCCACATACGCTCACTGTCTTGCTCCACCAGAGCAACAACATCTAATCTCACGAGGCGCAACAAGGGTCCATCTCTCATGAACCTCCAAATGCCAAAGCGGGGCAACTCAACATCCTGGAAACAGGAAAAACAACCAACATGGTACAAACCACTCGCCCCACGAGCAAAACTAACCTCTAGCAACTCCAATCCACACCTTGGTCGACACCAAGCATCAACTTGCCACCACACCGAAACCACTCCGGACTTTACTCCAAACAAACACTAGCTTGCTAGTCTACCAAGACTGCTGGCAACTCCACCGAGGCTACAAACTACACGCCTCCAGCTAGCCAACTGAAACTCACTAGCCGGGCTCGACTGAGCTCTGGAGGCTCTCCACAACCTAGGGTTCTTCGGCAACCCTCGACTCACCTGCTGTCGGCATACGATCTAACAGACAACCGCCTGAACAACAACTCCAATTTCCAGCATCCCAACCATGCTAGCCAACTCCAACTCCTTGGGAACCTGGAGGACCCAAAACGCTACAGGATGCGTCATCCTCCTACTCAGAACATCGGCCACAACATAACTCCTACCCAAGGAAGGAGCCGAACAACTCTCTTAGCCATGACGATCAGAAACCACGCGGCTTAGCTACCACCGCTCTTGTTCAGTTTCCAACTGAACTCCAACCAACGATCAACAAGAAGATCCGCCAACCAAGCTTAGGCCCAACTTAACAAATCTTGCCTAAGCAACAACTTGATACCACGAGCACGGTATCCTTACCACCTCAACCAAAGCCTTACAACAACCACCTGGAGTCCAACTTCTCAAGGAACTGAGCACGAGATCTCCAAAGAAAACCCTACATGGATCTGAAACTCTCGCCACAGAACGAACCACACAAAACACACTTGTGTGCACAACTCCCAACCTTCCTTTAGAGATCCAAGACTAACAAGCGCTTTTCCACAAAGCAACGATAACTCCTGGCAGCGATACAAACAATCCAAGGAACACCAAAAGTTCCACCTCCGCACGATACTCGAAACTGAGGCAACCTTGCTTTACCAAAGCATAATCATGCCAAACCAAACTTACTTTGAACCAAGCCTCTACCAAGGGTGCTTACCCCTAAGGCATCCAAAACCTCTCGCAAGGCATCAGCTCATCTCGCCTCAAAAGCATCCAACTCGCCTCATAGGCATCCAAAGCTCATCGATAAGCATCCAACTCATGGTCCTCATTTGGACCAAATTCGCATCTACAATGCTCAACTCTCCTCGATTTAGGCACTCGAAGTTAGTTGACCGCACTACCAACCACAAAGAAAATCTCTTGGCCTTAACACTAGCGCGAGACTCACGCGCACCAACATTTACCAACCCAGTAACCTGCGACTTACTCAACCTCCGAAACATCGGGAAGAGGCTCGGCTCCTCTCGAGCATCCTTTCGCTTGTAGTCCATTGACTACCACCGAACTAGCCCTGCCGCACGACCTAAACGGGTGCAAGCGCCATAAATGCAGATCCAAGGCTAAAGGAGTACGCAGAACTCGAACGGCATAGAACCATCGCTATGCCCAAGCCAAACTCAAGCTCGAACTGGACTTAGTGCCAAAGTGGCACACCAACCAATGCACCTCAAGTGCTACTACTACCAAATCCACATCTCGAGGAAGCTGGGGTGTTAAACAACAAAGCGAGGCTCGCATAGGGCAAAGATGACCCTTCATCCGCCTCCGACCACTAACACGGCAACTTGCCAAACAATCGGGCGATGGTGGAGACTCGCTAGTCCACCTCTCACAAGGGACTTCCACCACCATCCGATGAACCAAACAAAGACAGAAGGCGGCACACCTCGGCCTCACGAGCAGCGGGGCATCCCACACACGGATGCTAAACTCAAACACGGCCAACTACTTTACTACTAGCGGTAGGGACTTACTAAAACATCGAGCTCTACGGGCATCCATTTGCCAACACGGGCGTCTCCATCAACGCCAACAAACCGATCTGAATAAACTCGTTGATCATGCCCTCCCGGGAACCTCCAGGGCTACAAGAGCTACTCTTTTGGGGAAAAATCTTTGAAACAAACTCTGCATCATTTGGGCTATCTCGTGTGCCGGGACTCCTCACTACGCGCTACAAAGCTGCGCTGGGTCTCCGCTCTCGATAGCTAAAGACACGCCATCAAATCTCTCATGGGTGGAGCACACTCGCTCAAGGAGTCTCACTGAGGCGTTGCTAGCCTCTACCCCTCATCTAGGCAACTCAAGCTGGGGGCCAAATCGGCATGCGGGCCTAACAACCACCGGACGCGCCTCAACATCAACACGATCGGTCCAACTCCTCGGTCGGACATGCCAAGCGCCCTGCTCCTGCGGGTGCGATCAACATCTTGGCGATCTACACGAAGCACCACCACCCTCTCACTAGGGGAAAAGTAGCAATGGGCCACAAATGGCCAACGGAGTCTAAAGCTCGCCTCCCTCGAACGATGTCCCGGGGCATCCGAATCTATCTGGATACCTCAACAAGCCGCTAAACAAATCGGCTGCGATCGCTGAGAAAGTTGGCATGATGGCTCACTAAGCCCAAACCAACAACGAGTCGTAACACCTTTCGTCTCCGCTCCACAACACTACACAAGGCATACACTAGATGAAAGGTATTGTAAATTCTTAACCCTTTTCTAAAAACAGAAGAAACTTAGGCGTGCACACTGATGACCGTCGAGTCTTTGGTGATCATGGGAAAGACGACCTACAACAAAAGGTCAGTCTCTGAGAATCTATGACTCGAGCTCGATACCAAGCAGTAAAGACCCGACCCAAAAAGGGCACTAAATAGGCCTTTACCCCAATGCATGCATTAAAATGAAAAGACATGATGAAGATAAAGTTTTCTGATTCCCATTAAATCAAAACATTCAAGATTCATTCAGAACAATAAAGTCTCATGAAACTGTTCTCTGTCTCCAAGCACTGTTTCACGAGACAAATACATTTCCAACGATTTACTCGATCGGAGAGATTTTATTAAAAACATTTAAAACATCCTCAAATTCAACAAAGCTGGAATCCACAAATAATTCAGAAAAGTATCCTAGGGCTCCGTGCCCGGCTACATGCATTCAGGGGAAAAATAACGAAAAGAGTCATAACATAAGAAAAGTCAGAGACGACAGAAGTTCCCATGATCATAGCTCCTCCTTCACCATCTCCGCCTCGCGCCATGGTTACTGAAAGATAAGTAAGGGTGAGTAACGAATTACTCAGTAAGAATCCCCGACCGGGGTACAATACGATATACATGATCATCTAGAAGAATGTATGCAAGCTATGAGTATAAACACAGATTAGAGCACATAGCTTAAGTCCACACTTGGACCTCGGATGCCAACTCAGGGTCTTAGTCCGGAAAATACCACAACACACTAAACGCACTATACGGGAACAAGTCCGGCCTCGGCTGCCTCGACGACGATACGAAAGGTGCTCGCTCAAGATCCCGAGGAGCTCTCGATCGGTATTTGTAATGAGCGTAAGGATGCACCGCGTGCTTCTACTGGACTATGAAGTGCGGGTCTAGTGGCAAGTCGCCCATATCCGGATACCACGCCTAACTAAATCTCCGGATCGGTGTCACCGACATAGGGGTGTGAGACTGGACACGTGAACTATGTCACCTGTACCACCGCACTTTGAGGCTAAGGAACGGGTCATGGTAGGCTTACACCAGAAGCCGCCCTTACCTTATCGGTGGCAATCAAGGCTCTTGCCGAACACGCCGAGGCGTCGTGTTTGCCGGGACTAGGCATTGCCAAGTCATCATCCCGACCATTGGGGCATCAGCAGACTACCACCCTCACCCAAGATTGCGGGGCCTACAGGTTGGGATAGCTAATCCCTCACGGGGTCCAAGGGCGGAGAATCTGTCTCAATCGTCCTTGCCATAGATGCAAGATACTTTATGCATCGGGCGGATGATGCTATCTACGAATTCTAAACCTTAACAATAATAACGATTCAATCAATGCGACCCAATACGTGCTCATCGGATACAAAGAACCTAGCATGATACTACGAAGCAAGAAACAGATATCGAACATGCTAGAACAGAACAACCTAGCATGGGCTAACATGAGAAACAATACAAGAGATCATGCGATCAGAATTTGAACAGAGCACCTAGAGATAAACATGCTAGTAATCATACACGGGCATACAAAACAACAATCACAATTATACCGCGAGGTCCACACAACCCCGGTAAGAAATCCTTACCTTGGTCGGAAGACTTTTACACACAAATCCTAAGTGCGGAACAATCCCGAGCTAGCGGCGGGAACCTAGCAAACCAACAATAATCGATTATCTAAAATATCTAAACAACAATAGAACGACAAGCTCGGCTCGGGAACTCACGCGCGCGACGACACGAGCTTGGGGTCTTGCAAAGTGGCTCGGCAAAATTTGGTGGTAATTGGCCTGCGCTACCGGCACGGCAGGACACGCTATTGTTCTTGCGCTACCGCAGCACGACGGACACGTGGCTGGCCGCGCTACTGCACGGCAGCGCAGGACACGAGGACACGCGCGTAGTAGCGTCTCGACGGCAAGCGCGGCGCGCTGGCGCGTGCGAAGGCGGCGCGCGGCGCGCGCGGCGGCGCGCGCGCGCGCGCGAGCGAACGCTCGAGCGAAGGCGCGTGGTCGGCGGCTCGGCAAGCGGACACGGCGAGGTGTGCGAGCGATCGGGTGGACGTCGGCTGGTGTGGCGAGGACCTCTGGCGTCGGCGAGCGATCGGGCGATCTCTTCTTTGGGGGCGACGGCGAGGGCCTGCTGGAGCAGTCTGGGGCGTGCGGCAGGGTAGCTCGACCGATCTGGGCGTGCGGCAGGGGTGGCTCGACCGATCCGGGCGTCTGAGCCGGGTGAGGATGATGTTTGCTCCTCTCATTTGTTGCACAACACACACACACACACAACCCCTTTTTCTTACATTCGGCCAACAAACACCCAAATGAGAAGATGAAGAAGAGCGAAGACTTACCCGGAATGATGATGATCGAACCCAAGGAGATGCAAGGATGAAGAACTCGGCAAGGCTATGGAGATGGAGAGCTTGGGCGGCCAAGAGGTGTTTTTGGAGAATAAGATGAAATAACCTATTTCTATTTCATTTAACCAAATGCACCAAAACTCCAAAATCCAAGGTTAACTAAGTTGTGATGCAGAAAGAGCAACAAGAGCTCTCAATAGCTCAACAGGCCACACCACCCACCTGACTTCCCGGACCACCTGGGTTCGAAACCCACCAAACACACTTTAACACACAATTTTTCTTTTGCATCTCCCCATGCCCAAACACACCCACAAAGCCTCAAAAACTTACATAAATCCATCCAATAATTTTAGCAACTGGAAAAAGACATAAACGGTCCTGACGGCCCGACCAAATTACTAAAATACCCCTAGGGCATACCTGGAAGACCGGGATGAAAACCTGGGTCGTTACACCTAACCCTCTAGCTTAGGCTCAATGCACCTTCCCACCGAAACTTCGCAACGAAACTCCACTACCTGGTTAATACCAACTACCAAGAACCAGAATACCAATAATGGCCGGCAGAGCACAAGCTACACTAACAAAGCAAGGATCCTCAAAATGCCAAGACCCTAGTCCAACCACAATGGTGCAACCTCATCCACAACTGATACAAGGGGTTCTTCAACTACAGAGGTGCAACAACTTCCATGCCAACACACAAAACTTTAACCAACTAGGCCAAACACTCATAGGAGGCAGAACAACTCTTATTGCAACTTCCAGAACACCACTCAAGAGTCCGCTTAAGCTGGACAAACAATCGCTTTGTGTGGCCAATGAGACTTTCCACCTACTAGCATCAAGCTACCGCCAAGTCCAAGACCAAGGGATAATTCGACAACTCCAAAAGGAAGCAGATCCTTACAAGTAGACATCAGAAGAACAGGAGCTCCACAAATGCTCGCTAACTTGCTCACTAAGCACAACATCCAATTTTCTCTTTGAGGCAAACAGGGGGTCCACCACAGCACTCGACCGCCGACCACAAACAAGCAAAGACTCGCCCTCCAACACCAAATGAGGGCACTCTCAAACTCGGGAACATGAGAGACATCCTCTGGGGCAAACCACTTACCCACGAACAAGGCTAACTCCTTGGCAACTCGAAAACCACACCTTGGCCAACATCAAACACCAACTTGCCACCACCCAGGAACCAAATTCGGACTTTACTCCAAACAAACTCTGGCTTGCTAGCCCACCAAAACTGCCAGCAACTCACCCGAGGCTACAAACTACTCGACTCTGGCTTGCCAACTAAACTTACTACAGGTGGTGAGCTCTGGTGAGGCTCTCCACAACTAGGGTTCTTCGACAACCCTCGACACACACCTTTGTCGACTAACGGCCTACAACCAATTGCCTAAACAAACAAAAACTCCATTTTCTAGCCACACAACCATCTTTGGCCAACTCCAACTCCTTGGAAACCAAGAGGACCCAAACGCTACGAATGCGCGTCATCCTCCTACTCAAACATCAACCACAACATAACTCCTACCCAAGTAAGGATCCGAACAACTCTCTCAGTCATGACGATCAGCAAGAAGATCCGCCAACCTAGCTTAGGTCCATTTAACAATCTCACTTAAACAACAACCTGCTACCACGAGCATGGTATCCTTACCACCTCACTAAGCCTTACAACATCCACTTGGAGTCCAACTTTTCCAAAAACTGAGCACCAGATCCCCAAAGCAAACCCTACATGGATCTGACTCTCTCGCACAGAACGAACCACACAAAACACACTTGTGTGCACAACTCCCAACCTTCATTTAGCGATCCAAGTCTAACAAATGCTTTTCCCAAAAGCCACACTAGCTCCTAGCAGAGATACAGCCAGTCAACGGAACACCCAAAGTTCCATCTCCACACGATGCTCGAAGCTGTGGCAACCTTGCTCCACCAAAGCATAACCACGACAAACCAAACTTACTTTATACCAAGCCTCTACCAAGGGTGCTTACCCATAAGGCATCCAACTCCTCTCACAAGGCATCTTACTTACCTCATAGACATCCAACTCATGGTCCCTCAACTGGACCCAACTTGCTTCTATGATGTTCAACTCTCCAGAGGTTTAGGCACTCGAAGGTAGTTGACCGCACTACCAACCACAAGGATCTCTTGGCCTTAACACTAGCGTGAGATGCACGCGCACTAACACTTACCAACCGCCAACCTGCTTGACTTACTCAACCTCTAGTAACACTGGGAAAAGGCTCCGGCTCCTCTCGAACATCCTTTCGCTTGAAGTCTTTCGATTACCACTGAACTAGCCCTTTTTGCACGACCTACACAGGTGCAACTACCATAAATGGATCCAAGGCTAAAGGAGTACGCTAAACTCCGAACGGCATAGAACCATCTGCTAAGCCCATGCCAAACTCAGGCCTGAACCAGATTTAATGCCAAAGTGGCACACCAACCAATGCACCTCAAGTGCCACTACTACCAAATCCACATCTTACTACAACGGGGCCAACAAGGTCACAACCTCAAGTGACACGAACTCGGCTCGGCATACAAGGGCTCAACTCCAACAACCATGCCTAAGGCATCTCATCAAAAGTGAAGGCTCACGACCTACTCTTGCATCTCCACATGATGCTCAACAAACTCGCGGCTCTATCAACGAAAGACAACTAGCCCTACTCTAGGGCTTACCAAAAGAAGAGTGTTCAATTCTATCACACCACCGAGGGAACCACCAACGGATCCGGTCCGTAAGGAACACTACTTCTTTGCACCCTTAACTACGGGGTGGTTCCGCCATCGGCTACAACAACCACACTTTGCAGAAACACAAAGATACCTCATCAACCTCCTCGAAGGCTACCAGCTTTGCAACCATTCTCTGGGCAACCAAAAATCTAACAAGGCTCAAGATCAGCACTTGAGCTACCCAAAGCTAGTCCACACGGGGACTGCTCCACCAACATCCACATCAAGACAACCACGGCTACCTTCTCTCTTGGAGTGGCATTCCAAGGCGAAGCACCTCCACCCTCTCACTAGGGAAAACCATCAATTGGGCCACGGTTGGCCCTATGGGAGTCCAATCTCTACCTCCCTCTGGAACGATGTCCCGGGGCATCCGAATCTACTGGATACCACAACAAGCCACAACATACATCACACACACTGCGGGAAGTTGGCATGATGGCGCTCTAAACCCAAACCAATAACGAGTGAACACCGCTCGTCTCCGCTCCACAACACTACACAAGGCATACACTAGATGGCCATGTATTGTAAATTCTTAACCCTTTTTCAACAAAAATAGTAAACTTAGGCGCACTGATGACCGCCAGTCTTTGGTGATCATGGGCAAACGACCTACAACAACAGGTCATACTACGGAATTTATGACTCTACGCTCTGATACCAACTGTAAGGGACCGACCCGAATGGGGCACTAAATGGGCCCTTACCCCAATGCATGCATTCAAAGTAAAGGACATTTAAAACAGACATGATTTCGGATTCCAATTAAAACAAAACATTCAAAATAATCCCTTTAAAAACTAGACATTTTCCCTGAAACCTGTCCCTGTTTCCAAGCACCTGTTCCAAGACAAATACATTTCCAAAGTTTACTCTGATCAGAGATTTACTAAAAGCCATTCAAAACCTGTTCAGATACAACATGCTGGAATCCACAAATATTTACAAACATCCTAGGGCTCGTGTGCTACATGCATCTGGGGAAAACAAAAACACACGAGAGTCATAATACAAAAATCGAGTTGGAAGATCTGGGCCCCATGATCACAGCTCCTCCTTCAGCCATCCTGTCTCGCAACTCGGTTACCTGTGGAAAAACCACAATAATAAGGGTGAGCAACGAATCGCTCAGTAAGAATCCCCAACCGGGGTACAATACGATATATGTAAAGACCCGACCCAAAAAGGGCACTAAATAGGCCTTTACCCCAATGCATGCATTAAAATGAAAAGAACAATATGCAATTTAGTTTTCGGATTCCCATTAAATCAAAACATTCAAGATTCATTGAGAACAATAAAGTCTCATTGAAACTGCTTTCTGTCTCCAAGCACCTGTTTCACAGACAAATACATTTCCAACAGTTTACTCTAATCAGAGATTTTATTAAAAACATTTAAAACATCCTCAAATTCAACAAAGCTGGAATCCACAAATAATTCAGAAAAGTATCCTAGGGCTCGTGTGCGCTACATGCATTCGGGGAAAAATAACGAAAAGAGTCATAACATAAGAAAAGTCGGAGACGACAACAAGTTCCCATGATCATAGCTCCTCTTTTCGACCATCCCGCCTCGCGCCATGGTTACTGAAGATAAGTAAGGGTGAGTAACGAATTACTCGGTAAGAATCCCCAACGGGGTACAATACGATGCACATGGTCATCTAGATGAGTGTATGCAAGCTATGATTATAACCACGAGCAGAGCACATAGCTTAAGTCCACACTTGGACCTCGGATGCCAACTCGTGGTCTTAGTCGGAATAATCCACACCACACAATACGCCCTATACGAGAACCAAGTCTCGGCCTCGATCATCATCATCGATCACGAAAGGTGCACTAGCTCAAGATCCCGAGGAGCTCTCCGGCCGGCGTTGTAATGAGCGTAAGCATGCACCGCGTGCTACTGCGAACTATGGGTGCCGGGTCTAGTGGCAAGGCGCCCATGTCCGATCACCACGCCTAACTAAATCTACGGATCGGTGTCACCGACATAGGGTGTGAGACACGGACACGTGAACTATGTCGGCTGAACCACCACCGCACCGAGGCTAAGGAACCGGTCGTGGTAGGCTTACACCAGAAGCGGTCCTTGCCCTAACAGTGGCAATCAAGGGCTACGGCCGAACACGCCGAGGGCGTGCCGATCGTCGAGGGACGAGGCAATGCCAAGTCATCATCCCGACCGTTGGGGCATTTAACGATCGCCACCCTCACCCAAGATTGCGAGGGCCTACCGGTCGGGTTAGCTAAACCCTAACGGGGTCCGGGACGAGAATCGTCTCGGCGTCCCCCGCCATGGATGCAAGATACTTTATGCATCGAGCCGGATGATGCTACCTACCTACACTTTAACCTATCATATCAATAACATACAATCCAATACAATCCAAAACGTGCTCAACAGATACAACGAACCTAGCATGGTACTACGAAGCAAGAACAGATATGAGCATGCTAGAACGGAACAACCTAGCATGGGCTAACATGAGAGAACAACATACGAAGTCATGCTAGTCAGGAATTGAGCGAGCACCTAAACTATACATGCTGATAATCACAAACAAACATACAAACAACAATCACATAGAACATCGCAGGGTCCACACAACTCCGGTAAGAAATCCTTACCTGGCCGGGAGGCAACTACACACAAAATCCTAAGCTGCGATCGAACCCGAGCTAGCTACCGAGAACCTAACAAAAACAATGATAATCACACTCTAAAGGCTTAAATATAATAAAATAAATAGGGCTCGGCTCGGAGCAACTCACGCGATCTGCGGTGACACGCGAGACGGGCGGCGGCACGGTAGAAATTTGCTTCTTTGGCGCGGATGGCGCTGATGGCGGCGATGGGCGGCAAATGGGCGACACCTGGCGCGATGGCGGCAAATGGGCGCACACTGGCGGCGCGCTGCAGACGGACTGGCGCTGGCGCGGATGGCGCGCTAAGCGCGAGCGCTGAGCTGGGGCGGCACGCGGGCGGGCACGGCGCAGACGCGACAGCGGCGCGCGGCGCGAGCGCGAGACGCGGGCAGCAGGCGCTCGGCTGCGATGCGGCGACGCGAAGCTCGCTGGCGATGGCGAGTGGCTGGCGCTGGCGCGGCAGCGCGATGCGCGGCGGCCGCGACGCGACGCGACGCGCGCGGATTGGTCTGCTGCGACGCCTCTGCTTTGGCGGCTGCGGCGGCTCGGGCGCTGGCTGCGTCTGCTGGGCGCTGGGCGTCTGGGCGACTGCTGCTTTGGGCGCTGAAATTTCTTTGGTGCGATCTGGTGGAAATTTGCTCGACCGGGCTGCTCGGTGGTCGCTTGGCTGGCGGAGCAGCGCTCGGAAGTGCAAGGGAAGAAAATCACGGCAAGGGGCTTGGGAGAGAAGAGGGTTGGGCGGCCATGGAGTTTTGGGGAAGAAAACACAAAACCTAATTTCTTTTCATTTAACCAAATGCACAAAACTCCAAAGATCCAAGGGTAACTAAGATATGACGCGGAAAAGAGTAACAAGAGCTCTCAATAGCTCAACCGCACGCATCCCCACAAGCTTTCTGGAGGCTCGGGTTCAAAACCCATTTGCAACACAAATTCCTTTATTTTTACTTTTGCATCTACCCATGCTCAAACCAAACAACAAAGCCTCAAAAACCTTCATAAATCCATCCAATAATTTTAGCAAGCTGAAAAAGACATAAGCGGCCCCTGACGGCCCGACCAAATTACCAAAATACCCCTAGGGCATACCTCGAAGACCGGGATGAAAACACAGGCCGTTACAATATTCCCTCCTTTTTATGACTTTCGTCCTCGAAAGTCCTTAAAGATCAAAGACGAGGATCTGCAATCTCATCCGTCTTCCCGCTCACAAGCGGCCTCCTCTGAACTCTAACTCCTCCACTTTGAACTTTTACCAAACGGATCTCACGATTATCCAACGCCTTCGTCTCAAAGACAGAATACTCACGGGCTTTCCTTGAAGCTCAAACCTCAATCACCGTGCAAAGGCTCAAAGTCCACAATGAGCAATGGGTCCGACACATCTTGCCTCACACCGATACATGAGAACCACGCACACGGTGACAATGATGAGAAAAAGCTAACCAATATGCAACTCGCCAATCCTCTCGAGAATCTCAAATGGTCCAACAACAGGAGACTCCACTTCTCCGCTTACCAAACCTCAACACAACTCTGGCGGCACAACCTTAAAAGCACGACTTTGTCCAACCTCAAACTCTAAAACTCGACGCCGAACATCGGCGAAACTTTCATGCTGCTGCAGAAGCTAACCACAAACAGAGCTCAACCTCTTGCACAACACCTCTCGGTCAAGCAAAGCAACACGGGACCCAAAACAACACCGACGGCCACCAACCTTTTCTCACGGCACTAGAGACTGCAACACTTACCATACGATGCCTCAATGGAACCACAAGAATCGACCGGCGAGAAGCGCAACCCAAGGCAACCTCCTAAAACCACACTTTGGTCTCTCCATTGCCTAATCACCGAAACACCAACTCGCAACAAGCTCCAGAAGGATCCGGCTCACTCCTCCCAAAAGTCCATCGGACAAAAGGGTGAAAACACTCTGAGAAATCGCACTCGGCTCATAAGCCTCTAAGAACACTCTCTGAACCACGGTTCGCCCACGCTCTGCCTAGAACAAACCTTTGTTGCCACACCCTAATGGCAACATCTCCAACTGAAAGCCCGACATGCCTCTACTCCATAGAAATGGCATCGCACACCAACCGAGGTGCGAGCTCTAGCTCATCAAGTCAATACTCCAAAAATCCAAACTCACACAACAACCTCAACTAGGTGACGGCTCCCACACGAAACTTACAATCCAACAACTTGAGTGCTACGAACTAGGAAGCTCAAACAACTACAAGCGCATAGCTATGCCAAACCACTCATCTCTAGCTCGACTCAAATCACTAGTGGGCAAGACAACTGCAAACAACCGGGGCCTGAGAGGGCTCCATCCACTAAACTTACCTCCATGCAAACAACGGAACAAAGCTCGCCTCAATTATGAAACACATCTCACAAGTCCAAACGATAACACATACGAGCTTAACCCTCAAGTTTAGGCTTAATGCACCTTCCCACCGAAACTTAATAAACGGAACTCCACTACGGTCAACACCAACTACCAAGAACAAGAATACCAACAATGGTGGCAGAGTGCAAGCTACACTAGCCACAAGGATCCTCAATAAGTCGGACCTAATCCATGCCACAAAGGTGCAACCTCATCCACAAATGAAACAAAGGGCCTTCAACTACAAAGGTGCAACGACTTCCAAGCCAACACTCAAAACCTTAACCAACTAGGCCAAACACTCATAGGAGGCAGAACAACCCCTTACGCAACTTCCGAACACCACTCACGAGTCCGCTTAACTAGACAAACAACCGCTTCCAAGCGACCAACAAACTTTTCCTCCTACTAGCACCACTACCACCAATTCCAAGACCAAGGAATAACCTAACAACTTCCAAGGAGAAGCGAGTCCTTACAAGCGGACAACCATCGGACAGAGAACTCCTCATACGCCACCGCCTTGCTCCACGAGAGCAACAACATCTAATCTCACGGGGCACAACAAGGGTCCATCTCGGTGAACCTCCAAATGCCAAACGGGGCAACTCAACATCCGGAAACAGGAAAAACAACCATCATGGCACAAACCACTCGCCCCCACGAGCAAAACTAAACTCTAGCAACTTCAATCCACACTTGGTCAACACCAAGCATCAACTTGCCACCACACCGAAACCACTCCGGACTTTACTCCAAATAAACACTAGCTTGCTAGTCTACCAAGATCTGCTAGCAACTCCACCGAGGCTACAAACTACACACCTCCGGCTAGCCAAGCTGAAACTCACTATTTGGGCTCGTCGCTCGAGCTCTAGAGAGGCTCTCCACAACCTAGGGTTCTTCGGCAACCCTCGACACACACACTGCCAAGCATACGATCTAACAGACAACTGCTGAACAAACAACTCCAATTTCAAAGCATCCCAACCATGCTTTGGCCAACTCCAACTCCTTGGGAACCTAGAGGACCCGAAATGCTCTGAGAATCGTCATCCTCCTACTCAAAGCATCGGCCACAACATAACTTCTACCCAAGGAAGGATCCGAACAACTCTCTTAGCCATGCCGATCGAAACCACGCGGCTTAGCTACCATCGCTCTTGTTCGGTTTCCAATGAACTCCAACCAACGATCAACAAGAAGATCCGCCAACCAAGCTTAGGCCCAACTTAACAAATCTTGCCTAAGCAACAACTTGATACCACGAGCATCTGTATCCTTACCCCTCAACCCAAGCCTTACAACAACCACCGAGTCCAACTTCTCAAGGCACCGAGCACGAGATCTCCAAAGCAAACCCTACATGGATCGAAACTCTCGCCACGGAACGAACCACACAAAACACACTTGTGTGCACAACTCCCAACCTTCCTTTAGAGATCCAAGACTAACAAGCGCTTTTCCACAAAGCAACGATAACTCTGGCGATACAAACAATCCAAGGAACACCAAAAGTTCCATCTCCACACGATACTCGAAGCTGAGGCAACCTTGCTCTACCAAAGCATAAACATGCCAAACCAAACTTACTTGTACCAAGCCTCTACCAAGGGTGCTTACCCCTAAGGCATCCAAAACCCTCTCGCAAGGCACCACTCATCTCGCCTCAAAAGCATCCAACTCGCCTCATAGGCATCCCGGCTCATCTGATAAGCATCCAACTCATGATCCCTCAGCTGGACCAAATCCACATCTACAATGCTCAACTCTCCTCAGATTTAGGCACTCGAAGGTAGTTGACCGCACTACCAACCACAAAGAAAATCTCTTGGCCTTAACACTAGCGCGAGACTCACGCGCACCAACATTTACCAACCGGCAACCTGCTGACTTACTCAACCTCCAGAAACACTGGGAAGAGGCTCCGGCTCCTCTCGAGCATTCTTTCGCTTGTAGTCCATCGACTACCTCCGAACTAGCCCTCCGCACGACCTAAACGGGTGCAATCGCCATAAACAGATCCAAGGCTAAAGGAGTACGCTGAACTCCGAGCGGCATAGAACCATCTGCTATGCCCAAGCCAAACTCAAGCTCGAACCGGACTTAGTGCCAAAGTGGCACACCAACCAATGCACCTCAAGTGCTACTACTACCAAATCCACATCCGAGGAAGTCACATGTTAAACAACAACAGGCTCGCAAGGGGCAAAGATGACCCTTCATCTGCCTCAAGCCACTAACACGGCAACTTGCCAAACAATCGGGCGACTGGTGGAGACTCTGCTAGTCCACCTCTCACAAGGGACTTCCACCACCATCCGATGAACCAAGCAAAGACACGAGGCGGCACACCTCGGCCTTTGAGCAGCGGGGCATCCCACACACGGATGCTAAACTCAAACACTGGCCAACTACTTTACTACTAGCAAAGAGGACTTACTAAAACATCGAGCTCTACAGGCATCCATTTGCCAACCTGGGCATCTCCATCAACGCCAACAAACTCATCTGAATAAACCTGCTGATCATGCCCTCCCGAGAACCTCCGGGGCTACAAGAGCTCTTTGGGGAAAAATGTTGAAACAAACTCGTCATTTGGGCTAACTGTGCGGGACTCCTCACTACGCGCTACAAAGCGCACTGGTCTCTCGCTCTCTCGATAGCTAAAGACACGCCATCAAATCTCTCATGGTGGAGCACACTCTGCTCAAGGAGTCTCACTGAGGCGCCGCTAGCCTCTACCCCCTCCTCTAGGCAACTCAGCTGCGGGGCCAAATCGGCATGCGGGCCTAACAACCTGGGCGCGGCCTCAACATCAACACGATCCGTCCAACTCCTCGGTCGGACATGCCAAGCGCCTGCTCCTGCAGGTGCGATCAACATATTTGGCGACCGCACGAAGCACCACCACCCTCTCACTAGGGAAAAATAAAGAATCGGGCCACAAATGGCCAAGCGGAGTCTAAGCTCGCCTCCCTGCGGAACGATGTCCCGGGGCATCCGAATCTATCTGGATACCTCAACAATTCGCTAAACAAACCGCTGCAGATCTGCGGAAAGTTGGCATGATGGCTCACTAAGCCCAAACCAACAACGAGAACACCGCTTCGTCTCCGCTCCACAACACTACACAAGGCATACACTAGATGAAAGGTATTGTAAATTCTTAACCCTTTTCAAAAGCAAGAACTTAGGCGCACTGATGACCGCCAGTCTTTGGTGATCATGGGAAAGACGACCTACAACAAAAGGTCGGTCTACAAAGTCTATGACTCGAGCTCGATACCAATCTGTAAAGACCCGACCCAAAAAGGGCACTAAATAGGCCTTTACCCCAATGCATGCATTAAAATGAAAAGAACAATATGCAATTTAGTTTTGGATTCCCATTAAATCAAAACATTCAAGATTCATTCAGAACAATAAAGTCTCATCAAAAACTGTTCTGTCTCCAAGCACTGTTTCACAGACAAATACATTTCCAACGATTTACTCACGATCAGAGATTTTATTAAAAACATTTAAAACATCCTCAAATTCAACAAAAGTGGAATCCACAAATAATTCGAAAGAAAAGTATCCTAGGGCTCGTGCCCGCTACATGCATTCTGGGGAAAAATAACGAAAAGAGTCATAACATAAGAAAAGTCGAGAGACGACAAAGCAAGTTCCCATGATCACGGCTCCTCTTTCACCATCCCATCCGCCTCGCGCCATGGTTACGAAGATAAGTAAGGGTGAGTAACGAATTACTCAAGAAGAATCCCCAAGCGGGGTACAATACGATGCACATGGTCATCTAGATGAGTGTATGCAAGCTATGATTATAACCACGAGCAGAGCACATAGCTTAAGTCCACACTTGGACCTCGGATGCCAACTCGTGGTCTTAGTCGGAATAATCCACACCACACAATACGCCCTATACGAGAACCAAGTCTCGGCCTCGATCTGTCTCACCGTCGTCACGAAAGGTGCACTAGCTCAAGATCCCGAGGAGCTCTCCGGTCGGCGCTTTGTAATGAGCGTAAGCATGCACCGCGTGCTCTCGCAGAACTATGGGGGTGCCGGTCTAGTGGCAAAATTTGCCCATGTCCGATCACCACGCCTAACTAAATCTACGGATCGGTGTCAGCGACATAGGGTGTGAGACACGGACACGTGAACTATGTCGGCTGAACCACCGCACTTTGAGGCTAAGGAACCGGTCGTGGTAGGCTTACACCAGAAGCGGTCCTTGCCCTAACAGTGGCAATCAAGGGCTACGCCGAACACGCTGGCGAGGACGTGCCGACGCATCGCGGCCGGGGCAGGCAATGCCAAGTCATCATCCCGACCGTTGGGGCATTTAACGATCTGCCACCCTCACCCAAGATTGCGGGGCCTACCGGTCGGGTTAGCTAAACCCTAACGGGGTCCAGGGACGGAGAAGCGTCTCGACGTCCCCCGCCATGGATGCAAGATACTTTATGCATCGGGCCGGATGATGCTACCTACCTACACTTTAACCTATCATATCAATAACATACAATCCAATACAATCCAAAACGTGCTCAACAGATACAACGAACCTAGCATGGTACTACGAAGCAAGAACAGATATGAGCATGCTAGAACGGAACAACCTAGCATGGGCTAACATGAGAGAACAACATACGAAGTCATGCTAGTCGAGAATTGAACAGAGCACCTAAACTATACATGCCGATAATCACAAACAAACATACAAACAACAATCACATAGAACATCGCAGGGTCCACACAACTCCGGTAAGAAATCCCACAGCCGGGGAGGCAACTACACACAAAATCCTAAGGCTGCGATCGAACCCGAGCTAGCTACCGAGAACCTAACAAAAACAATGATAATCACACTCTAAAGGCTTAAATATAATAAAATAAATAGGGCTCGGCTCAAGGAGCAACTCACGCGATGCGCGGTGACACGCGGACAGGCGGGCGAGACGGTGGGGCTGGCTGCTTGCGCGGATGGGCGCTGGATGGGGCGATGGATGGCGGCAAATGGGCGCACATCGGGCGCTGATGGCGGCAAATGGGCGACATGCTGGCGCTGCGGGCGCAGCGCGACGGACGGCGCTGGGCGCGGATGGCGCGCTTAGGCGCGACGCGCTGCCGGCAGGGCGACGGCACGCGGACGCGCAGCGGCGCAGACGCGCGAGGCGCGCGCGCGCGCGGCAGAGGCGCGACGACGGGCGCTGCGCCGCGATGCGGACGCGAAGCTTCGCTGGCGATGGCGAGGCGAGGCGCGCGCGCGGCAGCGCGGCGCGCGCGCGGCGGCGGCGCGCGCGGACGGACGCGCGGGATCAGTCGCCGCGACGCCTCTTTGGCGGCTGCGGCGGCTGGCGCTGGCTGCGTCTGCTGGCGCTGGCGTCTGGGCGCGCCTCTTCTTTGGCGCTGAGGGCTGCTTTGGTGCGATCTGGTTGGCTGCTCGACCGCCGCTGCTCGGGTGGGTCGCGAGCTGGCGGAACAGCGCGCTGGGTGCAAGGGAAGAAAATCACGGCAAGGGGCTTGGGAGAGAAGAGGGTTGGGCGGCCATGGAGTTTTGGGAAGAAAACACAAAACCTAATTTCTTTTCATTTAACCAAATGCACAAAACTCCAAAGATCCAAGGGTAACTAAGATATGACGCGGAAAGAGTAACAAGAGCTCTCAATAGCTCAAGCGCACGCATCCCCACAAGCTTTCTGGAGGCTCGGGTTCAAAAACCAGTTTTGCAACACAAATTCCTTTATTTTTACTTTTGCATCTACCCATGCTCAAACCAAACAACAAAGCCTCAAAACCTTCATAAATCCATCCAATAATTTTAGCAATCGAAAAAGACATAAACGGCCTACGACGGCCCGACCAAATTACCAAAATACCCCTAGGGCATACCTCGAAGACCGGGATGAAAACACGGCCGTTACAATATACATGGTCATCTCGATGAGCGTATGCAAGCTATGAATATAACACGAGAATAGAGCACATAGCTTAGCCCACACTTGGGCCTCGGATGCCAACTTCGGTGGCTTAGTCAGGAATAAAATCATCACACATCCAATACATAAGTCGCCCTATACGAGAAACAAGTCCCGGCCTCGGCTGTCTCATTGTCGACGAAAGGTACATCGGCTCAAGATCCCGAGGAGCTCTCGGTGTGGTGTTGTAATGAGCGTAAACATGCCTGCGCGTGCTACCGCAGACCATGGGGTGCCGGGTCCAGAGGCAAAGCCGCCCATGTCCGATCACCACGCCTAACTAAATCTTTGGATCGGTGTCACCGATATAGGGTGTGAGACACGGACACTTAAACTATGTCGGCTGAACCACCTTTTTGAGGCTAAGGAGCGGGTCGTGGTAGGCTTACACACCGAAGCCGCCCTTACCTTAACAGTGGCAATCGGGGCTACTGGCCGAACACGCCGAGGACGTGCCGACTATCGAGGACAAGGCAATGCCAAGTCATCATCCCGACGGTTGGGGCATTTAACGATCGCCACCCTCACCCAAGATTGCGGGGGCCTACCGCTCGGGTTAGCTAATCCCTCACGGGGTCGAGGGGACGGAATGACTTGCTCGGCGTCCCCGCCATGGATGCAAGGTTCTTTATGCATCGGGCTCGGATGATGCTATCTACCGCAATTCTAACTTTGCCTAGCAAAGCAAACAAACAATTCCATAAAATCCAATACGTGCTCAATAAGAATACAATGAGCCTAGCATGATACTATGAAGCAAGGAGCAGATACGAGCATGCGAGAAAGGAACAACCTAGCATGGATTAACATGAGAGTTAACCAAGAAATCATGCTAAGCAGGGAATTGATTGAAGCACCTAGCTACACATGTCAATAATCACGAACAAGCAATCAATCAACAATCACATATAATATCGCAGGGTCCACACAACCCGGTGAAGAAATCCTTACCTTGGTCGGGGGCGGTTTGGCACGAAAACCTAAGTCACGAACAATCTCGATCTAGCTACCGGAACCTATCAATCATCACAATAATCACACAATAGGCCTAAATACAATAAAATAAATGAGGAGGCTCGGGAGAAACTCACGAGGCGCGACGAAAACGCATTTACGGGCCGGCCGCACGAGCAGAGGCGGCAAAGAATGGGCCGGGCCGGGCGCATAAATGGGGCATTTAGGCGTCTTTGGCGCGCGCTGGGCGCTGACGCTGCGCCTTGATGCGCGCGACGAACGCGGGGCGGCGAGGGCGCGGTGGGGCGCTAGCGATGCGACGCGACAGCGTAGCGGGCGAGGACGCGCGCAGCGAGGCGAGGCGATGCGCGGCGTGGCTCTCGGCGGAGCGCTCGTCTTGCGCGCGACGGCGAGCAGGCGAACAGAGAGTCGGAGGAAACGAACTCGATTCCGGGCGATTGGAGAAGATTCGACGGCCGATTTATAGATGGATGAACTCCCTACTCCGGTGCACTAAAACCACCCAACGTTTCACCTCGACACGGCCGGAAAATGGAAATAAAAACAGGGAAAGAAATGGAGAAATCGGAGGAGAAGAAGAAAGAGAGAGGAGAAAGGGAGGAGAACTCACCGGAGGATCGATCGGCCGAGGGAGAGCGGCGAGTCTGCTTGGTCGGGGAGGGCCGGTCGGTGAGGAGAAACGCGAAGGAGAAGAAGAAAGGAAATGAGGGAGAAGGCTCGGGCGAGTGCCTCTTAAACCAAAAAACAGGGACAGACAAGCATACATAGAAGATGGCGCGTTTAGATTAACAAACGCGCGCGGTGGCTCGGTTGTTGTGCCCTCTCCGCCTAGCATGCGACACTACTGGTTCGATTCTGCTCGACGCGCTTATTTAATTCCCTATTTATTTTGCTCCTTCCCAAGCCCAAACGCCTTCACCAAAAATCCCAAATCTTTTCAAATTGACTCATAATTATTCCGACAAATTTAATTTCAAAACCGCCCTGTCGGCCCGACCCAAAATTACCAAAATGCCCTGGGCCTCCGGAAGGCCGGGATGAATTTTCGGGCCGTTACAATAAGTCACCATCGTCGGTGAATATACAAAGTCAAAGTCTCCGTCAAGACTAACTCTATCAACCAATCTCTTAAGTGCGGGGTCACCCAAGCTGGCCGTCTATAATCCATTGCCTAATCGACCAGCGCACTGCATCAATCAGTGAGCTACCCAGCGGTGACCTCTCCCAACAACATCGCAACCTCGGCTCGCTCGAACTCTTTTCGCAATCTAGGTGGGAAATCAACAACGCCGCGAGTGCGACGTCTTTCTACTCAAAGCATCGGCCACTACATTGGCTTTACCGGATGGTACAAAATCTCGAAGTCATAATCCTTTACCAACTCCAACCATCTCTCTCGCCTCATATTCAACTCCTTACGAGTAAGCAGATACTTGAGGCTACGGTGATCGGTAAACATCTCGAATCCGCTCGCCATACGGTAATGCCTCCAAATCTTGGTCACGAACACCATCGCCGCCAACTCCATATCATGAGTCGGGTAGTTTCGCTCATACGGCTTGGTGACGGGAAGCATAGGCAATGACCTTTCCGTCTTTGCATCAACACACAACCTAAACCAAACTTGGAAGCGCCATCAGACTACGAAACCACTGTCCCCTCCGGATCGCCAACAGTCTTTGAAGTCAAAGCTGCGCTTGAGCACGCAAAGCTCTCATCACACCTGCTGTCCCAAACAAACTCGACACCCTTCCTCGTCGGACGAGTGAGGGGCGAGGCTATAGCTGAAAAGTCCTTGACGAACCGAGCGGTAGTACCACGCCAAACCCGTAAAAGCTGCGTATCTCGACGCATGAGATGCGGCTTGGCCCACGAACTCACGGCCTCAATCTTCGCGGGGTCCACGGCTATACCATCTTTTGAGACCACATGACCAAGGAAGGCCACTGGTTCAACCAAAACTCACACTTGGAAAACTTCGCATAGAGTGGTTTTCTCTCAAAGCCGCCAATACTCGTCTCGGATGCTCTGCATGGTCCTCCTTAGACCTCGAATAAATCGAATATCGTCAATGAACACGATGACGGTTGTCCCAAAAAGATTTGAATCATCAGAACGGCCCGAGTTTTCATCCCGGTCTTCGAGGTATGCCCTAGGGGTATTTTGGTAATTTGGTCGGGCCGTCAGAGCGTTTATATCTTTTTCGGTTGCTAAAATTATTGGATGGATTTATGAAGGTTTTGAGGCTTTGTTGTTTGGTTTGAGCATGGGTAGATGCAAAAGTAAAAATAAAGGAATTTGTGTTGCGGTGGGTTTTGAACCCGAGCCTCCGGGAAAGCTTGTGGGGATGCGTGCGGTTGAGCTATTGAGAGCTCTTGTTACTCTTTCGCGTCATATCTTAGTTACCCTTGGATCTTTGGAGTTTTGTGCATTTGGTTAAATGAAAAGAAATTAGGTTTTGTGTTTTCTTCCCCAAAACTCCATGGCCGCCCAACCTCTTCTCTCCCAAGCCCCTTGCCGTGATTTTCTTCCCTTGCACCCCGAGCGCTGCTCCGCCAGTTAAGCGACTCCACCAAAAGCGACCAGCCGAGCAGCCGGTCAGCGGCCAGCAATCGCACCAGCGGCCCAGCGCCAAAGAAGAAGAGCGCGAGCGCCAGCGCCCAGCAGAGGCAGCCAGCGCCCAATGCCGTCGCAGCCGCCAGCCAGAGGCGTCGCAAAGACACCGATCCGCCGCGTCCGTCGCGTCGCGGCCGCCGCACGCCGCGCGCGCGTTCGCGCGCGCGCGCAGCGCCTCGCCATCGCCCGCTGAGCTCGCGTCGCATCGCGCCCCAGCGCCCGTCGTCCGCGTCGCGCGCGCGCGCGCGCCGCGTCTGCGCGTGCCGTCGCGTGCGTGCGTCCCAGCCAGCGTCGCGCGCTTAGCGCGCCATCGCGCGCCCAGCGCTGTCCGTCGCGCGGCAGCAGCGCCGATGTGCGCCCATTTGCCGCCCATCAGCGCCCAGTGTGCGCCCATTTGCCGCCATCAGCGCCCGCCAGCGCCATCCGCGCCAAAGAAGCAGCCACCGTCTTTGCGCCCGTCGCGTGTCACGCGATCGCGTGAGTTGCTCCGAGCCGAGCCCTATTTATTTTATTATATTTAAGCCTTTAGAGTGTGATTATCATTGTTTTTGTTAGGTTCTCGGTAGCTAGCTCGGGTTCGATCGCAGCTTAGGATTTTGTGTGTAGTTGCCTCCCGGCGGTAAGGATTTCTTTACCGGAGTTGTGTGGACCTGCGATGTTCTATGTGATTGTTGTTTGTATGTTTGTTTGTGATTATCGGCATGTATAGTTTAGGTGCTCGTCTCGAATTCTGACTAGCATGACTTCGTATGTTGTTCTCTCATGTTAGCCCATGCTAGGTTGTTCCGTTCTAGCATGCTCATATCTGTTCTTGCTTCAGTAGTACCATGCTAGGTTCGTTGTATCTGTTGAGCACGTTTTGGATTGTATTGGATTGTATGTTATTGATATGATAGGTTAAAGTGTAGGTAGGTAGCATCATCCGGGCTCGATGCATAAAGTATCTTGCATCCATGGCGGGGGACGTCGAGGCATTCTCGTCCCCTGGACCCGTTAGGGTTTAGCTAACCCGACCGGTAGGCCCCCGCAATCTTGGGTGAGGGTGGCGATCGTTAAATGCCCCAACGGTCGGGATGATGACTTGGCATTGCCTCGTCCCCGACGATCGGCACGCGTCCTCGGCGTGTTCGGCCGTAGCCCTTGATTGCCACTGTTAGGGCAAGGACCGCTTCTCGGTGTAAGCCTACCACGGCCGGTTCCTTAGCCTCAAAGTGCGGTGGTTCAGGTGACATAGTTCACGTGTCCGAGTCTCACACCCTATGTCGGTGACACCGATCCAGATTTAGTTAGGCGTGGTGGATCGGACATGGGCGACTTGCCACTAGACCGGCACCCCATAGTCTGCGCAGAGCACGCGGTGCATGCTTACGCTCATTACTGGCCGCCGGAGAGCTCCTCGGGATCTTGAGCTAGTGCACCTTTCGTATCGCGAAGAGATGATCGAGGCCGAGACTTGGTTCTCGTATAGGGCGTATTGTGTGGTGTGGATTATTAGGACTAAGACCCCGAGTTGGCATCCGAGGTCCAAGTGTGGACTTAAGCTATGCTGCTCTGCTCGTGGTTATAATCATAGCTTGCATACACTCATCTAGATGACCATGTGCATCGTATTGTACCCGGTTGGGGATTCTTCTTGAGTAATTCGTTACTCACCCTTACTTATCTTTCGGGTAACCATGGCGCGAGGCGGGATGGTGAAAGAGGAGCTGTGATCATGGGAACTTCTTTGTGCCGTCTCGACTTTTCTTATGTTATGACTCTTTTCGTTATTTTCCCCCGAATGCATGTAGCAGGCACGAGCCCTAGGATACTTTTCTCAATTATTTGTGGATTCAGCTTTGTTGAATTTGAGGATGTTTTAAATGTTTTTAATAAAATCTACGATCGAGTAAAAGCTGTTGGAAATGTATTTGTCTGTGAAACAGTGCTTGGAGACAGAGCATGTTTGATGAGACTTTATTGTTCGAATGAATCTTGAATGTTTTGATTTAATGGGAATCAGAAAACTAAATTGCATATTGTTCTTTTCATTTTAATGCATGCATTGGGGTAAAGGCCTATTTAGTGCCCTTTTTGGGTCTGGTCTTTCTGATTGGTATCGAGCTTAGAGTCATAGACTTTGTAGAGACCGACCTTTTGTTGTAGGTCGTCTTTCCCATGATCACCAAAGACTCAGCGATACCATCAGTGCACGCCTAAGTTCTTATTTTTGAAAAGGGTTAAGAATTTACAATACCTTTCATCTAGTGTATGCCTTGTGTAGTGTTGTGGAGCGGAGACGAAAGCGAGTTTCGACTCGTTGTTGGTTTGGGCTTAGTGAGCCATCATGCCAACTTTCGCGATCGCGAGCAGTTTGTTTAGCGGCTTGTTGAGGTATCCGAGATAGATTCGGATGCCCGGGACATCGTTCGCAGGAGGAGCGAGCTTAGACTCCGTTGGCCATTTGTGGCCCGATTCTTTATTTTTCCCTAGTGAGAGGGTGGTGGTGCTTCGTGTGCGATCGCCGATATGTTGATCGCACCTGCAGGAGCAGAGGCGCTTGGCATGTCCGACCGAGGAGTTGGACGGATCGTGTTGATGTTGAGGCCGCGCCAGTGGTTGTTAGGCCCGCATGCCGATTTGGCCCGGCAGATTGAGTTGCCTAGAGGAGGGGGTAGAGGCTAGCGCGCGCCTCAGTGAGACTCCTTGAGCGAGTGTGCTCCACCATGAGAGATTTGATGGCGTGTCTTTAGCTATCTGAGAGCGGAGACCCCAGCGCGATTTGTAGCGCGTAGTGAGGAGTCCCGGCACAGATTAGCCCGGTGACGAGTTTGTTTCAAAGCATTTTTCCCCAAGAGCTCTTGTAGCCCCGGAGGTTCGGGAGGGCATGATCAGTGAGTTTATTCGGATGAGTTTGTTGGCGTTGATGGAGATGCCCAGGTTGGCAAATGGATGCCTGTAGAGCTCGATGTTTTAGTAAGTCCCTCGCTAGTAGTAAAGTAGTTGGCAGTTTGAGTTTAGCATCCGTGTGTGGGATGCCCTCATTGCTCAAAGGCCGAGGTGTGCCGTTCTGTGGCCATTTGGTTCATCGGATGGTGGTGGAAGTCCCTTGTGAGAGGTGGACTAGCGAGTCTCCACCGATCGCCCGATTGTTTGGCAAGTTGCCGTGTTAGTGGCTTGAGGCGGATGAAGGGTCATCTTTGCCCCTTGCGAGCCTTGTTGTTGTTTAATGACCCGACTTCCTCGGATGTGGATTTGGTAGTAGTAGCACTTGAGGTGCATTGGTTGGTGTGCCACTTTGGCACTAAGTCCGGTTCAGCTTGAGTTTGGCTTGGGCATAGCAGATGGTTCTATGCCGTTCGGAGTTCAGCGTACTCCTTTAGCCTTGGATCTGTTTATGGCGATTGCACCCGTTTAGGTCGTGCTGGAGGGCTAGTTCAGAGGTAGTCGATGGACTACAAGCGAAAGAATGCTCGAGAGGAGCGGAGCCTCTTCCCGGTGTTTACGGAGGTTGAGTAAGTCGCGAGTTGCCGGTTGGTAAATGTTGGTGCGCGTGAGTCTC
Source organism: Sicyos edulis (assembly GCA_036507275.1). Lineage (NCBI taxonomy): Eukaryota > Viridiplantae > Streptophyta > Magnoliopsida > Cucurbitales > Cucurbitaceae > Sicyos > Sicyos edulis. Next base: position 20,419,532 of record CM071854.1, read on the forward strand.
GCGCTAGTGTTAAGGCCAAGAGATTTTCTTTGTGGTTGGTAGTGCGGTCAACTACCTTCGAGTGCCTAAATCGAGGAGAGTTGAGCATTGTAGATGTGGATTTGGTCCGGTGAGGATCATGAGTTGGATGCTTATCGGATGAAATTTGGATGCCTATGAGGCGAGTTGGATGCTTTTGAGGCGAGATGAGTGGTGCCTTGCGAGAGGTTTTGGATGCCTTAGGGGTAAGCACCCTTGGTAGAGGCTTGGTACAAGTAAGTTTGGTTTGGCATGTTTATGCTTTGGTAGAGCAAGGTTGCCTCGACCGAGTATCGTGTGGAGATGGAACTTTTGGTGTTCCTTGGATTGTTTGTATCATTTGCCGGGAGTTATCGTTGCTTTGTGGAAAAGCGCTTGTTAGTCTTGGATCTCTAAAGGAAGGTTGGGAGTTGTGCACACAAGTGTGTTTTGTGTGGTTCGTTAAAGTGGCGAGAGTTTGAGATCCATGTAGGGTTTGCTTTGGAGATCTCGTGCTCGGTGCCTTGAGAAGTTGGACTCTGTGGTTGTTGTAAGGCTTGGGTTGAGGGGGTAAGGATACATTGCTCGTGGTATCAAGTTGTTGCTTAGGCAAGATTTGTTAAGTTGGGCCTAAGCTTGGTTGGCGGATCTTCTTGTTGATCGTTGGTTGGAGTTGATTGGAAACCGAACAAGAGCGGTGGTAGCTAAGCCGCGTGGTTTCGATCGGCATGGCTAAGAGAGTTGTTCGGATCCTTCCTTGGGTAGAAGTTATGTTGTGGCCGATGCTTTGAGTAGGAGGATGACGATTCAGAGCATTTCGGGTCCTCTAGGTTCCCAAGGAGTTGGAGTTGGCCAGCATGGTTGGGATGCCGGAAATTGGAGTTGTTTGTTGAGCGATTGTCTGCATTAGATCGTATGCCGGCAGGTGTGTGTGTCGAGGTTGCCGAAGAACCCTAGGTTGTGGAGAGCCTCTCTAGAGCTCGGTCGAGCCCCGCTAGTGAGTTTCAGTTGGCTAGCCTGGAGGTGTGTAGTTTGTAGCCTCGGTGGAGTTGCTAGCAGATCTTGGTAGACTAGCAAGCTAGTGTTTATTTGGAGTAAAGTCCGGAGTGGTTTGGTGTGGTGGCAAGTTGATGCTTGGTGTTGACCAAGTGTGGATTGAAGTTGCTAGAGTTTAGTTTTGCTCGTGTGGGGCGAGTGGTTTGTGCCATGATGGTTGTTTTCCTGTTTCCAGGATGTTGAGTTGCCCCGTTTGGCATTTGGAGGTTGATCGAGATGGACCCTTGTTGTGCCCCCGTGAGATTAGATGTTGTTGCTCCGTGGAGCAAGGCGGTGAGCGTATGAGGAGTTCTCTGTCCGATGGTTGTCCGCTTGTAAGGACTGTTTCTCCTTGGAAGTTGTTAGGTTATTCCTTGGTCTTGGAATTGGTGGTAGTGGTGCTAGTAGGAGGAAAAGTTTGTTGGTTGCTTGGAAGCGGTTGTTTGTCTAGTTAAGCGGACTCGTGAGTGGTGTTCTGGAAGTTGCGATGGGGTTGTTCGCCTCCTATGAGTGTTTGGCCTAGTTGGTTAAGGTTTTGAGTGTTGGCTTGGAAAGCTGTTGCACCTTTGTAGTTGAAGGCCCTTTGTTTGATTGTGGATGAGGTTGCACCTTTGTGGTTTGGATTTAAGTCCGGACTTATTGAGGATCCTTGTTGGCTAGTGTAGCTTGCACTCTGCCGACCATTGTTGGTATTCTTGTTCTTGGTAGTCGGTGTTGACCCGGTAGTGGAGTTCCGTTTATTAAGTTTCGGTGGGAAGGTGCATTAAGCCTAAACTTGAGGGTTAAGCTCGTATGTGTTATCGTTTGGACTTGTGAGATGTGTTTCATAATTGAGGCGAGCTTTGTTCCGTTGTTTGCATGGAGGTAAGTTTAGTGGATGGAGCCCTCTGGGCCCGGTTGTTTGCGGAGTTGTCTTGCCCACTAGTGATTTGAGTCGAGCTAGAGATGAGTGGTTTGGCATAGCTATGCGATTGTAGTTGTTTGAGCTTCCTAGTTCGTAGCACTCAAGTTGTTGGATTGTAAGTTCGTGTGTGGGAGTGTCGGCTAGTTGAGGTTGTTGTGTGAGTTTGGATTTTTGGAGTATTGACTTGATAGCTAGAGCTCGCACCTCGGTTGGTGTCTGTGATGCCATTTCTATGGAGTAGAGGCATGTCGATTTCGGAGTTGGAGATGTTGCCATTAGGGTGTGGCAACAAAGGTTTGTTCTAGGCAGAGCGTGGGCGAACCGTGGTTCAGAGAGTGTTCTTAGAGGCTTATGAGTGAGTGCGGTTTTCGTAGTGTTTTCACCCTTTTTGTCCGATGGACTTTTGGGAGGAGTGAGCGGATCCTCGGAGCTTGTTGCGAGTTGGTGTTTTGGTGATTAGGCAAATGAGAGACAGTGTGGTTTTAGGAGGTTGCCTTGGGTTGCGATTCTCGTGATCGATTCTTGTGGTTCCATTGAGGCATCGTATGGTAAGTGTTGCGAGTCTCTAGTCTTTGTGAGAAAAGGTTGGTGGCCGTCGGTGTTGTTTTGGGTCTGTGTTGCTGCAGATTGACAGAGAGGTGTTGTGCAAGAGGTTGAGCTCGTTTGTGGTTAGCTCAGAGCGAGCATGAAAGTTTTCCGATGTTCGGCGTCGAGTTTTAGAGTTTGAGGTTGGACGATGCGTGCTTTTAAGGTTGTGCCGTTGTGAGTTGTGTTGAGGTTTGGTAAGCGGGAGAAGTGGGAGTCTCTGTTGTTGGACCATTTGAGATTCTCGAGAGGATTGGCAGAGTTGCATATTGGTTAGCTTTTTCTGTCATTGTCGGTACCGTGTGCAAGTGTTCTCATGTATCGGTGTGAGGCGGTATGTGTCGGACCCATTGCTCATTGTGGACTTTGAGCCTTTGCGGTGATTGAGGTTTGAGCTTCAAGGGAAGCTGTGAGTATTCTCGGTCTTTGAGACGAAGGCGTTGGATAATCGTGAGATCCGTTTGGTAAAAGTTCGGTGGAGGAGTTAGAGTTCAGAGGAGGCCGCTTGTGAGCGGGAAGACGGGATGAGATTGCAGATATCTGTCTTTGTTTCAGTCTTAAGGACTTTCGAGGGCGAAAGTCATAAAAAGGAGAGGAATATTGTAACGGCCCGTGTTTTCATCCCGGTCTTCGAGGTATGCCCTAGGGGTATTTTGGTAATTTGGTCGGGCCGTCGGGGCGTTTATATCTTTTTCAGATTGCTAAAATTATTGGATGGATTTATGAAGGTTTTGAGGCTTTGTTGTTTGGTTTGAGCATGGGTAGATGCAAAAGTAAAAATAAAGGAATTTGTGTTGCAAGTTGGGTTTTGAACCCGAGCCTCCGAGAAAGCTTGTGGGGATGCGTGCAGTTGAGCTATTGAGAGCTCTTGTTACTCTTTCCGCGTCATATCTTAGTTACCCTTGGATCTTTGGAGTTTTGTGCATTTGGTTAAATGAAAAGAAATTAGGTTTTGTGTTTTCTTCCCCAAAACTCCATGGCGCCCAACCCTCTTCTCTCCCAAGCCCCTTGCCGTGATTTTCTTCCCTTGCGAGCCGAGCGCCGTTCCGGCCAGCGACCAAGCGACACCAATGAAGCAGCCGGTCGAGCGCCCCAGCCAGATCGCACCAGCAGCCTCAGCGCCAGCCCAGCTGCGCCGAGACGCCAGCGCCAGCAGGACGCAGCCAGCGCGCCAGAGCCGTCGCAGCCGCCAAAGAGAGGCGTCGCGGCACCCGATCCCGCGCGTCCGTCGCGTCGCGCCGCCGCCGCATCGCGCGCCCGCGCGCGCGCGCCAGCGCCGCTCGCCATCGCCGGCGGCTTCGCGTCGCATCGCAGCCCAGCGCCCGTCGTCGCGTCGCGCGCGCGCGCGCCCCGCGTCTGCGCGCGCGTGCCGTCCGCGTGCCGTCCCAGCGCGTCGCGCCTAGCGCGCCATCCGCGCCCGGCGCGCGCTGTCCGTCTGCGCGGCAGCCAGATGTGCGCCCATTTGCCGCCCATCAGCGCCCGGTGTGCGCCCATTTGCCGCCATCAGCGCCCATCAGCGCCCATCCGCGCCAGAAGCCCACCGTCTTTGCTGCCCGTCGCGTGTCACCGCGCATCGCGTGAGTTGCTCCGAGCCGAGCCCTATTTATTTTATTATATTTAAGCCTTTAGAGTGTGATTATCATTGTTTTTGTTAGGTTCTCGGTAGCTAGCTCGGGTTCGATCGCGGCTTAGGATTTTGTGTGTAGTTGCCTCCCGGCCGGTAAGGATTTCTTACCGGAGTTGTGTGGACCTGCGATGTTCTATGTGATTGTTGTTTGTATGTTTGTTTGTGATTATCGGCATGTATAGTTTAGGTGCTCTGCATTGCGAATTCTCGACTAGCATGACTTCGTATGTTGTTCTCTCATGTTAGCCCATGCTAGGTTGTTTCCGTTCTAGCATGCTCATATCATTCTTGCTTCGTAGTACCATGCTAGGTTCGTTGTATCTGTTGAGCACGTTTTGGATTGTATTGGATTGTATGTTATTGATATGATAGGTTAAAGTGTAGGTAGGTAGCATCATCGGGCACGATGCATAAAGTATCTTGCATCCATGGCGGGGACGCCGAGACGATTCTCCGTCCACGGACCCCGTTAGGGTTTAGCTAACCCGACCGGTAGGCCCCGCAATCTTGGGTGAGGGTGGCGGTATTAAATGCCCCAGCGGTCGGGATGATGACTTGGCATTGCCTCGTCCCGACGATCGGCACGTCCTCGGCGTGTTCGGCCGTAGCCCTTGATTGCCACTGTTAGGGCAAGGACCGCTTCGGTGGTGTAAGCCTACCACGGCCGGTTCCTTAGCCTCAAAGTGCGGTGGTTGGTGACATAGTTCACGTGTCGAGTCTCACACCCCTATGTCGGTGACACCGATCCGAGAGATTTAGTTAGGCGTGGTGGATCGGACATGGGCGGCTTGCCACTAGACCGGCACCCCATAGTCTGCAGTAGCACGCGGTGCATGCTTACGCTCATTACTGGCGCGCCGGCCAGGAGAGCTCCTCGGGATCTTGAGCTAGTGCACCTTTTCGTATCGGCGAGAGATGCATCGAGGCCGAGACTTGGTTCTCGTATAGGGCGTATTGTGTGGTGTGGATTATTAGGACTAAGACCACGAGTTGGCATCCGAGGTCCAAGTGTGGACTTAAGCTATGTGCTCACGCTACGTGGTTATAATCATAGCTTGCATACACTCATCTAGATGACCATGTGCATCGTATTGTACCCGGTTGGGGATTCTTCTTGAGTAATTCGTTACTCACCCTTACTTATCTTTCGGGTAACCATGGCGCGAGGCAGGATGGGTGAAAGAGAGAGCTGTGATCATGGGAACTTCTTTGTCGTCTCGACTTTTCTTATGTTATGACTCTTTTCGTTATTTTTCCCCCTGAATGCATGTAGCAGACACACGAGCCCTAGGATACTTTTCTCAATTATTTGTGGATTCAGCTTTGTTGAATTTGAGGATGTTTTAAATGTTTTTAATAAAATCTACGATCGAGAGTAAATCTGTTGGAAATGTATTTGTCTGTGAAACAGTGCTTGGAGACAGAAGCAGTTTGATGAGACTTTATTGTTCGAATGAATCTTGAATGTTTTGATTTAATGGGAATCAAAACTAAATTGCATATTGTTCTTTTCATTTTAATGCATGCATTGGGGTAAAGGCCTATTTAGTGCCCTTTTTGGGTCGGGTCTTTACAAATACCCTGTCCATCATGTCCATAAACGCGGCTGGGGCATTGGTCAATCCAAACGACATGACCACAAACTCATAGTGACCATATCTAGACACAGAAGTTTGTCTTAGGAATGTCGGCATCCACGATCCGCAATCGATGGTAACCGGACCTCAGATCTATCTTGGAGAACACGGAAGCTCCCTGAAGCTGATCGAACAAATCGTCAATACGGGGCAACGGATACTTATTCTTCACTGTCACCATATTAAGCTTGCGATAATCAATACATAAGCGCATAGAACCATCCTTCTTTTTCACAAACAGAATCGGTGTGCTCCCACGGGACACACTCGGACGGATGAACCCTCGATCAAGCATCTCCTGCCCCGAATCTTGGTTCCTTTAGCTCGGTGGCGCCATGCGTCACGGAGCCTTCGAGATAGGGAGGGTCCTCGGCTCGAGCTCAATTGTGAAGTCAACCTCTCTCTTCGGGGGCAACCCCGGTAACTCCTCAGGAAACACATCCGCTAACTCCTGCACGATCGGCACCTGATCAACAGTCAGCAAGGGACGGCTCTCCACAGACAACTTGGCCAGGTAACCCCAAGCTCCATGAGATAACAAACGTCGAGCTTTCACAGCTGACACCAACGGCGGGCAAACTCCACCCTGGACTCCACGAAACTTAAAGCTGGGCCGACCAGGCGGCCTGAACACTACTTCTTTCCGGTGGCAGTCAATCAACGCGTGGTTAGCAGCTAACCACTCCATACCAAGAATCACATCAAAACTGCTCATAGGAAGAACTATGAGCGTAGCCACAAGCAACTCTCCGGATATCTCGATCCGGCCATCCTTAATCTTATGTAAAGACCCGACCCAAAAGGGGCTCTAAATAGGCCTTTACCCCAATGCATGCATTCAAAGGAAAGGATAATATGCAAATAAGTTTTCAGATTCCCAATTAAAACAAAACAATCAAGGTTCAATCGAGAAATCAATATAGTTTCTTTGAAACTCGCCCCTGTCTCCAAGCACCTGTTTCAAGGCAAATACATTTCCAAAACGTACACTCTGATCAGAGATTTATTAAAACATTTGAAACAACCTCAAATTCAATAAAGCGGGAATCCACAAAATCATTCAGAAAACATCCTAGGGCTCCGTGCCCAGCTACATGCATTCAGGGGAAATGAAAGACAAGAGTCATAGAAATAAAAAGTCGAGACGACAAGACGTTCCCATGATCATAGCTCCCCTTCACCATCCCGCCTCGCGCCATGGTTACTCGAAAGATAAGTAAGGGTGAGTAACGAATTACTCAAGTAAGAATCCCGGCCGGGGTACAATACGATGCACATGGTCATCTAGATGAGTGTATGCAAGCTATGAACATAAACACATAATAGAGCACATAGCTTAAGTCCACACTTGGACCTCGGATGCCAACTCGTGGTCTTAGTCGGAATAATCCACACCACACAATACGCCCTATACGAGAACCAAGTCTCGGCCTCGGCGCTCTCTCGTCGTCTGAAAGGTGCACTAGCTCAAGATCCCGAGGAGCTCTCGGTCGGCTGTTGTAATGAGCGTAAGCATGCACCGCCGCGTGCTACTGCAGAACTATGGGGGTGCTGGGTCTAGTGGCAAGCGCCCATGTCCGATCACCACGCCTAACTAAATCTCCGGATCGGTGTCACCGACATAGGGGTGTGAGACTGGACACGTGAACTATGTCACCTGAACCACCGCACTTTGAGGCTAAGGAACCGGTCGTGGTAGGCTTACACGTAGCGGTCCTTGCCTAACAGTGGCAATCAAGGGCTACGGCCGAACACGCCGAGGACGTGCCGATCGTCGGGGACGAGGCAATGCCAAGTCATCATCCCGACCGTTGGGGCATTTACGACCGCCACCCTCACCCAAGATTGCGGGGCCTACCGGTCGGGTTAGCTAAACCCTAACGGGGTCGAGGACGAGAAGCTGTCTCGACGCCCCCGCCATGGATGCAAGATACTTTATGCATCGAGCCGGATGATGCTACCTACCTACACTTTAACCTATCATATCAATAACATACAATCCAATACAATCCAAAACGTGCTCAACAGATACAACGAACCTAGCATGGTACTACGAAGCAAGCAAACAGAGATATGAGCATGCTAGAGCGGAACAACCTAGCATGGGCTAACATGAGAGAACAACATACGAAGTCATGCTAGTCGGAATTGAGCGAGCACCTAAACTATACATGCGATAATCACAAAAAAACATACAAACAACAATCACATAGAACATCGCAGGTCCACACAAGCTGCGGTAAGAAATCCTTACCGCGGGAGGCAACTACACACAAAATCCTAAGGCTGCGATCGAACCCGAGCTAGCTACCGAGAACCTAACAAAAACAATGATAATCACACTCTAAAGGCTTAAATATAATAAAATAAATAGGGCTCGGCTCGGGAGCAACTCACGCGATGCGGCCGACACGCTGAGCGAGCGGCGGCAGCAAAGACGGGAAATTCTTCTGGCGCGCGGGATGGCGCTGATGGCGGCAAATGGGCGCACCTGGCGCTGATGGCGGCAAATGGGCGACATCGTGGCGCTGGGCTGCAGACGGACGAGCGCAGGGGCGCGGATGGCGCGCTAAGCGCGACGGCCCGGCGGCGCACGCGACGGCGACGGGCGCAGACGCGAGCAGGCGCGCGCGCGCGCGACGCGACGACGGGCGAGGCCGCGCTGCGGACGCGAAGCTCGGGCTGGCGATGGCGCGATAGCGCTGGCGCGCGCGCGCGCGTGCGAGCGGTGCGATCTGGCGCGGCTACGACGCGACGACCTGCGCGGTGGTCTTGCGCGCGCCCTCATTGGGCGGGCTGCGACGGCACGGGCGCTGGCTGCGTCTCGCTGGCGCTCAAGCGTGCGGGCGGCTGCTTCTTTGGCGCTGAAATTTCTTGGTGCGATCTGGCTGGTCGCTGCTCGGCCGCTGCTGCTGCTCAGTGGTCGCTTGGCTGGCGGAGCAGCGCTCGGGCCGCAAGGGAAGAAAATCACGGCAAGGGGCTTGGGAGAGAAGAGGGTTGGGCGGCCATGGAGTTTTGGGAAGAAAACACAAAACCTAATTTCTTTTCATTTAACCAAATGCACAAAACTCCAAAGATCCAAGGGTAACTAAGATATGACGCTGAAAGAGTAACAAGAGCTCTCCATAGCTCAAGCGCACGCCTCCTCACGAGCTTTCCGGAGACCGGGTTCGAATCCCAACCGCAACACAAATTTCCTATATTTTTACTTTTGCATCTATCCATGCTCAAACCCATCCACAAAGCCTCAAAACTTACATAATACCATCCAATAATTTTAGCAATCGGAAAAAGACATAAACGGCCCGACGGCCCGACCAAATTACCAAAATACCCCGGGGCATACCTCAAGACCGGGATGAAAACACTGGGCCGTTACAATATTCCCTCCTTTTTATGACTTTCGCCCTCGAAAGTCCTTAAGATCAAACAAAGACAGATACTGCAATCTCATCCGTCTTCCCGCTCACAAGCGGCCTCCTCTGAACTCGACTCCTCCACCGAACTTTCACCAAACGGATCCCACGATTATGCAACGTCTACGTCTCAAAGACCAGAATACTCACAAAGCTTCCCTTGAAGCTCAAACCTCAATCATTGCAAAGGCTCAAAGTCCACAATGAACAATGGGTCCGGCACATGTCGCCCCAACATCGATCACGTAAAAAACAACGTGCACTGGTGTCAACAAACAAACTCAACCCTACAACAAATCTGGCCAAACAACTGAACCTTCCAGATTCCAAAACTAAACGGCCTACTCTTACTTCACAAAAGACCAACAAACCTCAAACCTTGACTACGACCTTAACGAGATACAAACGAACCACCAAGCTGGCGATCGATCCAAAAAGACAAACTTCTCCAACCGAACACGACCACAACACTTAAGCAACCATCTTAAGGAGAAAATCGCTTGAGCAAGGAACATCCAACATTCCTCTCAAGGAAAACTCGGGAAGCAAGGACTAAACCATCACGCAGACTATCTGCGACACAACACCTTGAGGAAAAGCGGCTCAACGACTTACCAACTAATGCCACGGCACCTCTGTGCCAACTCAATCAAACGCGGCTCTACTAACGCCAACGGGAACTCACAACAACTAGGAACAAAGCCCGAGAAGGGCTTGCTCGCAGAACTCAACCCAAACTTATAACGAGCGCGCTGCCTCCAAGCTACTACTCAACTCTTAAAATCCAGCGGCTACTCAAAGGACTTCCCTTTAAGCCTAAGCCTAACTCATCTTCCAACCGTAAGCTCCACTCCCAAAACCTCACAAGGAAAAGCGGATAACGACAACCTCAAAGCTTACGGATCACGGGCCACACGAATCCGCAAGACTACCTCGCAAGCTATCACTCGAGGTGGCATCCAAAGAGCAACTCAACCACCACAGAGGCTAGAGGAAAGGAAATCTTCAATCCCCAAAAGAACCAACAACTTGCCGGAACAACTCAACTCTACTTGGTGGCTCTCCGCCTTGCGGGAACAAACAACTCTTGTTTGCTAACAACACAAAGCGAGGACCCTCTCATTGGGGTGACCGCTGCGCTACTACTCATCGACTACACAACTCGGGAGCTAAGGCGACTCTCGCCAAGCGGGAAACGACTTCCCGGCAAGCAAACTCGAAGAAGGCGTGAACTCCACACACGCTCACGACTTGCTCAAACCCAAGGCAACAAAGAACCAACTCTCTTGGAAGCAACACCCAAGAGAAAACTCAACCAATCGGACCACCAAGCCGAAACAAACAAAGACTTGCTCAGCTGCGAGGGAGGGGTCAACTCCCAAAACTTACCGACTAGGAACAAGACCTTAGGGCAACGCCCTCGGCTAGAACCGAACTAGCTCTCAAAACAACAAACGAACCAAATCTTGGCCAAACACTCACAAGAGGCGAGAACAACCTTTCTGCAGCCTCTAGAACACCATCCAAGAATCCTTTAGCTGGACAAACGACTACTTCCAAGCAAACCAACAAACTTTTCCTTCAAGCTAGCGCTTCCACCATTAACTCCAAGACCAAGGGAGTAACGACAACTCCCCGAAGGAAGCGGCTCTTACAAGCGGACAACCAACGGATGAGAGAACTCCACATACGCCACCTGTCTTGCTCCACCAGAGCAACAACATCTAATCTCACGAGGCGCAACAAGGGTCCATCTCTCATGAACCTCCAAATGCCAAGCGGGGCAACTCAACATCCCGGAAACAGGAGAAACAACCAACATGGTACAAACCACTCGCCCCACGAGCAAAACTAAACTCTAACAACTCCAATCCACACCTTGGTCAACACCAAGCATCAACTTGCCACCACACCGAAACCACTCCGGACTTACTCCAAATAAACACTAGCTTGCTAGTCTACCAAGATCGCTAGCAACTCCACCGAGGCTACAAACTACACGCCTCCGGCTAGCCAATTGAAACTCACTATTTGGGCTCGACTGAGCTCGGAGAGGCTCTCCACAACCTAGGGTTCTTCGGCAGCCCTCGACACACACACTGCTGCAGGCATACGATCTAACAGATAAACCGCTCGAACAAACAACTCCAATTGCGGCATCCCAACCATGCTTTGGCCAACTCCAACACCTTGGGAACCTTGGGGACCCGAACGCGCTGAGAATCGTCATCTTCCTACTCGGACATTAACCACAACATAACTCCTATCCAAGGAAGGATCCGAACAACTCTCTCTCACCATGACGATCGAAACCACGCGGCTTAGCTACCATCGCTCTTGTTCGGTTTCCAAGCGAACTCCAACCAACGATCAACAAAAGATCCACCAACCAAGCTTAGGTCCAACTTAACAAATCTTGCCTAAGCAACAACTTGATACCACGAGCACGGTATCCTTACCACCTCAACCAAAGCCTTACAACATCCATCCGAGTCCAACTTCTCCAGAACCGAGCACTAGATCCCCAAAGCAAACCCTACATGGATCGAAACTCTCGCCACGGAACGAACCACACAAAACACACTTGTGTGCACAACTCTCAACCTTCCTTTAGAGATCCAAGACTAACAAGCGCTTTTCCCAAAAAGCAACACTAGCTCTGGCAGGATACAAATGATCCAAGGAACACCAAAAGTTCCATCTCCACACGATACTCTGCCGAGGCAACCTTGCTCTACCAAAGCATAATCATGCCAAACCAAACTTACTTTGTACCAAGCCTCAACCAAGGGTGCTTACCCCTAAGGCATCCAAAACCTCTCGCAAGGCATCGGCTCATCTCGCCTCATAGGCATCCGGCTCATCTCATGAGCATCCAACTCAGGATCCTCTGCTGGACCAAACTCGCATATACGATGCTCAACTCTCCTCGCCTTAGGCCCTCGAAGGTAGTTGACCGCACTACCAACCACAAAGAAAATCTCTTGGCCTTAGCACTAGCGTGAGACTCACAAGCACTAACATTTACCAACCCGGCAACTGGCCGACTTACTCAACCTCCGAAACAACGGGAAGAGGCTCTCGGCTCCTCTCGAGCATCCTTTCGCTTGTAGTCCATCGACTACCACCGAACTAGCCCTCCGCACGACCTAAGCGGGTGCAACTTCCATAAACAGATCCAAGGCTAAAGGAGTACGCTGAACTCCGAGCGGCATAGAACCATCGCTATGCCCAAGCCAAGCTCAAGCTCGAACCGGACTTAGTGCCAAAGTGGCACACCAACCAATGCACCTCAAGTGCTACTACTACCAAATCCACATCCGAGGAAGTGGGGTGTTAAACAACAAAGAGGCTCGCAAGGGGCAAAGATGACCCTTCATCCGCCTCAAGCCACTAACACGGCAACTTGCCAAACCATCGGGCGTGGTGGAGACTCGCTAGTCCACCTCTCACAAGGGACTTCCACCACCATCCGATGAACCAAACAAAGACAGAACGGCACACCTCGGCCTCGAGCAGCGGGGCATCCCACACACGGATGCTAAACTCAAAACTGGCCAACTACTTTACTACTAGCAAAGAGGGACTTACTAAAACATCGAGCTCTACAGGCATCCATTTGCCAACCTCGGGCGTCTCCATCAACGCCAACAAACTCATCCGAATAAACTGCTGATCATGCCCTCCGGGAACCTCGGGGCTACAAGAGCTCTTTGGAGGAAAAATGTGAAACAAACTCTGTCAATTTGGGCTATCTCGTGCCGGGACTCCTCACTACGCGCTACAAAGCTGCGCACTGGGTCTCCGCTCTCTCGATAGCTAAAGACACGCCATCAAATCTCTCATGGTGGAGCACACTCTGCTCAAGGAGTCTCACTGCGAGTATTTGCTAGCCTCTACCCCCTCCTCTAGGCAACTCAATCGCCGGGGCCAAATCGGCATGCGCCTAACAACTGGACGCGGCCTCAACATCAACACGATCGGTCCAACTCCTCGGTCGGACATGCCAAGCGCCACTGCTCCTGCGGGTGCGATCAACATCTTGGCGATCCGCACGAAGCACCACCACCCTCTCACTAGGGAAAAGCAAAGAATCGGGCCACAAATGGCCAACGGGAGTCTAAGCTCTGCTCTCCTGCGGAACGATGTTCCGGGGCATCCGAATCTATCTCGGATACCTCAACAAGCCGCCAAACAAAGCTGCTCGCCACTCTTGAGAAAGTTGGCATGATGGCTCACTAAGCCCAAACCAACAACGAGTCGAAACTCGCTCGTCTCTCCGCTCCACAACACTACACAAGGCATACACTAGATGAAAGGTATTGTAAATTCTTAACCCTTTTCTAAAAGCAGAAAACTTAGGCGCACTGATGACCGGTCTGAGTGGTGATCATGGGAAAGACGACCTACAACAAAAGGTCGGTCTACAAAGTCTATGACTCGAGCTCGATACCAATCAGTAAAGACCCCACCCAAAAGGGGCTCTAAATAGGCCTTTACCCCAATGCATGCATTCAAAGGAAAGGATAATATGCAAATAAGTTTTGATTCCCAATTAAAACAAAACAATCAAGGTTCAATCAGAAATCAATATAGTTTGTTTGAAACACGTCCCTCTGTCTCCAAGCACTGTTTCAAGGCAAATACATTTCCAAAACGTACACTCGATCAGAGATTTATTAAAACATTTGAAACAACCTCAAATTCAATAAAGCGGGAATCCACAAAATCATTGAGAGAAAACATCCTAGGGCTCGTGTGCGCCACATGCATTGTGGGAAATGAAAGACAAGAGTCATAGAAATAAAAAGTCGAGACGACAAAGACGTTCCCATGATCATAGCTCCCCTTCACCATCCCGCCTCGCGCCATGGTTACTCGAAGATAAGTAAGGGTGAGTAACGAATTACTCAAGAAGAATCCCGACCAGGGTACAATACGATGCACATGGTCATCTAGATGAGTGTATGCAAGCTATGAACATAAACACATAATAGAGCACATAGCTTAAGTCCACACTTGGACCTCGGATGCCAACTCGGGGTCTTAGTCCGGAATAATCCACACCACACAATACGCCCTATACGAGAACCAAGTCTCGCCCTCGGCTACATCTCTGCCATCGTCACGAAAGGTGCACTAGCTCAAGATCCCGAGGAGCTCTCCGGCCGGGCGTGTAATGAGCGTAAGCATGCACCGCGTGCTCTGCAGAACTATGGGGTGCGGGTCTAGTGGCAAGCGCCCATGTCCGATCCACCACGCCTAACTAAATCTCCGGATCGGTGTCACCGACATAGGGGTGTGAGACACGGACACGTGAACTATGTCACCTGAACCACCGCACTGAGGCTAAGGAACCGGTCGTGGTAGGCTTACACTGTGTAGCGGTCCTTGCCCTAACAGTGGCAATCAAGGGCTACGGCCGAACACGCCGAGGACGTGCCGATCTGTCGGGACGAGGCAATGCCAAGTCATCATCCCGACCGTTGGGGCATTTAACGATCGCCACCCTCACCCAAGATTGCGGGGCCTACCGGTCGGGTTAGCTAAACCCTAACGGGTCCAGGGACGAGAACTCGTCTCGACGCCCCCGCCATGGATGCAAGATACTTTATGCATCAGCCGGATGATGCTACCTACCTACACTTTAACCTATCATATCAATAACATACAATCCAATACAATCCAAAACGTGCTCAACAGATATACAACGAACCTAGCATGGTACTACGAAGCAAGAACAGAGATATGAGCATGCTAGAACGGAACAACCTAGCATGGGCTAACATGAGAGAACAACATACGAAGTCATGCTAGTCAGAATTGAACAGAGCACCTAAACTATACATGCTGATAATCACAAAAAAACATACAAACAACAATCACATAGAACATCGCAGGTCCACACAACTCCGGTGAAGAAATCCTTACTGGCCGGGAGGCAACTACACACAAAATCCTAAGCCGCGATCGAACCCGAGCTAGCTACCGAGAACCTAACAAAAACAATGATAATCACACTCTAAAGGCTTAAATATAATAAAATAAATAGGGCTCGGCCGGGGAGCAACTCACGCGAGCGCGGTGACACGCTGACGGGCAGCAAAGACGGTGGCCGCTGCTTGGCGCGGATGGGCGCTGATGGGCGGCAAATGGGCGCACACCGGGCGCTGATGGCGGCAAATGGGCGACATCTGGCGCTGGCTGCGCGCGAGACGACGGCAGCGCAGGGGGCGCGGATGGCGCTAAGCGCGGCGCGCTGGCTGAGACGGCAGACGCACGACGGCACGGCGCAGACGCAGAAGGGCGCGCGCGCGCGCGAGCGCGACAGCGGCGCGCGCGCGATGCGACGCGAGCTGGCTTCGGGCGGCGGCGATGGCAGGCGCTGCGCGCGCGGCGAACGGTGCGATCTGGCGGCGGCTACGACGCGACGGACGCTATGGATCGGGTGCTGCGCGACCTCATTGGCGGCTGCGCGGCACTGGCGCTGAGGCTGCGTCTGCTGGCGCGCTGGCGCTCTGGCGGCCTTCTTCTTTGGCGCTGGGCCGCTGGTGCGATCTGGTGGGCCGCTCGACCGGCTGCTGCTCACTGGGTCGCTGGCTGGCGGAGCGGCGCTCGGCCGCAAGGGAAGAAAATCACGGCAAGGGGCTTGGGAGAGAGAAGAGGGTTGGGCGGCCATGGAGTTTTTGGGAAGAAAACACAAAACCTAATTTCTTTTCATTTAACCAAATGCACAAAACTCCAAAGATCCAAGGGTAACTAAGATATGACGCGGAAAGAGTAACAAGAGCTCTCCATAGCTCAAGGCGCACGCCTCCTCACAAAGCTTTCAGGAGACCAGGTTCGAATCCCAAGCGCAACACAAATTTCCTATATTTTTACTTTTGCATCTATCCATGCTCAAACCCATCCACAAAGCCTCAAAACTTACATAATACCATCCAATAATTTTAGCAATCTGAAAAAGATATAAACGGCCACGACGCCCGACCAAATTACCAAAATACCCCCTGGGGCATACCTCAAGACCGGGATGAAAACTCGGGCCGTTACATCTTATCTCTAGCTAACATACTAACTCCCGAAGGAGTTGCAACAGATAACTCAAAACCTAGAGGCTCTAGCCTTAACTTAGCATGCTCAAGCCAAACAACACGGATACAAATGAATGCGTAGGGGCAGAATCAAACAAGACAAATGCGCAGTGATCTAAAACAAGAAGCGTGCACCGCCGCAGCGGCATCCGTATGCTCGGCCTCCGACGGGTCGTAGCAAACACTCGACCTCGCTGCTGCGGCCGATTTTGAGCCGCCATAGCTGGGTTGATCGCAAAAAGCGGGCAGTGCCCCTTCTTACCACAATGAAAACATAATCCGGGTCCAAACCGACAAGCTCTGCGTGGACTTTCCCACAAGTAGCACATGCGGGAACTCGCTCGGGTCCTCCTGCTTTGTGGCTGGAAACGGACTAGAGCTCTCCACGATCTCTCGCTTCGAATCGCCTTTGGCGGCGCTGCCGCCTCCCCGAAAGTCAAACTTCCTCTTCGCCTTTGCCGCTGCTTTGGGACGCCAAACAGATCGGCAACAACCCGCTCGGCAGGATACTTCCGTTATAAATCGTGGCTAATCTGGATGACCCTAGCATAAGTGTCGGGGCACGAGCCACGACATCCCGAGAAACACCACCGCCTCAATCCGGATATGAACTTCCGAATCTTCACTCGGGGTGGCAATCAAGCGAGGAGCAAAATACCCATACTCACGAGAACTTGCGCTCATATTCCTCAATAGAATCGAACCTTGCTTCGAGTTCGGAAAAGCTCCACCATTTTCTCTTGAGCCTCATCACCGATGTACTTCTCCCTGAACTCGGCCTTGAAGAACTCCCAAGAAGCGGCGGAGACCCGGTGGTCTCTCGCTCAAGGTGGACTCCCACCATCATCTCATTGTGCCCCTAGCACATGAGCCGCACATCTCGGCCTCTGAATATCGGGGCACACCATGATCGAGGAAGGTGTACTCCAAATGGGCAATCCACAGGCCGCCGCTAGCGCATCTCCGGTGGCATCAAACTTCTCGAGGCTTCCACTTCACAAAATCCTTCACCACCTACCCAACTCCTCGGCACCCTCCGCCATATCCGCCTCGGTGCTACTTGCTCCTATGGAGCTGGAGGTCTTTGCTACGCTCTCTTTGAACAATCGAGTCACCGCTCAACTGGGCTCGGGACTCTTCCCGCTACGCCAACAAGGCTCAGGTCTCGCCTCTGGTCGCTCAACATACCGACCATAAAAGCCCTCATAGACTCGGCAAAATCTGCTCCAGGAGCGCCTCTCACGGCGCTCGATCGCCTCAACGCCCGCTCTAGGCGTAGCGATGAAGGAGCCGCTGGTGGGATGCCATCGATCTCGGCTTGGGACGATGTCCTGCGAGATCGATCCGATCCACGATACCTCGACCGCTCTCGAACCTCCTCTCCGATGACGGTGGATAGCATCTTTGGCGATCTACATCCAAACCAACAACGAATCAAAACACGCTGTCACCATTCCACAACACCAAACAAGGCATACACTAGATGATAGGTATTGTAAATTCTTAACCCTTTTTCTTTCTAAAACAATAAACCTAGGCGCACTGGATGATGACCTCGCTTGAGTCTTGGTGATCATGGAAGGATGACCTACAACAAAGGTCGGATCTACAGAATCTATGACTCGAGCTCTACGATATGTAACGCCCGCTTTTCTATTTTGGTTACCCGGTGATTTCGGGTCATTATTCGGATGTTCGGATGGGCCGTTAGAGCTATTTTAACCCTTAGGGGCATTTTGGTCTTTTGCCCCTGGCCGTGGTTTTGTGGATTTCGAGGATTCCGTGGTCATTCCCGCCTTTTGAAGCTTAATGGTTGTTGGTTGCAAGACCCGAGAGGTTTGGGCAAGTTGTTTGGAAGTTTGGAGGTGTTTTAGAAAATGGCAAAATTAATTGTAATTTTGGTGCTTCCATTGGGTTTTGAGCCCTTGCCTAAATGGTCTTAGGAGTTTGTAGGAAAAGTGAGTCTTATTTTTAAATAAGTTTGTTTGGGTAGGGACTCGAAGGAGGAAGCCCAGGGGAAGGGATTTAGGTCACCAAGACCTATTTAAATTAGGAAAAGGAAAGAAAATCAAGAAAATCCAATTCCCTTGTTTTACCACTTTTTCTCTCTCTCTCTCTCTCTCTCTCTCTTCCTCTCTCTCTCCGGCCGACCTCACCAAGAAACCCAACCGAGCCTCACCGAGCCGTCCCGGCCACCAAGCAACCCAACCAGTGAGCGGCCAGTCGAAAGCGGCCAGCCAGACAGATCGCACCAAAGAAGCCCCATCCATCGTCGCCAGCAGACCCCCCACCAAAGCGAGATCGGTCGCAGCCGGCCAGCGCCAGCGCCAGACGCCAAAGAAGCGCGCCCCCGCCGCGTTTACCCGTCCGCGCTGTCACAAGCACGCACTGCACGCATCGCCTAATCGATTCCGCGCCCAGCTGCGCGCCGCGCCAGCGCCCGTGTCACTGGGCCTTTCGTCCTCGCACCGCACGCCCAAGAATTGGCCCAAAGCCAGCCAAGCGCCCGCCAGCGCGCAGCGCCGCGCAGCACAAAGCCGCCGCGCCGCCGCGGCGCCCACCTGCTCGCCCGGTACGTCCCGCCTCGCCCACTGCCGCCGAGTGCCTGCTTTGCCGAGATAGATGGGACCGAGATCTAGTGCCTTCTCGGTTGGTTGCTCGGGTTCACTTAGAAGCTCGGAGAGTCGTTTGGTTGGCTTATGGTAGTTATTTTCGCTTGTTTCGTGTAAGGATTTCTTACGAGTGGTTGTGTGGACCTGCGATGCTATCATGATTGTGCTTTGTATGCTTGGTTGTTGTTATGAGTATGTTAGCTATTGAACGACTTGTGTTTGAAATCTTGCTAGCATCTTTGCTTGTTGTTCATGTTAGTTCCATGCTAGGTTGTTCTTCCAAAGACATGCCATGTCTTGTGATTGTATGAAAATTTCCAGTGGATAGGTTACATGTTTTCTCTTGCTTCCATATCGTGTTGCTCTTGTGTCCCCGATATATTCTCGTTAGTTCCATGCAAGGGGTTTAATTATCTTGGCATACCTTGTTCTATTTTATCTGTTAGTTCCATGCCGGGCATGGGCGGGTAATTTATAGTGTAGAAGGCGTAGGGGTAACTAGTTTAGGTCCCGCTCGGGTAGGACCCCGATGGACATCCGGAGGTGTAAGACCGATGGGCATCCTAGGTGTGTAAGTCCTCGATGGGCATCACCGAGTTGGAGGTGTAAGACCCGATGGGCATCCTAGGTGTGTAAGTCTCGATGGGCATCACCGAGTAGGAGGTGTAAGACCCGATGGGCATCCTAGGTGTGTAAGTCCCGATGGGCATCACCGAGTTGGAGGTGTAAGACCGATGGGCATCCTAGGTGTGTAAGTCCCGATGGGCATCACCGAGTTGGAGGTGTAAGACCGATGGGCATCCTAGGTGTGTAAGTCCCCGATGGGCATCACCGAGTTGGAGGTGTAAGACCACGATGGGCATCCTAGGTGTGTAAGACCCGATGGGCATCACCGAGTTGGAGGTGTAAGACCGATGGGCATCCTAGGTGTGTAAGACCGATGGGCATCACTGAGTTGGAGGTGTAAGACCCCGATGGGCATCCTAGGTGTGTAAGTCCCCGATGGGCATCACTGAGTTGGAGGTGTAAGACCCCGATGGGCATCCTAGGTGTGTAAGACCCCGATGGGCATCACTGAGTTGGAGGTGTAAGACCGATGGGCATCCTAGGTGTGTAAGACCCGATGGGCATCACCGAGTTGGAGGTGTAAGTCCCCGATCGACAGCAGACCGAGTCCTAGGTTGTGTAAGGCCCGAAGGGCATCCAAGTGTAAAACCTAGGATAGGGAGTAGATGAAAGCCCTTGAATAGGCTCGCTCTAGAAGTAGCTCATAGCCTAACTCAACCGTTTTGCTCTAAGTCATTGTTTTATTTGCATGTATACTAGGGTGCTAGATGATCGATGTATCGTCATTGTACCCGGTTGGGGATTCTTCTCGAGTATGTTTATACTCACCCTTATTTCTGTGGTTTTTCCACGGGTAACTTGGGACATCGGCGGGATGGCTAGGAGGAGGCTACTGGATGATCATGGAAAGTCGACTGGGATGCATGTTCTTTTATTGTTTTCTTTATGATTTAGCATGTAGTGGGACTTGAGTCCCTAGGAAAACACTCAAACTATTTTATGGTTCTCGCACTCAGTACTCTTGTTTTGTTTTTAAGAAAAGCACCGATCAGTCAATTACTCTTGATTTTTACATTGGCTTCGTGGTTTGTTTAAAGTTCTCATTAATTGCAAAAGTTTTAAACTGTAGAATGGATGGTGTTTTACATTCCTAGGCATGCATGCTAAGTAAGGATCTAGGTTAGAGACCGCTTCTTTTGGGTCGGGTCTTTACATGATACCAACTGTAAAGACCCGACCCAAAAAGGGCACTAAATAGGCCTTTACCCCAATGCATGTGTTAAAAGGAAAAGACATGATGCAAATAAAGTTTTCGGATTCCCATTAAATCAAAACATTCAAGATTCATTCAGAACAATAGAGTCTATTGAAACCTGTCCCTGTCTCCAAGCACCTGTTTCACAGACAAATACATTTCCAACAGTTTACTCTGATCAGAGATTTTATTAAAAACATTTAAAACATCCTCAAATTCAACAAGCTGGAATCCACAAATAATTCAGAAAAGTATCCTAGGCTCTCGTGTGCGCCACATGCATTCAGGGGGAAAATAACGAAAAGAGTCATAACATAAGAAAAGTCAGAGATGACAGCAGGATTCCATGATCACAGCTCCTCCTTCAGCCATCCTGCCTCGCGCCTCGGTTACCTGTGGAAAACCACAAAATAAGGGTGAGTAACGAATTACTCAGTAAGAATCCCCAACCGGGGTACAATACGATATAAAAGATCATCTAGAGAATGTATGCAAGCCATGGGTATAAGCACAGAGCGGAGAACATAGCTAAGTCCACACTTGGACCTCGGATGCCAACTCGTGGTCTTAGTCCAGGAAAATACCACCATACACTATACGCCCTATACGGAAACAAGTCCCGGCCACATCTCATCGTCACGAAAGGTGCACTAGCTCAAGATCCCGAGGAGCTCTCCGGCCGGCGTTGTAATGAGCGTAAGCGCGCACCGCGTGCTACTGCAGAACTATGGGAAGTGCGGGTCTAGTGGCAAAGTCGCCCATGTCCATCCACCACGCCTAACTAAATCTCTACGGATCGGTGTCACCGACATAGGGGTGTGAGACACGGACACGTGAACTATGTCACCTAAACCACCGCACTTTGAGGCTAAGGAACCGGCCGTGGTAGGCTTACACCAGAAGCGGTCCTTGCCCTAACAGTGGCAATCAAGGGCTACCGCCGAACACGCCGAGGACGTGTGTCGATCGTCGGGGACGAGGCAATGCCAAGTCATCATCCCGACCGTTGGGGCATTTAACAGTCTGCCACCCTCACCCAAGATTGTCGGGCCAGCCGTTAGGGTTAGCTAAACCCTAACGGGATCAGGGGCGGAGTACCATCTCGTACGTCCCTGTTGGGGATGCAAGTTACGTTATGCATCCGGCCCGGATGATGCTATCTACCTGAACTCTAAATCATAGCAATAATAACAAATCATACAATGCAGTCCAAAATGTGATCAACAGATACAAGGAACCTAGCATGATACTACGAAGCAAGAACAGATATTGAACATGCCAGAATGGAACAACCTAGCATGGGCTAACATGAGAACAAAACAAGAGTTCATGCCAGTCAGGAATTCAGAACAGAGCACCTAGGGCTAAACATGTTGTTACACATACACAGGCATACAAAACATCAATCACAAATATACCGCAGGGCCCACACAACTCCGGTAAGAAATCCTTACCTTGGTCGGAAGGCTTCTACACACAAATCCTAAGCTGCGGAACAATCCGGTAAGAAATCCTAGCAAACCAATAATAATCAGTATCTAAAAAGTCTAAAAACAATAGGACAGCAAGCTCGGCTCGGGGCACTCACGCGGCACGGCGAACGAACTTGGAGTTGCTGGCAGGCTGGCCCGGCAGGGCTGGGCGCTGGCTGCGGCCGGGCGCATTGGTGGCGCATGGACGAGACGGGACTCGGTAGGGCGAGCAAAGACGCAAGACGGCGCACGGCGCGCTGGCGGCGGCGATGCGCATGACACTGGCGATCTTTCGCGAGGACGCGCGCGTGGGCGAACGTCTGGGCGTGCGGGCGAGCGGCTCGGCAAGCGACAAGGGCGAAAGCGCGCGGACGTCAGGCGTCTGCTGCTGCGCGCGATCTGGCGTGACGTCGGGCTGGCGATGGTCGAGCGGTGTGGCCGATTCTTTGTCGTGGCGAGACACGGGCGCGACAGAGGCCGTGATGGCGAAGCGGCAGGCCGCTTCAGCGATCCGGGCGACTGGTGAGCGATGGCGCGGCGGCGGGGCCGCTCAACGGATCTGGGCGATCCGTGCGATCGCAGGGGAGCGGTGGTGCGACGGCGAGGGCGATCTGTCTTCGCCGCTTTGGCGCGATCCGGCGTCGGCGATCCGCCGGCTGGGCGTGCGACGATGGTCTGCTGGGCCGGGCTTCTCGGTGGCTGCAATCAACACAAACACACACAACACACCTCTTTTCACTTGGCCAAAAGCACACCAAACGGATGAGAAGAAGAAGAGGAAGATCGATACCTACCGGAATGATGATGAACGATCCAAGGGAGCTGCAAGGATGAAGAATCGGCAAGGGCTATGGAGAGGAGAGCTTGTGTGCCAAGAGGAGATTTGGAGAAGAAGATGGAATAAACCTAATTTCTATTTCATTTAACCAAATGCACCAAAACTCCAAAATCCAAGGCTAACCAAAAAATGATGCAGGAAGAGCAACAAGAGCACCTAATGGCTCAATGGCACACATCTCCACAAGCTTCCCAGGAGACCCGGGTTCAAACCCCAGCTGCAGCTCAATTTCCTTTATTTTTACTTTTGCATCAAACCTTGCTCAAAGCAAACCACAAATCCTTCCAAAACCTACAAAAATCCAACCAATAGTTTTAGTAATCGAAAAGACACAAACGGCCCTGACGGCCCGACCAAATTACCAATTTACCCCTAGGGCATACCTGGAAGACCGGGATGAAAAACCTGGGTCGTTACAGAGGCCCTCGGTGCTCATCTGTGCAACATGATCCACCGACCTAAAGCTAAGAACCGGCCAGGGCAACCTTACACCGATGGCAGGGTTCCGCTCTAGCAGGCTACAAACTAGGCTATGCCGAAGTGGGTAGCTAATTCCACAACCCTACGGTCGGGGGTAGCAAGATACGTTATGCTTCGCACACTTTACTCCCGCACGAGCTCATCGGGACAAAGTACGTTATGTCCGCTCCAACACGGATGATGACAAACCCTACAACTTTATCTAAGAGTACAGAGAAAAAGCAATGATTCCTGGCTAGCAAGCAAAGACCGACATCAATCACACTACCAAGCATGATACTACGAGCTTAAGCAGGAATCACAAGCATGCTGGCAGAACAAACCTAGCATGGCACTAACATGTAATATCAAGCAAACATGCTAGCAAAAATCAATCAAAGCTGCTCTATTATTATCATGCTCATAACAGTCAGCAAACAAGCAAGGCATAATCATGAAAATATCGCAGGGCCCACACAACTCCGGTAAGAAATCCTTACCTGGTCGGAAGGCAACAACACACAATAAAAATAACTGCGATCGAACCCGAGCAACCTATATCGAGCCAAACAAACACATCAATAATCATAAATAGCCCTAAATACACTAAAATAAATAGGGCTCGGCTCGGGAGCAACTCACGAGGCGCGGCTGACACGCAAACGAGCCGGCAGTTTGCGGGGGCTAGGCAAGCACTGGCCTGGCTGGCGCTGCTCGGTCCGGGCGCAGCGCCGGGCGCGAGCTGCGCATGGAGGGGCGCTGGGCTGCGCGCAGACGGCACGCGAGCGACACAGGGCGCGCGGGCGCAAGCGCGCGATCTGGCGCTGGGACGCGGGACTCGAGCGCGGACGACACGGCGACGCGACGCAGCACTGTGCACGGCTCGGCACAGTGCGCAGCTGGGCGACACGGACTAGGGTAGGGCGCACGACGCTCGGGCTGGCGAGGGCTCAGGCTGGCGAGGGCGAGGGCACGCGAGGCTCGTCCGGGCGACTGGGCGCGGGATGTGGCGGGCGGGGCCGCTAGTAGCTGTTGCTGCCATCTTGCTTGGCTGGGCAAGCGAGCCAAAGGGCCGGGTCGGTCTAGGTAGGGGGGGCTGGGAGAGAGAGAGAGAGAGAGAGAAAATGAATTTGGGGAAAAAATAAAAGAAAAAGGGAAATAAAAAGGAAAAATGGGAAAAAGGGAAAAAATGGGATTTTAATTCCATTTCCATCCTTATCCACTTAACAACCTCAAAACTCCCATTTCCCGGCTTCCTCCTTCGAGACCCGACCGAAGCAATCTTTTCCAATAAATCAAACTCACTTAAATCCAACTCCCAAAGCAACATTAAGGGCCTGGGCTCGAATCCCAAAGGAAACACACAACCAACCAACACTTTGCCAAAGCCCAAACCACAACCAAGCATCCAACCGACTAGCCCAAACACCACGGAACTCGCAGCCACCAACAAACAAGGCTCGACAAAGGCAGGAGCTACCTCGAAGCCCAGAAAACCACAAATCCTGCCCGGAGAGCCAAAAGACCAAAATACCCCCAAGGGGCCAAACGGCTCTAAAACCCAACCAAACAACCGAATCTTGACCCGAAGGCACCTCGAAAACTGGAATAGGAAACTGGGTTGTTACACACTGCTAGTTCCAAGTTGGGGGTTCAAGCGATTGAGGATCCTCGGATGTTGCTTCCGAGAGAGTTGGTTGTTGTTGCCCTTGGGTTTGAGCAAGACAGCGAGAGTGTGTGAAGTTCGCTGTCCTTCGAAAGTCCGCTTGCTGGGCAATCGTTCCTGTTGAGGAGGAGTCAACTTAGCTCCTGAGTTGTGTAGTTGATCAGAGTAGCGCAGCGGTCAGCCCAGCGAGAGTGTCACTGCGTTTGTTTGTTAGCAAGCAGAAAGTTGTTTGTTCCCGCAAGGGCGGAGGCTTGCCAGTTCAAGGACTTGAGTTGTTGCTGGAAGGTGTTGGATCTTTGGAGTTTGTAGAACCCCTTAGTTCTTTGGTAGTTGAGTTGCACCGTGGATGTCGGCCTCGAGTTTTAACTTTTGAGGTAGTCTTGCCGACTCGTGTTGTTCAGGATCCGCAAGCTTGTGGTCGTCGCTATCCTTATTCCTCGCGATGTTTCGTGGGTGGAGTTTCTGGATTGGAAGAAGAGTTAGGTCTAAGCTATAAGGAGGAAGTCCTTGGAGAAGCCAGATGGGCTTAAGAGTTGAGTGGCAGCTTGGAGGCGAGCCTTGCTCGTTATAAGCTTGGGTTGAGTTTCTGCAGAGCAAGCCTTCTCGGGCTTTGTTCCTAGTTGATGTGCGTTCGCAGTTGGCGTTTTAGCTGAGCCACAGTTGAGTGGGTTGGCACAGAGATGTCGTGGCATTGGTTGGAAACCTTGGAGTTGTTATCCTTCAGCTATTGTGTTGCTAGTAGCCACGTAATGTTTTATTCCTTGCTCCTCGAGATTTCCGTAAGAGGAATGTTGGTTGTTTTTCTGTCTGACGATGTTCTCTTAGGCTAGTGGCTGATCGAATTGCATTGGAAAGTTTGTTGTCGGCCGTTGAGGGGCTCTAGTTTATTAGTTTGGCCGAGTGGAGCCTATGCCTGGACCTTGTCTTCTAAAGGTGGCCGAGTTGAAAGTTAATTTGGTGTGATGGTGGTAGCCGTTTGGTGAACCAGAAAAGTGCCCCTTGGCTTTGGTGCTTCGATTTCTCGTAAGTGTTGTGGACGCGTGCTAGTTGGAGAAGTTTGCCTTGGGATCAGTCACCAGTTGGTGGTTCGATTTGGATTTCGTTAAGGATTGTAGGCATCCATTGGGGTTCGCAGATCTCTTGCGAAGTAAGAGTAGGCCGTTTAGTTTTCGAAACACGAGGAGGTTGGTTGTTTGGTCAGCATGGTGAAGGGTCGAGGTTTTGTTTGATAACAAACTATGAGCATTCAGAGAAGTTACGCCGAGCGTGGCGTAGAGTTTTAGAGCTTGTGACCCGTCCACGAGTTTTTTTGAGTGGCGCGTGAGAGCGCGTTCCGAGTTGGGCTAGCGAGGGTTAAGTGAGCCCTAAGATTTTAAGACCGTTTGAGAGCTAGTGCGAGTTTGAGGATGTGTATTACCATTAGCACTATCACATCTATTTCTTTGAGTTCGGTGTATGCCCAGTCTTGGTTGAGATAGTTTGGTGTGCATGGATGGCTTGTGGCTTGGAGCCTCTGGGAACCCAAGAGGGTTCGGTTTCGAAGAAGGATTTGTGTTGTCTTAACCGGGAGCTTGGTTGGTTAAGAATCAGTGGAGTTTTCCTAGAGTTGTTTTCGTCTTAGGACTTTCGAGGACGAAAGTCTTAAAAGGAGGGAGTATTGTAACGGCCCAGTTTTCTATTTCGGTTACCCAGGTGATTTCGGGACATTATGCGGATGTTCGGATGGGCCGTTAGAGCTATTTTAACCCTTAGGGGTATTTTGGTCTTTTTGCCCCCGGTCAGGGTTTTGTGGATTTTCAGGATTCCAGGGTCACTCCTTCCCTTGTCGAGGCTTGATTGTTGTTGGTTGCAGGACCCAAGAAGTTCGGGCTAGTTGGTTGGAAGTTTGGAGGTGATTTGGTAATTAACTAAATTATTGTTAATTTAAGTGCTTCCATTGGGATTTGAGCCCTTGCCCTTGATGGTGATTTGGGAGCTTGGTTTAAATGAGTTTTAATAACGAGAAAAGGTTGCTTCAGCCAGGACTCGAAGGAGGAAGTCCGGGGAAGAGATTTAGGTCACCAAGACATATTTAAATTAGGAAAAGGAAAGAAAATCAAGAAAATCTCATTCCCCTTGTTTTACCTCTCTCTCTCTCTCTCTCTCTTTCTCTCTCTCTCCTTGCCGACCTCACCAAGAAACCCAACCGAGCCGCACCGAGCCGCCCCGAGCCACCAGCCCCAGCAGCAGCCCCTGCCTGCCATCAGCCATGTTGCCCAGCCATCAGCCCAGTCGCCCAGCTATTAGCCATGTCGCCCAGCCAAGCAGCCCAGACGCCTGTCGCAGCCGACAGCCCGTCGCCCAGACGCCAGACGCCCAGCAGCGCGTCGCACAACCCGTCTCCCAGCGCCCGGCGCGCCGCGTCGGCGTCTCGTCATACACGCAGACGCAGACGCCGCGCCGCGCCGCGCTGCTGCCTCCTCGCCCCAGCGCCGTCGCGCATGCATGGCGATCATGTCGCAAGACCCGTCCGCGCGCACTTCTTTCCTTTGCGCGCCAGCGTGCCCAAAGAAGCTTGATCACGCCGCCGCCCAGTACCGCACGCCCCGCTCGCCCACTTGCCGCCGAGAGCCTGTTTTGCCAAAATTGTTGGGGCCGAGACCTTGTACCTTCTCGGTTGGTAATTCCCGAGCCTCCACTCTTTTGGACCCTAAGTTGATTGGCTGTTTTTATTTAATTAAGATATTTTTATTAAATGCTTAGGTTGCTCGGGTTCACTTAGAAGCTCGGGAGTCGCTTGGTTGGCTTATGGTAGTTATTTTCCGCTTGTTTCCAGGTTAGGATTTCTTACCGTGGTTGTGTGGACCCTGCAACATTATCATGATGTGCCTTATATGCATGTTTACTTCTATGAACATGATTAGTGGATAGGAGAGCTTGTGATTGCATTCTTGCTAGCATGTTTGCCTGTTTCTACATGTTAGTGCCATGCTAGGATTGTTCTTCCAGCATGCTTGAGATTCATGCTTTAAGTTTGTAGTATCATGCTAGGTTATGTGTGATTGATGTTGATATGTATGTCTAGCCAGGAATCAGTTATTTTGTACTCTTAGCTAGTATAGTAGAGTTTGTCATCATCCAGAGGCTGAGAGCGGACATAACGTACTTTGTCCCCACCGGTCGGGAGTAGAGCGAAGCATAACGTACATTGCTTCCCCCCGGCAGCCGATGTGGATTTAGCTACCAAATCGGCATAAGCCTAGTTTGTAGCCTGCTAGAGCAGAACACTGCCAAAGGTGCAAGCCTGCCTTGGCGGTTCTTAGCTTCGTGTCGGTGGTACAGCAGCTGCATAGATGAGTGCCGAGGGCCTCGCACCTCGTGTGTCAAAGTGACACCGTTTCCGAGTCTTTAGGCATGCGTACCTGGTGTAAGGACCCGACCTGGAATACGGTCCTAAACCTAGGTCCTCACTCAGCATGCAAGTTAAATATTTCAACAAGCGGTTTAGTGCTCATATTTAAAACTTTTTCAAAACATTTGGAAACGGGGAACACTTAAAACATAACCAACAATTTTCATAAGCAAATCCAATCAAGGTAAAATAAGCATGGCCAGTATTTATAAAAGAACATTCAAAACAGTTTAAACAACTTTAACATCATTCCCCTAGGACTTATGTCCACCTACATGCTGAATAAATAAATGCGAACAATAAACAGCAGAGTGCGGTAGCCCCCATGATCAAAACTCCATCCGCTAGCCATCCCGGTGTTGTCCCAAGTTACCCGGTGGAAAAACCACAGAAATAAGGGTGAGTATAAACATACTCAGTAAGAATTCACAATCGGGGTACAATACGATACATCAGTCATCTAGCACCCTAGTATACATGCAAATAAAACAATGACTTAGAGCAAAACGGTTGAATTAGGCTATGAGCTACTTCTAGAGCGAGCCTATTCAAGGGTTTTCATCTACTGCCTATCCTAGGTTCTACACTTGGATGCCCTTCGGGCCTTACACAACCTAGGACTCAGTGATGCCCAGTTGGGCCTTACACACCTAGGATGCCTATCGGGGCCTTACACCTCCAAAATCAGTGATGCCCAATGGGGTCTTACACACCTAGGATGCCCATCGGGGTCTTACACCTCCAACTCAGTGATGCCCATCGGGGACTTACACACCTAGGATGCCCATCGGTCTTACACCTCCAACTCGGTGATGCCCATCAGGGACTTACACACCTAGGATGCCCATCGGTCTTACACCTCCAACTCGGTGATGCCCATCTGAGGACTTACACACCTAGGATGCCCATCGTGGTCTTACACCTCCAACTCGGTGATGCCCATCCGGGACTTACACACCTAGGATGCCCATCGTGGTCTTACACCTCCAACTCGGTGATGCCCATCGGGACTTACACACCTAGGATGCCCATCGGGTCTTACACCTCCAACTCGGTGATGCCCATCGAGGACTTACACACCTAGGATGCCCATCGGGTCTTACACCTCCAACTCAGTGATGCCCATCCGGGACTTACACACCTAGGATGCCCATCGGGGTCTTACACCTCCAACTCGGTGATGCCCATCGAGGACTTACACACCAAGGATGCCCATCGAGGTCTTACACCTCCAACTCGGTGATGCCTATCGGGACTTACACACCTAGGATGCCCATCGGTCTTACACCTCCAACTCGGTGATGCCCATCGGGGACTTACACACCTAGGATGCCCATCAGGGTCTTACACCTCCAACTCAGTGATGCCCATCGGGGACTTACACAACTAGCATGCCCATCAGGGTCTTACACCTCCAACTCAGTGATGCCCATCGGGGACTTACACACCTAGGATGCCCATCGGGGTCTTACACTTCCAACTCAGTGATGCCCATCGGGGACTTACACACCTAGGATGCCCATTGGGGTCTTACCCGAGCTGGACCTAAACTAGTTACCCCTACAGTCTTCTACACTATACATCGCCGCCTATGCCTGTGTAACGGCCCAGGTTTTCATCCCAGTCTTCCAAGTACGCCCTAGGGGTATTTTGGTAATTTGGTCGGGCCGTCAGGGCCGTTTATGTCTTTTTCCAGTTGCTAAAATTATTGGATGGATTTATGAAGGTTTTTGAGGCTTTGTGGTTTTGTTTGAACATGGGTAGATGCAAAAGTAAAAATAAAGGAATTTGTGTTGCAGCTGGGATTCGAACCCGGGTCTCTGGAAAAGCCTGTGAGGATGCGTGCCAGTTGAGCTATGGAGAGCTCTTGTTACTCTTTCCGCGTCATATCTTAGTTACCCTTGGATCTTTGGAGTTTTGTGCATTTGGTTAAATGAAAAGAAATTAGGTTTTGTGTTTTCTTCCCCAAAACTCCATGGCCGCCCAACCTCTTCTCTACCAAGCCCCTTGCCGTGATTTTCTTCCCTTGCAGCCAGCGCGCTGCCCGCCAGCCAAGCGAGACCAGCCGGCGGCCGGTCAGCAGCCAGCCAGATCGCACCAAAGAATTTCAGCGCCAGAAGAAGGTCGCCTAAACGCCCAGCGCCAAAGCAGACGTAGCCCAGCGCCCAGCCGTCCTGGCCGCCAAAGAGAGCGCGTCGCGGCACCGATCCGCGCGTCCGTCGCGGCGCAGCGCCGCCAGATCGCACCGCCACCGCGCGACGCGCCAGCGCCCGCCATCGCCACCGCCAGCTCACGCTCACGCGCCCGAGCGCCAGCGCCCGTCGTCGCGTCGCGCGCCGCGCGCCCTCCCGCTCGCGCGCGCGTCGCCCGTCAGGCGTCTTTGCCCCAGCAGCGTCGCGCGCTTTGCGCGCCATCCGTGCCCGGCCATTGTCTTGCGCGCGCAGCCAGCGCCCGATGTGCGCGCCATTTGCCACCATCAGCGCCCGTGTGGGCCCATTTGCCGCCCATCAGCGCCCATCGCGCCATCCGCGCCAAAGAAGAGTCCCCCCGTGCCGCCGCCCGTCGCGTGTCACCCGCATCGCGTGAGTTGCTCCCGAGCCGAGCCCTATTTATTTTATTATATTTAAGCCTTTAGAGTGTGATTATCATTGTTTTGTTAGGTTCTCGGTAGCTAGCTCGGGTTCGATCGCAGCTTAGGATTTTGTGTGTAGTTGCCTCCGGGCCGGTAAGGATTTCTTACAGGAGTTGTGTGGACCTGCGATGTTCTATGTGATTGTTGTTTGTATGTTTGTTTGTGATTATCAAAGCATGTATAGTTTAGGTGCTCATTCGAATTCGACTAGCATGACTTCGTATGTTGCTCTCTCATGTTAGCCCATGCTAGGTTGTTCCGTTCTAGCATGCTCATATCCTGCTTGCTTTCGTAGTACCATGCTAGGTTCGTTGTATCTGTTGAGCACGTTTTGGATTGTATTGGATTGTATGTTATTGATATGATAGGTTAAAGTGTAGGTAGGTAGCATCATCGGGCTCGATGCATAAAGTATCTTGCATCCATGGCGGGGGACGTTCGAGGTAGTACTCGTCCCTGGACCCCGTTAGGGTTTAGCTAACCCGACCGTAGGCCCCGCAATCTTGGGTGAGGGTGGCGATCATGTTAAATGCCCCAATGGTCGGGATGATGACTTGGCATTGCCTCGCCCCCGGCGATCGGCACGTCCTCGGCGTGTTCGGCCGTAGCCCTTGATTGCCACTGTTAGGGCAAGGACCGCTTCGGTGTAAGCCTACCACGGCCGGTTCCTTAGCCTCAGTGCGGTGGTTCAGCCGACATAGTTCACGTGTCCGAGTCTCACACCCTATGTCGGTGACACCGATCCAGAGAGATTTAGTTAGGCGTGGTGGATGGACATGGGCAGCTTGCCACTAGACCCGGCACCCCATAGTTCTGCAGCAGAGCACGCGGTGCATGCTTACGCTCATTCTGGCGCACCGAGAGAGCTCCTCGGGATCTTGAGCTAGTGCACCTTTCGTATCGGCGAGACAGGCCGAGGCCGAGACTTGGTTCTCGTATAGGGCGTATTGTGTGGTGTGGATTATTCCGGACTAAGACCACGAGTTGGCATCCGAGGTCCAAGTGTGGACTTAAGCTATGTGCTCTATTCTCGTGTTTATATTCATAGCTTGCATACACTCATCTAGATGACCATGTGCATCGTATTGTAATTCGGTTGGGGATTCTTCTTGAGTAATTCGTTACTCACCCTTACTTATCTTTCAGGTAACCATGGCGCGAGGCGGATGGTGAAGGAGGAGCTATGATCATGGGAACTTGCCGTCGTCTCTCGACTTTTTATTTCTATGACTCTTGTCTTTTATTTTCCCTGAATGCATGTAGACAAGGCACGAGCCCTAGGATGTTTTCAATGTTTTTGTGGATTCCGCCTTATTGAATTTTAGGATGTTTCAAATGTTTTAATAAAATCTGATCAGAGTGTACGTTTTGGAAATGTATTTTCCTTGAAACAGTGCTTGGAGACAGGGGACGAGTTTCAAACAAACTATATTGATTTACGATTGAACCTTGATTGTTTTGTTTTAATTGGGAATCTGAAAACTTATTTGCATATTATCCTTTCCTTTGAATGCATGCATTGGGGTAAAGGCCTATTTAGAGCACTTTTTGGGTCGGGTCTTTACAGTTGGTATCAGAGCTCAGAGTCATAGACTTTGTAGACTGACCTTTTGTTGTAGGTCGTCTTTCCCATGATCACCGGCACTCAGGCACCATCGTGCACGCCTAAGTTTTCTGTTTTTAGAAAAGGGTTAAGAATTTACAATACCTTTCATCTAGTGTATGCCTTGTTTTGTGTTGTGGAGCGGAGACGAGCAGGTTCTGACTTGTCGTTGGTTTGGGTTTAGAGCGCCATCATGCCAACTTCCCACAGTGTAAGGAGTATGTTTGCAGCTTGTCAGGGTATCCAGATAGATTCAGATACCTCTGGGATATCGTCCCAGAGGGAAGTAGAGATTAGACTCCCGTAGGCCACGTGTGGCCCAAATTAATTCCCCTAGTGAGAGGGTGGAGGTGTTTTGCCCTGGAGTACCACTCCAGGAGAGGAATTAGCTTTGGCTTTTGCTTATGATGATGCTTGTGGAGCAGGTCCTAGTGTGGACTAGTCTGGGTAGTTCAGGTGTGTAACTTGAACCTTAGCAGATTGTTTGATTGCCCAGAGTAGGCTGCAGAGTTAGTGGCCTTCGTGGAGGAGGTAGAGACATCTTTGTCCTCTTATAAGTGTTGTTGTTTGCAGCCAGTAAGTCGGAACCCTATAGTTAAGGGTGCAGCGAGCAGTGTTCCCATCGGACTTGATCCGTTGGTAGTTCCTCAGTTGTTTAGTAGAGTTGAGCACTCTTCTTTTGGAGAGCCCTAGAGTAGGGCTAGCTCATCGCATGTTGAGAGAGAGCGGCTAGAGTTTTCTTTGAGCATCATGTGGAGATGCAAGAGTGGGTCGTGAGTCTTCGGTTTGATGAAATGCCTTAGGCATGGTTGTTTGAGTTGAGCTCTTGTATGCCTCGTCATAGTTTTTGTCACTTGAGGTTGTGACCTTGCTGGCCCCATTTGTAGTAAGGTGTGGATTTGGTCTAGTGGCACTTGAGGTGCAATGGTTGGTGTGCCGCTTTGGCTCTACGTCTAGTTCAGGCTTGAGTTTGGCATGGGTATAGCAGATGGTTCTATGACCGTTCGGAGTTCAGCGCACTCCTTTAGCCTTTGGATCCGTTTGTGGCAGTTGCACCTGTTTAGGTCGTGCAAGAGGGCTAGTTCTGTGGTAGTCGAAGGACTACAAGTGAAAGGATGTTCGAGAAGAGCTGGAGCCTCTTCCCAGTGTTACTGGGGGTTGATTAAGTCAGTAGGTTGACGGTTGGTAAGTGTTAGTGCGTGTGAGTCTCACGCTAGGGCTGAGGCCAAGAGATCTTTGTGGTTGGTAGTGCGGTCCACTACCTTCGGGTGCCTAAACCTGAGTTGAGTGAGCATTGTAGATGCGAGTTCGGTCCAGCAGGGGAACCATGAGTTGGATGCCCGTGAGATGAGTTGGATGCTCATGAGATGAGTTGGATGCCCGTGAGATGAGTTGGATGCCTATGAGATGAGTAGGACGCCTTATGTGTAAGCGCACTTGGTTGAGTCTTGGTATAAAGTAAGTTCGGTTTGGCATCGTTATGTTTTAGCAGAGCAAGGTTGCCACTGCTTCGAGTATCGTGTGGAGATGGAACTTTTGGTGTTCCTTTGGTTGATTGTATCTCTGCTAGAAGTTAGTGTTGCCTTTTGGAAAGCACCTGTTAGTCTTGGATCTCTGAAGGAAGGTTGAGAGTTGTGCACACAAGTGTGTTTTGTGTAGTTCGTTCTGGTGGCGAGAGTTCCAGAACCATGTAGGGTTTGCATTGGAGGCGGTGCTCGGTTCGGAGAAGTTGGACTCCAGGTGGATGTTGTAAGGCTTTAGTTGAGGTTGTAAGGATACCGTGCTCGTAGTTGGGTTGTTGCCTAGGCAAGTTTGTTAAGTTGAACCTAAGCTTGGTTGGTGGAACCTCTTGTGTTCATGGTTGGTGTTCAGATGGTGTTGAACGAATGGTGGATGTAGTGAAGCCGCGTAGTTCCTGACCGTAGTTGCTAAGGGTGTTGCTCGGAATCCTTACCCTAGGTGGAAGCTACATTGTGGCCGATGCTTTGAGTAAGAGGATGACACATTCTGAAGCGTTTCTGGTCTTTTTGGTTTCGAGGTTTTGAGCAGGCCAGCGTGGTTGTGATGCTGGGAAAAGGAGTTGTTTGTTCAGGTAGTTGGTTGTTAGACCGTTTGACGACAAGCAGCGTCGAGGGTTGCCGAAGAGCCCTAGTTGTGGAGAGCCTCACCGAGCTCGTCAAGCCCTGTAGTGAGTTCCAGTTGGCAAGCCGAGTCGAGTAGGTTGTAGACCTCGGGTGAGTTCCTTGGCGATTTGGTAGGCTAGCAAGCTGGAGTTTGTTTGGAGTAGAGTCCGGATTGGTTCCGGGTGGTGGCAAGTTGGTGCTTGGTGTTGACCAAGGTGTGGTTTTTGAGTTGCTAGAAGTTAGCCTTGCTCGTGGGCAAGTGGTTTTGCCCTGGCGGATGTCTTTCCTGTTTCCAAAGTTTGAGAGTTGTTTTTTTTTTTTTTGGGTGTTTGGGGTGAGTCTTCTCTTGCTCGTGGTTGGCGGTCCAGTCTGTGGTGGACCCCTTGTTGTTGCCTCTGGGAGAGTTGGATGTTGTGCTTAGTTGAGCAAGACAGCGAGCGGTTGTGAAGCTCTCTGTCCTTCTGATGTCTGCTTGTAAGGACCTGTTTCTCCTTGGGAGTTGTCAGGTTATTCCTTGGTCTTGGAATTGGTGGTAGTGGTGCTAGTAGGAGGAAAAGTTTGTTGGCTGCTTGGAAGCAGTTGTTTGTCTAGCTAAGCGGATTCGTGAGTGGTGTTCTGGAAGTTGCAGTAAGGGTTGTTCTGCCTCCTATGAGTGTTTGGCCTAGTTGGTTAAGGTTTTGAGTGTTGGCTTGGAAGCTGTTGCACCTTTGTAGTTGAAGGCCCCTTTGTTTCAGTTGTGGATGAGGTTGCACCTTTGTGGCTGGATTAGGGTCTGGACTTATTGAGGGATCCTTGCTGGCTAGTGTAGCTTGCACTCTGCCAGCCATTGTTGGTATTCTTGTTCTTGGTAGTTGGTGTTGACCAGGTAGTGGAGTTCCGTTTATGAAGTTTCGGTGGGAAGGTGCATTAAGCCTAAGCTTGAGGGTTAAGCCTGTATGTGTTATCGTTTGGACTTGTGAGATGTGTTTCATATTTGAGGCGAGCTTTGTTCCGTTGTTTGCATGGAGGTAAGTTTAGTGGATGGAGCCCTCTAGGCCTGGTTGTTTGCAAGTTGTCTTGCCCAGCTAGTGATTTGAGTCGGGCTAGAGATGAGTGGATTGGCATA
Organism: Sicyos edulis; assembly: GCA_036507275.1. Lineage (NCBI taxonomy): Eukaryota > Viridiplantae > Streptophyta > Magnoliopsida > Cucurbitales > Cucurbitaceae > Sicyos > Sicyos edulis. The sequence continues at coordinate 20,455,550 of CM071854.1, forward strand.
GCTATGCAGTTGTAGTTGTTTGAGCTTCCTAGTTCGTAGCACTCAAGTTGTTGGATTGTAAGTTTCCGTGTGGGAGCTGTCAGCTAGTTGAGGTTGTTGTGTGAGTTCGGATTTTTGGAGTATTGACTTGAGTGAGCTAGAGCTCGCACGCACCTCGGTTGGTGTGCGAGATGCCATTTCTATGGAGTAGAGGCATGTCGGGCCAGTTGGAGATCTTTGCCATTAGGGTGTGGCAACAAAGGTTTGTTCTAGGCGGTGCGTGGGCGAACCGTGGTTCGTGAGAGTGTTCTTAGAGGCTTATAAGCCGAGTGCGATTTCTGTAGTGTTTTCACCCTTTTTGTCCGATGGTCTTTTGGGAGGAGTGAGCAGATCCTTGAGCTTGTTTGCGAGTCGGTGTTTTAAGTGATTAGCGGCGGGAGACCAGTGTGGTTTTAGGAGGTTGCCTTGGGTAGCGCTCTCGTGATCGATTCTTGTGGTTCCATTGAGGTATTGTATGGTAAGTGTTGCGAGTCTCTAGTTTGTGAGAAAAGGTTGGTGGCCGTCGGTGTTGTTTTGGGTCTGTGTTGCCGCAGCTGATTGACCAGAGGTGTTGTGCAGGAGGTTGAGCTTGTTTGTGGTTAGCCTGCAGAGCAGCATGAAAGTTTCGTCGATGTTCGGCGTCGAGTTTTAGAGTTTGAGGTTGGACAAGGCGTGCTTTTAAGGTTGTGCCGTTGTGAGTTGTGTTGAGGTTTGTAAGCGGGAGAAGTGGAGTCTCTGTTGTTGGACCATTTGAGATTCTCGAGAGGATTGGCAGAGTTGCATATTGGTTAGCTTTTTCTGTCATTGTCACCGTAGGTGCGCGATATTCTCATGTATCGGTGTGAGGCAGTATGTGTCGGACCCATCGCTCAGTGTGGACTTTGAGCCTTTGCAGCTGATTGAGGATTTGAGCTTCGAGAGGAAGCCTGTGAGTATTCTGGTCCTTGAGACGAAGACGTTGGATAATCGTGAGATCCGTTTGGTAAAAGTTCAGTGGAGGAGTTAGAGTTCAGAGGAGGCCGCTTGTGAGCGGGGAAGACGGGATGAGATTGCAGTATCCTGTGCTGTTTCAGTCTTAAGGACTTTCGAGGACGAAAGTCATGAAAAGGAGGGAATATTGTAACGGCCCAGGTTTTCATCCCAGTCTTCCAAGTACGCCCTAGGGGTATTTTGGTAATTTGGTCGGGCCGTCAGGGCCATTTATGTCTTTTTCCAGTTGCTAAAATTATTGGATGGATTTATGAAGGTTTTTGAGGCTTTGTGGTTTGGTTTGAGTATGGGTAGATGCAAAAGTAAAAATAAAGGAATTTGTGTTGCACTGGGATTCGAACCGGGTCTCGGAAAAGCTGTGAGGATGCGTGCAGTTGAGCTATGGAGAGCTCTTGTTACTCTTTCCGTTATATCTTAGTTACCCTTGGATCTTGGAGTTTTGTGCATTTGGTTAAATGAAAAGAAATTAGGTTTTGTGTTTTCTTCCCAAAACTCCATGGCCGCCCAACCTCTTCTCTACCAAGCCTCTTGCCGTGATTTTCTTCCCTTGCGGCCTGAGCGCGCTTCCGCCAGCTAAGCGACCCAACCGAAAGCAGCCCGGTCGCGCCCAGCCAGATCGCACCAAAGAAATTTCAGCGCCAGCAGAAGCCGCCCAGATGCCCAGCGCCAGCAGAGACGCAGCCAGCGCCCAGCCGCATCCACGGCCGCCGCAGAGGCGTCGCGAAGACCATCCGCGTAACGTCGCGTCGCGCAGCGCGCCGCCGCATCGCACCGCCGCGCGCGCGCCGCGCCAGCGCCATCGCCACCGAGCTCGCTTCGCGTCGCATCGCAGCCGAGCGCCCGTCGTCGCGTCGCGCGCCGCGCGCCCCTCCGCGTCTGCGCGCGTGCGTGCCGCCTCGCGTGCCGCCCAGTCGCGTCGCGCGCCCAGCGCCTATCCGTGCGCAGCAGCCAGCGCCGAGCAGCGCCCATTTGCCGCCCATCAGCGCCCCGGTGCGCCATTTGCCGCCCATCAGCTTATCCATCGCAAAGCAGCCATTTCCACCGTCTTTGCCGCCCGTCCGCGTGTCAGCCGCATCGCGTGAGTTGCTCCCGAGCCGAGCCCTATTTATTTTATTATATTTAAGCCTTTAGAGTGTGATTATCATTGTTTTTGTTAGGTTCTCGGTAGCTAGCTCGGGTTCGATCGCAGCTTAGGATTTTGTGTGTAGTTGCCTCCCAGCCAGGTAAGGATTTCTTACCGGAGTTGTGTGGACCCTGCGATGTTCTATGTGATTGGTTTTTGTATGTTTGTTTGTGATTATCAGCATGTATAGTTTAGGTGCTCTGTCGAATTCTCGACTAGCATGACTTCGTATGTTGCTCTCTCATGTTAGCCCATGCTAGGTTGTTCCGTTCTAGCATGCTCATATCTGTTCTTGCTTCGTAGTACCATGCTAGGTTCGTTGTATCTGTTGAGCACGTTTTGGATTGTATTGGATTGTATGTTATTGATATGATAGGTTAAAGTGTAGGTAGGTAGCATCATCGGGCTCGATGCATAAAGTATCTTGCATCCATGGGGTGGACGCGTTCGAGGTAGTACTCGTCCCCTGGACCCCGTTAGGGGTTTAGCTAACCCGACCGGTAGGCCCCGCAATCTTGGGTGAGGGTGGCAGATGTTAAATGCCCCAACGGTCGGGATGATGACTTGGCATTTCCTCCCCCGATCGGCGATCGGCACGTCCTCGCGTGTTCGGCCGTAGCCCTTGATTGCCACTGTTAGGGCAAGGACCGCTTCTGGTGTAAGCCTACCACGGCCGGTTCCTTAGCCTCAGTGCGGTGGTTCAGGTGACATAGTTCACGTGTCCAGTCTCACACCCCTATGTCGGTGACACCGATCCGGAGATTTAGTTAGGCGTGGTGGATTGGACATGGGCGACTTGCCACTAGACCCGGCACACCCCATAGTCCGCAGAGCACGCGGTGCATGCTTACGCTCATTACTGGCGCCGACCGAGAGCTCCTCGGGATCTTGAGCTAGTGCACCTTTCGTGATCGGCAGTAGAGACAGCCGAGGCCGAGACTTGCTTCTCGTATAGGGCGTATTGTGTGGTGTGGATTATTCCGGACTAAGACCTTGAGTTGGCATCCGAGGTCCAAGTGTGGACTTAAGCTATGTGCTCTATTACGTGTTTATATTCATAGCTTGCATACACTCATCTAGATGACCATGTGCATCGTATTGTACCCGGTTGGGGATTCTTCTTGAGTAATTCGTTACTCACCCTTACTTATCTTTCGAGTAACCATGGCGCGAGGCGGGATGGGTGAAGGAGGAGCTATGATCATGGGAACTTCTTTGTCGTCTCTCGATTTTTTATTTCTATGACTCTTGTCTTTTATTTTCCCTGAATGCATGTAGCAAGCACACTGAGCCCTAGGATGTTTTTCTCAATGTTTTTGTGGATTCCCGCCTTATTGAATTTGAGGATGTTTCAAATGTTTTAATAAATCTCTGATCGAGTGTACGTTTTGGAAATGTATTTGCCTTGAAGCAGTGCTTGGAGACAGGGACAGAGTTTCAAACAAACTATATTGATTTCTCGATTGAACCTTGATTGTTTTGTTTTAATTGGGAATCTGAAAACTTATTTGCATATTATCCTTTCCTTTGAATGCATGCATTGGGGTAAAGGCCTATTTAGAGCCCCTTTTTGGGTCGGGTCTTTACAGCCTGCACGGAACTAACAGGATAAAATAGAACAAGGTATGCCAAGATAATTAAACCCCTTGCATGGAACTAACAGAATATATCAGGGGACACAAGAGCAACACGATATGGAAGCAAGAGAAAACATGTAACCTACCCACTGGAAATTTCATACAATCACAAGACATGGCATGCTGGAAGAACAAACCTAGCATGGCACTAACATGAACAACAAGCAACATGCTATCAAGATTTCAAACACAAGCTGTTCAATAGCTAACATACTCATAACAACAACCAAGCATACAAGGCACAATCATGATAGCATCGCAGGGTCCACACAACCACGGTAAGAAATCCTTACATGGAAAAAAGCAGAAAATAACTACCATAAGCCAACCAAGCGACTCCCGAGCTTCTAATTGAACCCGAGCAAACGAGAAGGCACTAGGTCTAGGCCCAACTTTCTTGGCAAAAATCAGGCTCTCGGCAGCAGAGGGCAGGTAGGATGGGCGGCAGAGGCGAGCAATGTGGGCGCTGCTGGGCGATGCTGGGCGCGCTGGCGCGGCAAGGGACGGGAGCTGGCACGGCGACACGGGCCGCTTGCGCGGCAGAGGACGGGCGCGGGCGGACAGGCGCGCTGGCGCGGCAGGAGACGGGCGCGCGCTGTAAGAACCCGACCCAAAATACGGTCCTAAACCTAGGTTCTCACTCAGCATGCAAGTTAAAATACTTCATCAAGCGGTTTAGTGCTCATATTTAAAACCTTTCAAAACATTTAGAAACGGGGAATGCTTAAAACATAATCAACAGTTTTGTTTAAGAAAAACCAACGAAGTAAAACAAGCCTGGCCAGTTTATATATAAAACATTCAAAAGCAGTTCAAACCACTTTTAATAATGTTCCCTAGGACTCTGTCCATTTACATCTTCGAACAAATATGCAAACAATAAAGACAGAGTGCCGGCGGCTCCCATGATCAATCGGCTCCTCCGCTAGCCGTCCGGTCTTTGTCCCAAGTTACCCGGTGGAAAACCATAGAAATAAGGGTGAGTATAAACATACTCAAGAAGAATCTCCCAACCAGGGTACAATACGATACTTCAATCATCTAGCACCCTAGTATACATGCAAAAAGATTAACACACGGATCATAGCTCAACGAGCTTACAAGGCAGAATCTGGAATCCTCGGAAGTCTCCTACTTCCGCCTAATGATTGGCTCTCATAACCAATCCCGTGACATCTCCAGGGTCTTTCTCCTCGGCCAATTGATCAGCTCAAAAACCGATCCCAAAGATGTCCGACACCCTCGAGGGTCTTTCTCCTCGACCATATGATCACTCAAAAGCCAATCCCAATGGGTGTCCTCAAGGGCCTCTTACCCTCGCTATAAAACGGACTATCGGGAGAGTACCCAAGTCCGGCTCTAAACAGAAGGAACTGGTGTACTCACGAACATTAGCCCGGGAGCTCTCGAACCGGCGACTAACACGTGTGCGCGCACACCGCATCTTCTTTGCAACCGGCGTAAATGTGGGGCCTAAGTACAAACTACGCGGGCTGTGCACGCATGCCTAAGACTCGAAGCGGTGTCATCGAACACGATGAGTGCGAGGCCCTCGGCACTCATCCATGCAACTGTACCACCGACACGAAGCTAAGAACCAGCCAAGGCGGGCTTGCACCGCTAAGGTGGTTCCGCTCTAGCGAGCTACAAACTAGGCTTATGCCGATGTGGTAGCTAAATCTACATCGGTTGCCGGGGAAGCAATGTACGTTATGCTTCGCTCTACTCCCGACCGGTGGGGACAAGGTACGTTATGTCCGCTCTCACCTCTAGATGATGACAAAGCCCTAACACACTAGCTAGAGTATAGAGTAAACGATTCTGGCTAAACATACATAATCATCATCAATCATACATAACCTAGCATGATACTACGAACTTAGCGGGAATCTCAAGCATCTTTGGAAGAACAATCCTAGCATGGCACTAACATGTACAAACAAGCAAACATGCTAGCAGGAATGCAATCACAAGTCAGTATCTATCCACTAATCATGTCCATAAAAGTAAACATGCATAAAAGGCACATTCAAGAAAGCATCGCAGGTCCACACAACCACGGTAAGGAATCCTTACACGGAAACAGCGTAAATAACCTTCACAATCAAATAATGACCCTCGAGCTTTAAAGCGAAACCGAGCAACCTAAGCATTTTAAAAGCATCCTAAATAAATATACAAAGAGCCAGCAGACTTAAAAATCTAAAAGGGATAGGTTCGGGAATTACCAACCGAGAAGGCACGGGGTCTCGCAGCAAGGGGGCGATTTTGGCGCTCGCTTGTGCGGCTGGGCGCTTAGCTGGGCGCTGGCGCTGGCGCAGCTCAAAGCGCTGGCGCGGCAGGGAGGGCGCTGGCGCTGTGGCGCGCGCGTGATCGCGACAGCGCGCAGCCTTATGGCGGGCGACGCGACGAGTGGCACGGGCACGCAGACGCGACGGGTCTGGGGCGCGCAGCGCGGCGGGGGCGGCAGCGGCGCGCGTGGTGCGTGGCGGCTCAGGCGGACGACGCGGCGCGCGTCCGGGCGACCCGATCTGGTCGGTCTGTGCGCGCTGTCTGGGCGCAAAGTGCGGAGCGTCTGGGCGCACAGTGCGCTGGGTGCTGCATCTGGCCGCCTGCTGGTGCGCTCGGGCTGAAAGCGGGCGAGCGTGGTGCGGCTAGGGCGGCTAGGGTTTCTTGGTGAGGTCGGCTAGAGAGAGAGAGAGAGAGAGAGAGAGAGAGAGAGAGAGAGAGAGAGAGAGAGATTGCAAAACAAGGGGAGAAGGGATTTTCTTGATTTTCTTTCCTTTTTCCCTAATTAAATAGGTCTAAAATCCCTTCCCAAAGCTTCCTCTTTCCAAACCAGTAGAAGCAAACTTATTTTAAAAAAATAAAAATCTCTTTTCCTACGAACTTCCCAAGACCATTTAGGGCAAGGGCTCAAAACCCAAATGGAAGCACCAAAATTACAATTAATTTTGCCATTTTCTAAAACACCTCCAAACTTCCAAACAACTTGCCCAAACCTCTCGGGTCTTGCAACCAACAACCATTAAGATTCGACAAAGGCGGGAATGGCCCTGAAATCTTGAAAATCTCTCAAAACCGACCGGGGCAAAAGACTAAAATACCCCTAAGGGTTAAAATAGCTCTAACGGCCCATCCGAACATCCGAATAATGACCCAAAATCACCTGGGTAACCGAAATAGAAAACTGGGCCGTTACACGCGCGGACGGCACGGCGACACCGACTGGGCGCGCGGGGGCGACGCGAGCAGGCTGGCGGGGCATCTGGGCGCGATGCGAGGGCCATCTTTGGGGGCGTCTGGCTGCGCTTGGTGGGTGTCACGGCAGTGGGGGCATCTTTGGGCGTCTGGTCGGTCGTCACGATCGTGGCGACAGAGCATGGCTGCTGCTGCTGGTGCTAGTGGCTCGGTGCGGCTCGGTTGGGTTTCTTGGTGAGGTCGGCAAGGAGAGAGAGAGAGAGAGAGAGGGAGAAGGGGAAAGAATAAGGGTTTTTCTCTTTTCTTTTCCTTTTTCCTAAATTAAATAGGCTTTGGGTGGTCCAAAATCCCTTCCCAAGGCTTTCCTTCTTCGAGTCCTAGCTGACGCATTCTTTTCCATTTAAAAAAAACCCATTTAAATCAAGCCTCCTAATAACCATTAGGTCAAGGGTTCAATTCCCAAAGGAAGCACTCTAATTAACAATAATTTTGTTAATTACCAAATCACCTCCAAACATCCAACCAACTAGCCCGAACTTCTTGGGTCCTGCAACCAACAACAATCAAGCCTCGACAAGGGCAGGAGTGACCTCGAAGTCATGAAAATCCACAAAACCTTTACCGGGGGAAAAAAGACCAAAATACCCCTAAGGGTTAAAATAGCTCTAACGGCCCATCCGAACATCTGAATAATGAACCGGAAACACCTGGGAAACCAAAATAGAAAACTGGGCCGTTACACCTGGCCCGCGTAGTTTGTACTTAGGCCCCCACATTTACGCCGGTTGCAGCAGCATGCGGTGTGCGCGCACACGCGTTAGTCGCCGGTTCGGAGAGCTCCCCCGGGCTAATGTTCGTGAGTACACCGATTCCTTCGATTTAGAGCCGGACTTGGGTACTCCGATAGTCCAAATTTGTTAGCGAGGGTAAGAGGCCCTTGAGGACACCCATTGGGATTGGCTTTTGAGCTGATCATATGGTCGAGGGAGAAAGACCCTCGAGGGTGTCGGACATCTTTGGGATCGGTTTTTAAGCTGATCAATTGGCCGAGGGAGAAAGACCCTCGGAGATGTCCCGGGATTGGTTATGAGAGCCAATCATTAGGCCAGAAGTAGGAGACTTTCGAGGATTCCAGATTCTGCCTTGTAAGCTCGTTGAGCTATGATCTGTGTTGGTAAATTGTTTGCATGTATACTAGGGTGCCGGATGATTGATGTATCGATTGTACCCCGGTTGGGAGATTCTTACCGAGTATGTTTATACTCACCCTTATTTTTGTGGTTTTCCACGTGTAACTTGGGACAAAGACCAGGACGGCTAAGCGGAGGGAGCCGATTGATCATGGGAGCCGCCATGGCACTCTGTCTTTTATTGTTTGCATAATTTGTTCAGCATGTAGACGGACAGGAGTCCTAGGGGGATGTTTTTAAATGTTGTTTAAATTGTATTGTATGATTTTATAAACACTGGCCAGGCTTGTTTTACTTTGTTGGCTTTGCTTAAATGAAGGTTGTTGTTTATGTTTTAAGTGTCCCCGCTTTTAAATGTTTTGAAAGGTTTTAAATATGAGCACTAAACCGCTTGATGAAGTATTTAACTTGCATGCTGAGTGAGAACCTAGGTTTAGGACCGTGTTTTGGGTCGGGTTCTTACATCAGTGATGCCCATCAGGGACTGACACACCTAGGATGCCCATCAGGGTCTTACACCTCCAACTCAGTGATGCCCATCAGGGACTTACACACCTAGGATGCCCATCAGGGTCTTACACCTCCAACTCAGTGATGCCCATCAGGGACTTACACACCTAGGATGCCCATCAGGGTCTTACACCTCCAACTTAGTGATGCCCATCAGGGACTTACACACCTAGGATGCCCATCAGGGTCTTACACCTCCAACTCAGTGATGCCCATCGGTGACTTACACACCTAGGATGCCCATCAGGGTCTTACACCTCCAACTTAGTGATGCCATCAGGGACTTACACACCTAGGATGCCCATCAGGGTCTTACACCTCCAACTCAGTGATGCCCATCAGGGACTTACACACCTAGGATGCCCATCAGGGACTTACACACCCAACTCAGTGATGCCCATCAGGGACTTACACACCTAGGATGCCCATCAGGGTCTTACACCTCCGGATGTCCATCAAGGTCTTACCCGAGCTGGACGTAAACTAGTTACCCCTACAGTCTTCTACACTATACATCACCCGCCTATGCCAGGCACGGAACTAACAGGATAAAATAGAACAAGGTATGCCAAGATAATTAAACCCCTTGCATGGAACTAACAAAATATATCAGAGGACACAAGAGCAACACGATCTGGAAGCAAGAGAAAACATGTAACCTACCCACTGGAAATTTCATACAATCACAAGACATGGCATGCTGGAAGAACAAACCTAGCATGGCACTAACATGAACAACAAGCAACATGCTAGCAAGATTTCAAACACAAGCTGTTCAATAGCTAACATACTCATAACAACAACCAAGCATACAAGGCACAATCATGATGGCATCGCAGGGTCCACACAACCACGGTAAGAAATCCTTACCTGGAAACAAGCAGAAAATAACTACCATAAGCCAACCAAGCGACTCCCGAGCTTCTAAGTGAACCTGAGCAACCTAAGCATTTAATAAAAATATCCTAATTAAATAACAACAGCCAATCAACTTAGGGTCCAAAAGAGTGGAGGCTCGGGAATTACCAACCGAGAAGGCACTAGGTCTCGGCCCCAACAATTTTGGCAAAACAAGCTCTCGGCGGCAAGTGGGCAGGCAGGACGTGCAGCTGGGGCGAGCAGACTGGGCGCTGCTGGGCGCTGGCGGGCGCTGCTGGGCACGCTGGCGCGGCAGGGGACCGGCGCTGGCGAGGCAGGGGACAGGCGCGCGGACGGGCGCTGGCGACATGGTCGTGCAGGCGCGGGCGCGCTGGCGCGCAGAAGCAGACGGAGATGCCTGACGCGGGCGCTGTGCCACTGGCTGTGCGACGCATTGCTGGCCGTCTGGCGTCTGGGCGATGGGCTGTCGGCTGCGACAAAGCCTGGCCGCTCGGTGGGCAGCAGTGATGGCTGGCGGTCGGGTGACCGGGTGATGTCGGGCGACAGTGGATGATGGCGTGCGTGGGGCTGCTGCTGGGGCTGGTGGCTCGGGGTGGCTCGGTGCGGCTCGGTTGGGTTTCTTGGTGAGGTCGGCAAGGAGAGAGAGGTAAAACAAAGGGAATGGGATTTTTTTTTCTTTCCGTTTCCTAAGTTAAATAGGTCTTTGTGACCTAAATCTCTTCCCCGGGCTTCCTCCTTCGATTCCCGGCTGAAGCAACCTTTTCTCCTTATTAAAACTCATTTAAACCAAGCTTCCAAATCACCATCAAGGGCAAGGGTTCAAATCCCAATGGAAGCATTTAAATTAACAATAATTTTGTTAATTACCAAATCACCTCCAAACTTCCAACCAACTAGCCCGAACTTTTTGGGTCCTGCAACCAACAACAATCAATCCTCGACAAGGGCAGGAGTGACCCCGAAGTCTTGAAAATCCACAAAACCCTTACCGGGGGCAAAAAGACCAAAATACCCCTAAGGGTTAAAATAGCTCTAACGGCCCATCCGAACATCCGAATAATGAACCGGAAACACCTGGGAAACCGAAATAGAAAACTGGGCCGTTACACCTCATCAACCTCCTCGAAGGCTACCAACTCTACAGCTACTAACTGGGCAATCAAACAATCTGCTAAGGCTCAAGATCAACACTTGAGCTACCTAGGCTAGTCCACACGGAGACCTGCTCCACAAGCATCCACATAAGCAAAGCCATAGCTAACTCCTCTCCTGGAGTGGTACTCCAGGGAAAATCACCTCCACCCTCTCACTAGGGGAAAACCAACAACTGGGCCACACGTGGCCTACGGGAGTCTAACCCTCCGCCTCCCTTGAACGATGTCCCAAATGGTATCCGAATCTATCTGGATATCTCAACAAACCATAACATACAGCTCACACTGCGAGAAGTTGGCATGATGACGCTCTAAACCCAAACCAACAACGAGTCAGAACCTGCTCGTCTCCGCTCCACAACACTACACAAGGCATACACTAGATGAAAAGTATTGTAAATTCTTAACCCTTTTCTAAAAACAGTAAATGTAGGCGTACCTGATGACTGTCGGAGTGCTGGTGATCATGGGGAAAACGACCTACAACAAAAGGTTAGTCTACAGAATCTATGACTCTGAGCTCTGATACCAACTGTAAGGACCCGACCCAAAAGGTGTAAGGACCCGACCCAAAAGGAGCGGTCTCTAACCTAGGTCCTTACTTAGCATGCATGTCTAGGAATGTAAAACGTCATTCAGAGTTTGAAATTTAAATCCTTGAGGTAAGTACATTCAAATCAAAGAAAATATAATTCCATTTAAAAATAGACAGGTAGATGACTGATCAGTTCTTTTAAAAAAATAAATCAAGGGAAATGGTACGAGGAAACAGAAAATAGGTTTTTGAGTACTTTTCCTAGGGACTCAAGTCCCACTACATGCTAAGTCATAAGAAACAATAAAAGAATATGCATCCCCAGTCGTCACTATCCATGATCATCCAATAGCCTCCTCCTAGCCATCCTGCCGATGTCCCAAGTTACCTGGTGGAAAACCACAGAAAATAAGGGTGAGCAACGAGTTACTCAGTAAGAATCCCCAACCGGGGTACAATACGAAAACATATCATCTAGCACACGGACATGCAACCATGCAAAGACTCAGAGCCAACAGATGGGTTAATGAACGTCACTCTTGGGGCTTGCCTATTCGAGGCTTACACGACCTAGAACTCAAGTGTTGCCCTTCGGGGACTTATACACCTAGGATGCCCATCAGGTCTTACACCTCCAACTCGGTGATGCCCATCGGGACTTACACACCTAGGATGCCCATCGGGTCTTACACCTCCAACTCGGTGATGCCCATCGGGGACTTATACACCTAGGATGCCCATCGGGTCTTACACCTCCCACTCGGTGATGCCCATCGGGGACTTATACACCTAGGATGCCCATCGGGTCTTACACCTCCCACTCGGTGATGCCCATCGGGACTTATACACCTAGGATGCCCATCGGGTCTTACACCTCGGATGTCCATCGGGTCTCTTACGAGCGGGACGCACTAGTTACCCCTACAATCTCTTACACTATACATCACCGCCAATTTCTAGCATGGCATTACGAGGATAACGTGTTCACGGTTATGCCGAGACAATTTAACCCCTAGCATGAAACTAACAGGATATATCAAGAATCACAAGCGCAAAACCATCCGAAACAAGAAGGAACAAGCAACCTATCCACTAGCGATTTCATACATACACAACACATATCATGCTATCAAGTATTCGCGAGGTCCACACAACCCCGGTGAAGAAATCCTTACGAGTGAATCGATCCAACGATCAACGGATGACTCTTGAGCTTCTAAGCGAACCCGACAACCTAAGCAAGTAATAAAAATCAACCTAGTTAACCAACAAAGAAGAAAAAACACAAAAGTCCAAAGGGTCACCTCGGAATTTACTAACCGAGAAGGCACCAAGCTCGGCAAGGCAGCGGCGGCGAGCAGGTGCGCGCGTGGAGGGCGTGTCGCGAGCGCTGGTCGATCATCGGCCGCATTGGCTGGGCGGCAGTGCAGCAGGGCGCTGGGCGCGGTGCGCTGGTGCAAGGGCGAGGCGCGCGTGGCCCTCGGGCAAGACGGTAGGCGGGGACGCGGCGGCCGGCCGACGGTCGTGCGTAAACGGTCGGCGCGGCGGGCGCGTGCGCGCGACGCAGCGGTCTTGGTGCCGAGCGGGCGTCGCGCGGCGGAATGAGAACCGGCGCGCGGCGAGCGCGGGCTCGGCTGGAGTAGGCGTCGCGGCGACGCCGAGGTACGGACAGACGGCACACGGTGGGTGTGCTGAGACCCGGTCTCGCGGGTGCGGTCGGTCGGAGCGACGGCTGGGCGACGCAGGCGACGCCGAGCAGCGCCGAGCGCCGCGGCGCGACGCCGAGCGGCCGAGGCGACGGTGCGACGGCGAGCAGGTGAACGGTGCGCGACAGTCGGGCAGCGCGACGGCGAGGGTGGGCGGCGGCCGCGAGGGTGTGGGGAGAGGGTTTTTGCGAGAGGAGTGTTTTCTTTCCTTTTTTTTTTAAATAAATAAGCTTGGAAATCCTAAATTCCCTTCCCTAGGCTTCCTCCTTCAAACCCAAGTTGACTCACTTATTTTTCTTAATTAATTCCAAACTCCCATCTCTCTTTGAGGCCGAGGGTTCGAGTCCTCCAAAATCATCTTCTAATCCTTATTTTAATTTAACTAAAATCCGGGCTGTTACAATACTCCTCCTTAGAAGACTTCCGTCCCCTAAGTCGCTGCTCCTAAAACAACTCTGGGTAACATCTCCTCATCTCCCTTCCAACTCCCGGGTAGCTTCCTCAACTCCTTGATTCCGCCATCGCACTTTCACTAGGTCAATTGCCCGGTTCTCAAAATCTTTTTCTCAAATGCTAAGATCTTTATGGGTTTTTCCTCAAAGCTCAGTCATGGTTTAGCCGCAAAGGCTCGAAATCTATGACATGCGAAGGGTCGCCACATCTTGGCGGAGCATCAAACATGGAACACACTATGCATCGCAGCCAAGGTGGCGGCAATGCTAACCGGTAGCTACGGCTCCGATCCTCTCGAGGATCTCGAATGGTCCGACAAACACGGGGCTCGGCTTTCCTTCCTACCAAACCTCGTAACTCCACGATCGGAGCAACCTTAAGGAACACGTCTTTGGCCAATCTCAAACTCCAACTCTCTACGCCTCGACATCGGCGTAGCTCTTCCACTGCTGCTCTGGGCGAACAAAGATACGAGCCCTAATCTTCGGGGATGACCTCATTGGTCAATCAAGCAACTCTGGACCCAATACCGCCTGTCTCCAACCTCTTCCTGCATCATGGGGATCTGCGCGCTTGCCATACAACGCTTCAAACGGTGCCATCCGAATGGTTGATGAAAACTATTGTTGTAGGCGAACTCCATCAAATACAAATCTTGGTCCCAATCGCCGTGGAAATCCAACACGCAGCTCGCAACATATCCTCTAAGATCTGGTTTACCCGCTCGGTCCGCCATCGACCTGCGTGGGTGGAAGGTCATCTTTGTAGCAGCATTGCACTCTGTGCCCAAGCTCACTGAAGGGCCTTCCAAAACCGTGATGTAAACCGGGAATCCGGTCGGAGATAATTTTAAGCGGCACTCCGTGATACCTCACTATTCGCTCAAGGAACAGTGTGCCCACCGCTCTACGGTGTAATTTATCCCGCTGGAATGAAGTGGGCACACTTAGTCAACCTATCAACGACCACCCAAATCTGTGCATATCCTCTAGGAGTCTGGGCAAACCCGAGATAAAATCCATGGTAATTTCCTCCCACTTCCTTTGTGGCACTCGAGCGATCGCAGCAAACCCGCTGGAGAGCCGCTAGGCGCCTTCACTTGCCGACAAGTGAGACACCGACCGACAAACCGGGCAATCTCTCTCTTCATCCCCATCCACCAAAAAGTCTCGCTTAAGATCTTGGTACATCTTGTTACCTCACGGGTGCCATGCAAAGGCGAGGTGTGAGCCTCGGCCAACAATTCCGAACGAATACGCAGCATCGGGTGGGACACATAGCCGCCCCTTATATCGCAAGCCACCATCCGCATATATCTCAAAATCGAAGTCACCATCACCTGGACCCTCTCATACAACTTTTTCAACTTAGGATCATCCAATTGGCCGTCAATAATCCTTTGCCTTATCGAAGAAATTTGGATGGTCATTTGTGCTACACTGGCGGTAACATCCCCAACAACACTGCTACTTACGCTCTCTCGAGGTCTTTCCTTATGATACTTTTGGGATTTGCCAACGTTGCTAGATGCGAGGTCTTCCTACTTAGTGCATCCGCCACAACATTTGCCTTTCCAGGTGATACAATATCTCACGATCGTAATCCTTCACGAGTTCCAATGCACCCTCCTCGCCTCATGTTCAGTCCTTTCGAGTGAAGAAATACTTGAGGCTTTGGTGATCCGAGAAAATCTGAATCTTTTCCCCATACAAGTAGTGCCTCCAAATCTTAAGTGCAAAGACGACCACGCCAACTCCATGTCATGAGTCGGGTAATTCGCTCAAAGGCGGTTTCAATCGCACGAAGCGTATGCTATCACCTTACCGTGTTGCATCAAAACGCAACCCAACCCAAACTTGCCTTTGGCATCATCAGACACCACGAAACCCCAGTTCCTCTCGGAATCGCCAACACCGGGCAGACGCGTCAAAGCGCTCTTTAGCTTAGCAAAACTCTCATCGCACCTCCTATCCCAAACGAAATCAACACCTTTCCTCGTCAATCGAGTAAGCGGGCGGCTATAGCGAAAAATTTTGAACGGCGTCGGTAATATCCGCCAAACCCGCAAAGCTACGAATCCGACATACGATCGTCGGGCCCGCCCACGAACTAACGGCCTCTACCTTCAAGGGTCCACTGACCACTCCCCTCCTGAGACACAACGTGTCCCGGAAAAGCTACCTCCTCGAGCCAAAAGTCACACTTTGAGAACTTCGCATAGAGCTTGTTCTCGCGCAAGGTTTGCCAAAATCTGTCTTAGGTGCGAGGCATGGTCCTCCTTAGACTTGGAGTACACAAGAATGTCGTCTATGAACACGATGACAAAGCGGTCCAAGAACGCCTTGAACACTCTGTCCATCATGTCCATGAATGCGGTACTGGGCGTTCACATCCGAAAGACATGACTACGAACTCATAATGCCCATACCTCGACACGAACGCTGTCTTGGGAATATCTCGCATCCCGAATTCTCAATCGTGATAGCCCGACCTCAAGTCAATCTTCGAAAACACACAAGCTCCTGGAGCCTGGTCAAACAGTCATCGATACGAGGCAATGGATACTTGTTCTTAATGGTTACCTTGTTGATTCCTCGTAATCGATGCATAGACGCATCGAGCCATCCTTTTTCTTAACAAACAAAGACGGTGCTCCCCACGAGGACACACTCGGCCTAATAAATCCTCTGTCAAGCAACTCCCGCACTGTTCTTTTAACTCTTTCACTCTGCTTTGGCGCCATGCGATAAGGAGCTTTCGAGATAGGGCGAGTCCCGGCTCAAGCTCTATTGAGAAATCCACCTCTCTCTTCGGGCGGCAGCCGTGCAACTCCTCAGAAAAACATCGCAAACTCTTGCACTATGGGCACCGCCGACAGATATCTGGTCACGGTTCTCGCCGGTCAACTTAGCTAAGAAACCCCAAGCTCCTCGAGCTAACAAACGGTGAGCTTTAACTGCCGAAATCACCGGCGGACACACCCCACTCTGGGTGCCCCGAAATTTAAAGCTAGGCCTACCGGGCGCCCGAACACCACCTCTTACAACGACGAGCCAATCATAGCGTGGTTATCGGCCTAACCAATCCATGCCGAGGATCACATCAAAACCGCTCATATCTACACTATGAGGGTAACTCAGCAGAGTCAGTCGGACACCTGTATCCGACCATCCCTTACCTCTCAGCTAGCCAAAGATACTAGTTCCCGAGGGAGTAGCGACAGATAACTCAAAACCTAGAGGCTCTAAATTCATGCAAGCATGCTCAGCAAAAACAGCAGAAACAAAAGAATGGGTGGAACCCGAATCAAACAACACAAAGGCGAGGTGATCAAGAACTAGGAGCGTACCTGCCACTACGGGTCCGGCTCTCTCAGCCTCCTGGCGGGTCGTAGCATATACTCTTCCCTGCTGCTGTGCTGGCTGTGCCACCACTGCCTTCTGGTTGCAATGCCGGGCCTGATGTCCCTCCTTACCACAGTTATAGCAAGCTCTAGGGTTACCACCACAAGGCCCCCAATGTTGTTTACCATGTGGTCTACAATACGGTGGCGGCCTCCCTACGCCCTGTTGGCGAGGCTGATCGCGGTTACGATCCCGGTGCTGGTCTCTGCCATGATAAGTACTCTGACGGCGCTGACCGCCTCCATGACCATTACCACCTGCGTCAAACTTACGCTTCTGACCCGAGTACACTGGGCCTTACGCACTACAAGACTAACAACACGCTCTGGAGGATACTTTCCATCATATATAGTTGCCAATCGCTGATCGCATCGCCTTGGCAAAAGTCTGCAGGGCTCGGTTCTAACATCCTGAGACACTCCCTGCCTCAGACCCGCAATAAACTTCCTGATCTTCAGCTCAGGAGTAGCAATCAACTGCGGTGCGAAGTACCCATATTCCGAAAACTTCCTCTCATACACCTCGATTGGGTGGACCGCTTAAGGTTGAAAACATTACTCGATCATCTTTTCTTGGGCTTCTTCACTAATAAATTTTGCCTTGAACTCAGCCTTGAAGAATTCCTGTGTGGCGTGGGGAGACCCAGCCTGTCTCTCACTCAAGGTGGAATCCCACCACCACTTAGCATTCGTTCCAGCTAACGCATGAGCCGCACATCGAGCTCGCTGCACCTCGAGACAAGCCATTACCATAAAAGTATACTCTAGTTCGGCAATCCACTGGCCGCCACCGGTGGTTCCCAGTGGGCACTAAACTTCTCCGGCTTCCATTTGACGAAATCTTTTAGCCACTTGCCCAAATCTCAAGACCTTCCGCCACAACGGCCTCGTTCACAATTGGCTCCTCGCCGAGCTAGCAGATGCGGCGGCGCGGCGGTCCTCTCATTGAACTAACTCGGTCATTTTGCTCTATCGAATCCGAGACTCCTCCTCTGTGCAGCTGCACAGAGCTGCGTCTCGCCCTCTCGCTCGGCTCTCTGGTCGACAAAGAACCCAACCATAAGAGCCCTCATGGACTCCACAAAAGCAACTCGGTGCAGCCTCTCGAGGTGAGTTGCCTCCACGCCCTCACCGGGCAACACAGTGAGAGAAGGGCTCGAGGCGGCCTAACATCGCGATCGGCTTGGGACGACGTCCCTCCCGTGTCGGAATCAATACGAATGCCTGGGCTGGTCGGCCTTGAGCCTCCCTGCCCTCTACGAGTGACTGGCATAACGACAATCTACACTCAAACGATCAATGAGTCAGAACCTGTTTTCCCTGCTCCTCAACAACAAGTCATATACATGCAAGGTGCAAATGGTATTGTAATTCTTAACCCTTAACCTTAAACTTTCGGACATACCGATGGTGGTGAGCGCCGATGATCATGGAAAACAACCTACAATCGCAGTCGATCCTACGTAACCTATAACTCTGGGCTCTGATACCAACTGTAAGGACCCGACCCAAAAGGAGCGGTCTCTAACCTAGGTCCTTACTTAGCATGCATGTCTAGGAATGTAAAACGTCATTCAGAGTTTGAAATTTAAATCCTTGAGGTAAGTACATTCAAATCAAAGAAAATATAATTCCATTTAAAAATAGACAGGTAGATGACTGATCAGTTCTTTTAAAAAAAATAAATCAAGGGAAATGGTACGAGAAACAGAAAATAGGTTTTTGAGTACTTTTCCTAGGGACTCAAGTCCCACTACATGCTAAGTCATAAGAAACAATAAAAGAATATGCATCCCAGAGTCAGCTATCCATGATCATCCAGCAGCCTCCTCCTAGCCATCCTGCCGATGTCCCAAGTTACCTGGTGGAAAACCACAGAAAATAAGGGTGAGCAACGAGTTACTCAGTAAGAATCCCCAACCGGGGTACAATACGAAAACATATCATCTAGCACACGGACATGCAACCATGCAAAGACTCAGAGCCAACAGATGGGTTAACAGAACGTCACTCTTGGGGCTTGCCTATTCGAGGCTTACACGACCTAGAACTCAGTGTTGCCCTTCGGGGACTTATACACCTAGGATGCCCATCAGGGTCTTACACCTCCAACTCAGTGATGCCCATCGGGGACTTACACACCTAGGATGCCCATCGGGGTCTTACACCTCCAACTCAGTGATGCCCATCGGGGACTTATACACCTAGGATGCCCATCGGGGTCTTACACCTCCCACTCAGTGATGCCCATCGGGGACTTATACACCTAGGATGCCCATCGGGGTCTTACACCTCCCACTCAGTGATGCCCATCGGGGACTTATACACCTAGGATGCCCATCGGGGTCTTACACCTCCAGATGTCCATCGGGGTCTTACCCGAGCGGGACGCACTAGTTACCCCTACAATCTCTTACACTATACATCACCTGCCAATTTCTAGCATGGCATTAACAGGATAACGTGTTCACGGTTATGCCGAGACAATTTAACCCCTAGCATGAAACTAACAGGATATATCAAGAATCACAAGCGCAAAACCATCTGAAAACAAGAAGGAACAAGCAACCTATCCACTAGCAGTTTCATACATACACAACACATATCATGCTATCAAGTATTCGCAGGGTCCACACAACCCCGGTAAGAAATCCTTACCTGAGTGAATCGATCCAACGATCAACGGATGACTCTTGAGCTTCTAAGCGAACCCGACAACCTAAGCAAGTAATAAAAATCAACCTAGTTAACCAACAGTAGCAAAAAAACACAAAAGTCCAAAGGGTCAGCCTCGAATTTACCAACCGAGAAGGCACCAAGCTCGGCAAAGCGGCAGCGGCGAGCGGTGGCGCGCGGAGGGCGTGTCGCCGCGCTGGCGGCCGATCGGGCCGCGCCGCGGCGGCAGCAGTCTAGGGCGCTGGCGCGCGGTGCGCTGGTGCAAGGGCGAGGCGCGGCCCTCGGCAAGACTGATAAGCGGGGCGTCGGCGCCGCGGCCGACGGTCGTCGCGCAAACGGTCGGCGTCTTTGGCGCGACATGAAGCAGGCTTGGTGCCGAGCGGCGCGCGGCGCGGAATGAGAGCCGCGCGCGGCGAGCGGGCTCGGCTGAGAGGCGGCGCGGCGCGACGCTGAGGTACGGACAGACGGCACACGGTGGGTGTGCTGAGACCCGGTCTCGCGGGTGCGGTCGGTCGGAGCGACGCTGGGGCGCACGGTGCGACGCGCGAGCAGCAGCCGAGGCGCACGCGCGACGACGCCGAGCGGCCGAGCGCACGGTGCGACGGCGAGCAGGCTGAACGGTGCGGCGACAGGCTGGGCAGGCGCGACGGCGAGGGTGGGCGGCGGCGGCGAGGGTGTGGGGAGAGGGTTTTTGCGAGAGGAGTGTTTTCTTTCCTTTTTTTTTTTTAAATAAATAAGCTTGGAAATCCTAAATTCCCTTCCCTAGGCTTCCCTCCTTCAAACCCAAGTTGACTCACTTATTTTTCTTAATTAATTCCAAACTCCCATCTCTCTTTGAGGCCGAGGGTTCGAGTCCTCCAAAATCATCTTCTAATCCTTATTTTAATTTAACTAAAATCCGGGCTGTTACAAAAGGGGCTCTAAATGGGCCTTTACCCCAATGCATGCGTTCAAGTAAAGACAATATACAAATATGATTTCGAATTCCAAGTAAATATTAAAACATTCAAAGATTCAATCGTAAATCAATATGATTTATGTAAAACTCGTCCCTGTCTCCAAGCACCTGTTTCAAGACAAATACATTTCCAAAAGTTTACTCTGATAAGAGATTTACTAAAATCATTCAAAACCTTCTGAGATACATAAATGCTGGAATCCACAAAACATTGAGAAAACATCCTAAGGCTCCGTGCCCGACTACATGCATTCAGGGGAAATAAAAGACAAGAGTCATAATATAAAAGTCGAGATGACAAAGAGTTCCCATGATCACAGCTCCTCCTTCAGCCATCCTGTCTCGCACCTTGGTTACCTGTGGGAAACCACAAAATAAGGGTGAGTAACGAATTACTCAGTAAGAATCCCTAACCGGGGTACAATACGATATACTTGTTTCATCTAGATGAATGTATGCAAGCTATGAATATAAACACAGAATAGAGCACATAACTTAAGTCCACGCTTGGACCTCGGATGCCAACTCAGGGTCTTAGTCATTAATAATCCACCACACAATACGCCCTATACGAGAAACAAGTCTCGGCCTCAGCCTGTCTACTGTCGATACGAAAGGTGCACTAGCTCAAGATCCCGAGGAGCTCTCCGGTCGGCGCTGTAATGAGGGTAAGCGTACACCGCATGCCACCGCAGCACCATGGGGGGTGCTGGGTCTAGTGGCAAGTCGCCCATGTCCATCACCATGCCTAACTAAATCTCCGGATCGGTGTCACCGACATAGGGGTGTGAGACACGGACACGTGAACTATGTCACCTGAACCACCGCACTTTGAGGCTAAGGAATCGGTCGTGGTAGGCTTACACCAGAAGCCATCCTTGCCCTAACAGTGGAAATCAAGGGCTACGGCCGAACACGCCGAGGACGCAGCAGATCGCCGGGACGAGGCAATGCCAAGTCATCATCCCGACCGTTGGGGCATTTAACAGTCTGCCACGCTCACCCAAGATTGCAGGGCCTACCAGTCGGGTTATCCAAACCCTCACGGAGTCCAGGGACGGAGTACTACCTCGTACGCTCCTGCCCTGGATGCAAGATACTTTATGCATCAGGCCCGGATGATGCTACCTACCTACACTCTAACCTATCATATCAATAACATACAATCCAATACAATCCAATACGTGCTCCACAGATACAACGAACCTAGCAGGATACTACGAAACAAGAACAGATACGAGCATGCCAGAACGGAACAACCTAGCATGGACTAACATGAGAAACAACATAAGGAATCATGCCAGTCGGGAATTCAGAACAGAGCACCTAACACTATACATGTTGATAATCATAAACAAACATACAAACATCAATCACATATAATACCGCAGGGCGCACACAACTCCGGTAAGAAATCCTTACCTGGCTGGGAGGCAACTACACACAAAAACCTAAGCTTCGATCGAACCCGAGCTAGCTACCGAGAACCTAACAAAAACAATGATAATCACAATCCATATGCCTAAATATAATAAAATAAACAAGGCTCAGCTCGGGAGCAACTCACGCGGCTCTATTGACACGCTGACGCGAGGCAAAGACGCAGACGGCACGCTGCGCTGGCTGGCGCTGACGGGCGCAGATGGGCGGCAGAGTTCGGCGGAGTTCGGCGCGCGGATACGCTTGATGTGGACAGTGAGACAAGGACGGCGAAGCGGCACAAAGACGCCTGGCTGGGAGCAGACGCGCTGGGACGGCGAAGGGCGTTGAGGCTTCGACGCAGACGCGGGCGCGAGCTCGGCTGGGCCATGGCGTCTGGTGCGTGGACGGGCTGGGCGCGATGCGGCGGCTGCGACGGCGACGGCACGCGGCTCGCGTGCAGCGGCGACGGCCGGGCGCTGGGCTGGGCGCTGGCGCGCGCTGGCGTCTGGGCGCTGGCGCTTTGGCGCTGAAATTTCTTTGGTGCGATCTGGTTGGCTGGCCGCTCGACCGGGCCGCTTACTGGTCGCTTGGTCGGGCCGAACAACACTCGGAGGACTCTCGGGAAGAAGAACATTGCAATGGAGCTTGAGGAAGAGGGTTGGGCGGCCAAGGCTTATTTGGAGAAGAAGCTCAAAAGACCTAATTTCCTTTCATTTAATCAAATGCACCAAAACCCAAAGAAATCAAGGCTAACCAAGATATGTTGCGGAAAGAATAACAAGATCCTCATGTGGCTCAACTGGCCACACCACCCACCTGACTTCCTAGTACCCCAGGTTCGAAACCTAGCTACAACACAATTTTCCTTTATTTTTACTTTTGCATCTATCCTTGCTCAAACCCATCCACAAAGCCTCAAAAACCTACATAAACCCATCCAATAATTTTAGCAACTGGAAAAAGACAAAAATGGCCCTGACGGCCTGACCAAATTACCAAAATACCCCTAGGGCATACCTCGAAGACCGGGATGAAAACCTGGGCCGTTACATAACTGGACTACTAGCAGAAAGTATGCAAGCCATGAATATAAACATAGAAGAGAGCACTTTACTTTAATCCTCACATAAACCTTGGATGCCATCTCAGGGTCTTACTCCGGAAAACTACAACGCTTTACGATCCTATACGAGAAACTAGTCTCGGCCTCAGCCTGTCTACTGTCGATACAAAAGGTGCACTGAACTTAAGATCCCGAGGAGCTCTTCAGTCGAGGCAGTAATGAGCGTGTGCGCGCACCGCATGCTGCTGCAAACTAGGGGGTGCCGGGTCTAAGGCAAGCTGCCCTAGTCCAATACTCATGCCTAACTAATCTCTGGATCGGTGTCACTGAACATAGGTGTCTGAGACAGGAACACGTAAACCATGTCAGCCTGTACCACCGCACCTGAGGTTAAGGAACCGGTCGTGATAGGCTTACACCAAGAAACGGTCCTTGCCCTATTAGGTGGCAATCAAGGGCTACTGTAGGCACGTTGAGGACGTGTCGACTGTCGAGAACAAGGCAATGCCGCATCATCCTCCCGACCGTTGGGGCATTTAACTGTCTGCCACCCTCACCCAAGATTGAAATGGGCTCTCGTTAGGGTTAACTAAACCCTAACGACGGATCAGGGATGAAGTACTACCTCGTACGTCCCTGCCACGGATGCAAGTTACGTTATGCATCCTCGCCCGGCTGATGCTACCTATCATAATTCTAACTATAACAGATACAACAAGCAATCCAATACGTGCTCAGCAGATACAATGAACCTAGCATGATACTACGAAGCAAGAACAGAACAACCTAGCATGGAACTAACATGAGAAACAACACGAGAATCATGCCAGTTGGAATTTAGAACAGGGCACCTATCGCTAAACATGTTGATAGACGTAAATAAGCATACAAACATCAATCACATATTACATCGCAGGGCCCACACAACTCCGGTAAGAAATCCTTACCTTGATCGGAAAGCAACTACACACAAGGATCCTATGCTGCGATCGATCCCGAGCTAGGTAATGAGAACCAAACAAGCACAACAATTATCACAATCTATAGGCCTAAATATAATAAAACAAATAGGGCTCGGCTCGGGAGCAACTCACACTGCACGGCTGACACGTGGACGAGTAGGCTGCACGGGAGCTGGCACTGCTGGCGGGCTGGTGCGGCAGGATGCACGCGCGGACACAAGGGCTGGGCTGCACAGCTGAGCGTGCTGGCATGGCGCTGGGGCGTGGAGCGCGCTGCGACGACGCAGCAACGAGTGCGGGCGCTCGGGCGCAGACGAAGCGACGGGCGCAGTAGCAGGCTCGCTACGACGGATCGGGTTGCTGGCCGCTGCAATCGACGGGCGACGCGATTTGAGCTGCGACGACAGGCAGGGGCACTGGGCGTCTGGCTCGATGGAGGGTTGTGGGCGACGCGACTTTTTGGCTGGCCGACGACTGCCAGGCGGCAGCAGGCGTCTGGCCGCCGCTCTCCTCTCTATTTGGCCGCACAAGACAACAAAACTCAGCCTCTTCCTCTTCTCGGCCAACATGAACACACCCAGAACGAAGAAGAAGACGGGAACGAGAACTCTTACCTGGGATGACGATCGATCGAAGGAGCTGCTTGTGGAGACGAAGCTAGTCTAGAAGCTTGGGAAAGAGGGCTTGGGCAGCTAAGGAGTTTTGGGAAACAAAAATGAGCAAAACCTATTTTCCTCTTCATCTAACCAAATACACCAAATCCCAAAGACCCATAGCTAACCAAGACATACCGCGGAAAGA
Source organism: Sicyos edulis (assembly GCA_036507275.1). Lineage (NCBI taxonomy): Eukaryota > Viridiplantae > Streptophyta > Magnoliopsida > Cucurbitales > Cucurbitaceae > Sicyos > Sicyos edulis. Next base: position 20,480,231 of record CM071854.1, read on the forward strand.
GCAACAAGAGCACCCAATGGCTCAACTGACACTCTACTCAACTGACTTCCTGGAGACCCGGGTTCGAATCCCAACAACTACGCTTTTAATTCTCTAATTTATTTTTGCATCTCTCCATGCCCAAACACATCCACAAGGCATCAAAACCCTACATAAGACCATCCAATAATTTTAACAGTTGAAAAAGACACAAATGGCCCTAACGGCCCGACCAAATTACCAAAATACCCCTAGGGCATACTTGGAAGACCGGGATGAAAACCTGGGCCGTTACAGAACTACCTGGAGTTATTTTAGTACAACGACTTCCGAAGACGGAAGTCTTCTAAGGAGGGAGTATTGTAACAGCCCGGGTTTCTATTAATTGTAAAATAAGGTTTTTAAAAGTGTTTCCGGGTGGATTCGAACCCCTAACCTTAAAGGGGGTTTTAAAACTCGAATTTAAATTATGAAATAATTCGCGTCAGCTGGGACTCGAAGGACAAAAGCCCTGTGAAGGGATTTTAGGTCACCAAAGCCTATTTAAATTAGGAAAGAGGAAAGTAAATCAAGAAACCATCACTCACCCTTGCTCTTGCCGCACGCCTCCCTCATTCCCTCCCTCTCACCTTGCCGAGTTCATCAAGATCAAGAACCGAATCTAAGAACCCCAGTCGAGACTAGCCGCACTGAGCAGCCCTGCATCACCCAGCGCCGCACCGAGCATCCCCTGCATTGCCTAGACCGTCGCACGCCAGCAGCAGGTTCGTCACCTGCATCGCGACATCGCCAACAGCCCAGCCGCTTCACCCGCGCGCCATCTCAGGGCGAGCTCGCCATATCGCTCGTCCGCGTCTGCACGCCTGCGCCCCAGCGCCTATCTACGTCTGCAAGCCCGCGCCCCAGCGCTTGTCCGCGCGAAGCACCAGCGCGAGCCGTCCGTGCGCGCGCATCCCTGTGCCGCACAGCGCGCCCAACAGCGCCTAGCTTGTTCGCCCCAGCCGCACGTCCTGCCTGCCCACTTGCGGCCGAGAGCCTATTTTGCCGAGAGAGTTAGGCTGAGACCTAGTGCCTTCTCGGTTGGTAATTCCCGAGCCTCTACTCTTTTGGACCCTAAGATGTTAGCTGCTGTTTGTTTAATTAGGATGATTTTATTGATTGCTTAGGTTGCTCGGGTTCACTTAGAAGCTTGAGGGTCGCTTGTTGGTTGTGGTAGTTATTTTCTGCTTGTTTCCAGGTAAGGGTTTCTTACTGGGGTTGTGTGGACCCTGCGAATACTTGTTAGCATATCGTACCTTGTAACTGTATGAGATTCCTAGTGAATAGAATTCATGTTTCCTCTTGATAGCATGTTTGTGTTATGTTCGTATTCTGGTAGTTCCATGCTAGGGTTTTCTTATTCTGGCATATCCATGTTTCCTGATCGTATTCTGTTAGATCCATGCTAGGGTTTTCTTATTCTGGCATGTCCATGTTTCCTGTTCGTATTCTGTTAGTTCATGCTAGGGATAGCCAAGTAATGTATAATGTAGGAGACTATAGGGGTTATTAGTTAGGTTACGCTTGGGTAAGTCCCCGATGGGCACCAATGCGTTGCTAGTGTATGTAAGTCCCCGACGGGCACTACACTGCTGGATTTATGTGTAAGTCCTCGATGGGCATCATAAGGTTGCTAGGGAGTGTAAGACCCCGATAGGCATCTCTGTGATCCTAGCTGGAGTAAGATCCCGATGGGCATCCGTATATGTAAGACCCCGATGGGCATGATTGATTGAGGTGTAAGACCCCGATGGGCATCTGATGTGTAAGACCCCGATGGGCATCATTGATTGTGGAGTAAGACCCTGATGGGCATCCATATGTGTAAGACCCCGATGGGCATCATTGATCTGTGGAGTAAGACCTCGATGGGCATCCTTGTGTGTAAGTCTCTGATGGGCATCACTGAGTTTAGCAGGAGTAAGACCCCGATGGGCATCCTTATGTGTAAGACCTTGATGGGCATCATCGCGTCCTAAGTTGTGTAAGACCCCGATGGGCATCAAGGTGTAGAACCTAGGATAGGTTGTAGCCGTAAGTCCTTGAATTGGCAAGCTCTAGGAGTGGCGTATAGCCTAAACCAACTTTTTTGCTCTAAGTCATTGTATGGTTGCATGTCGGTGTGCTAAATGAGATGTTTTCGTATTGTACCCCGGTTGGGGATTCTTACTGAGTGATTCGTTGCTCACCCTTATTTTCGGTGGTTTTTCCATTAGGTAACTTGGGACAGAGGCTGGATGGCTAGGAGGAGGCTGCTGGATGATCATGGATGGCCGAACTCTGAGACAAACTTTTATCTTTTCTTTTATTTGGTTTAGCATGTAGTTGGACTTGAGTCCTTAGGAAATCATTCATTCAAAAACTTGTTTAAGAGTTCTTGAACCGTTTTCTTTGATTTTTAGAAAGTACTGATCAGTCACTTTACTTGTTGGTTTTACTTAATGAATCCAAGGATTTGTTTTAATTGTGTTGATTGAAAAGTCTTAAATTGGTTCTCTGAATGTTGATTTTATATTCTTAATCATGCATGCTAAGTAAGGATCTAGGTTAGAGACCGTTCTTCGGGTCGGGTCCTTATAAAGGGTGAGTAACGAATTACTCAGTAAGAATCTCCAATCGGGGTACAATACGATACAACTGGTCATCTAGCAAAAAGTATGCAAGCTATGAATACAAACTCAGAAGAGAGCACATCACTTTAATCAATACATAAATACATCAGATGCCATCTTACGGTCTTATTCCGAGAACTACAACGAATCTCGGTACTCTACTAGAAACTAGTCTCGGCCTCAACTTTCCTATTACTGTCGATACGAAAGGTGCACTGAACTCAAGATCCAGAGGAGCTCTCCAGTCGACGCTGTAATGAGCGTGCGCGCACACCGCATGCTGCTGCAAACCAGGGAGGTGCTGGGTCTAGGGCATGCTGCCCTGGTCCAGTACGCATGCCTAAAAGAATCTCTAGATCGGTGTCACTGAACATAGTGGAGGGAGACCATGACACTATGACTATGTCAGCATGTACCACCGCACCTGAGGCTAAGGAACCTTCCATGGTAGGCTTACACCAGGAACCGTCCCTTGCCCTATCAGGTGAAAATCAAGGGCTACAGCCGACACGCTGAGGTCGTGTCGACTGTCGGGGACAAGGCAATGCCTCATCATTCCCCTGACCGTTGGGGCATTAAACAGTCTGCCACCCTCACCCAAGATTGCACTGGGCTGCCGTTAAGGTTAGCTAAACCTTAACGACGGATTAGGAACGGAGTACTGCCTCGCACGTCCCTGCCACGGATGCAAGTTACGTTATGCATCCTCACCCAGATGATGCTACCTATCAGAACTCTAAGCTATAAACAGCTAACAGTAAACATACTAGCACATGCTCAGCAGAATCAATGAACCTAGCATGGTACTACGAAGCAAGAACAGATAACGAACATGTCAGAACAAAACAACCTAGTATGGAACTAACATGAAAAATAACACGAGAATCATGCTAGTCGGAATTCAGAACAGAGCACCTATCCACTAACATGCTGATAAACATAAACAGATATACAATCAACCATCACAGAAATATCGCAGGGCCCACACAACTTCTGTAAGAAATCCTTACCTGAATCGGAAGGCAACAACACACAAAAGACCTTAAGCTGCAACCGAACTCGTGCTAGCTATCGGGAACCTAACAAACAAACAATAAACTTTACAATCTATAGGCCTTAGGTAAAATACAACCAGAACTCGGCTCGATCGAAAGGATCTCACATGGCTCGGGGCTGGCGCCTAGACTGACAGGCTGCACGGCACACGGCTCGACGACAGCAGGCGAGACGGCCGCTACCTCGCACGCATGCGCAGAGCGACAGCGTCTTTGCGTGCGGCGTGGGCCGGCGGCAAAGTAGCGCGGGGGGCGTGCGTCTACATCATTGTGCGGCGGCCGGGCGGCGCGGCAAAGATGGTGCAAGCGCGAGCGAGAGGCGAGGCCGGGCGTGCGGCGTGCGGAGGGGTTGCTGGGGCATCAAGGGCTGCAATCGCTGCAGGGCAGGTGTAACGGCCCAGGTTTTCATCCCGGTCTTCCAGCAAGGCCCTAGGGGTATTTTGGTAATTTGGTCGAGCCGTCAGGGTCATTTATGTCTTTTCCAGTTGCTAAAATTATTGGATGGATTTTTGTAAGTTTTTTAGGCATTGTGGTTGTGTTTGGGCATGGTGAGATGCAAAAGAAAAATGGTGGAGTAAAGATGTGTTTGGTGGGTTTCGAACCTAGGTGGTCTGGGAAGCCAGGTGGGTGGTGTGGCCAGTTGAGCCACCAAGTGTTTTTGTTCCTCTCTCCGCAGCATATCCTAGTTAGCCTTGAGTTATTCGGGTTTTGGTGCATTTGATTAAATGAAAGGAAATTAGGTTTTTGTGTTTTATTCTCCAAACTCCCCATGGCCGGCCAATCCTCTTCTCTCTAGCTATCTTGCGTGAGTCTTCTCCCGAGAGTCCTCCGAGTGTCGTTCCAGCCAGCCACAACAACCACCAGCAGCACTGGTCGAGCAAATTTCACCCAGATCGCACCAGCTGGCCCTAGGCGCCCAGTAGAGCACGCAGCCCATGCGCGCCAGCCGTCGCAGCCGCCCAGCGCCAGAGAGGTCGTCGCGACGCACTGCAGACTACGTGTTCGCCGCCGCCGCAGCCGCCGCGATAGCATTGCTCGCGCCGCGCGCGCGCCCACCGTCCCGCGCGCGCGACGCCATCGCCCAACCGAGCTCGAGCGCGTCTTCGTCCCAGTGCGTCCCCGCCCAGCGCCAGGGTGCTGTGCCGCTCGCCCGCCCGTGTCCTGCCTGTCCGCGTGCGCGCGTCCGTACCCCCAACTTCGTGCAGCGCCAGCCAGCTCCGCGCTGCTCGGCAGGAACGTCGCGTGTCGCCCGAGCCGCGTGAGTTGCTCTGAGCCGAGCCTTGTTTATTTTATTATATTTAGGCATATGGATTGTGATTATCATTGTTTTTGTTAGGTTCTCGTGAGCTAGCTCGGGTTCGATCGCAGCTTAGTTTTTTGTGTGTAGTTGCCTCCCGCTGTAAGGATTTCTTACCGAAGTTGTGTGGGCCCCTGCGATGTTATATGTGATCGTTGTTTGTATGCTCGTTTATGATTATCGCATGTTTAGTGTTAGGTGCTCTGCTCAAATTCCGATGGCATGATTTCTTATGTTGTTTCTCATGTTAGTCCATGCTAGGTTGTTCCGCTGGCATGCTCATATATGTTCTTGCTTCGTAGTACCATGCTAGGTTCGTTGTATCCGTTGAGCACGTTTTGGATTGTATCGGATTGTATGTTATTGATATGATAGGTTAGAGTGTAGGTAGGTAGCATCATCCGGGCCTGATGCATAAAGTATCTTGCATCCATGGCAGGGGCGTACGAGGTAGTACTCGTCCCCCCGACCCCGTGAGGGTTTAGCTAACCCGACCGGTAGGCCCTGCAATCTTGGGTGAGGGTGGTAGTCTGCGCGATGCCCCAACGGTCGGGATAATGACTTGGCATTGCCTCGCCCCCGGCAGTCGGCACGTCCTCGGCGTGTTCGGCCGTAGCCCTTGATTGCCACCGTTAGGGCAAGGACGGCTTCTCGGTGTAAGCCTACCACGACCGATTCCTTAGCCTCGGGAGCGGTGGTTCAGCCGACATAGTTCACGTGTTCAGTCTCACACCCTATGTCGCTGACACCGATCCGCAGATTTAGTTAGGCATGGGGATCGGACTCGAGCGGCTTGCCACTAGACCCGGCGACCCCGAGTTGCAAAGAGCATGCGCGGCTGGCGCTTACGCTCATTACAACGCGCCGACTAGAAGCTCCTCGGGATTGTGAGCGATTGCACCTTTCAGATCGACGAAGAGACAGTGCCGAGGCCGGGACTTGTTTCTCGATAGGCGTATTGTGTGGTGGATTTTCCAGAGTAAGACCCTGAGTTGGCATCCGAGGTTTATAAGTGGATTTAAGCTATGTGCTCAATTCTGTGTTTATATTCATAGCTTGCATATCTTCCAGCTAGATGACCATGTATATCGTATTGTACCTCGGTTGGGGATTCTTACTGAGTAATTCGTTACTCACCCTTATTTTGTGGTTTTCCACAAGTAACTGTGGTGCGTAGACAGATGGTGAAGGAGGGGTCGTGATCATGGGAACTCTTTGTTGTCTCTCGATTTTTATATTATGACTCTTTGCCTTTTTTATTTCCCCTGAATGCATGTAGTCGGGCACGGAGCCCTAGGATGTTTTCTCAAGGTTTTTGTGGATTCCAGCATTGTTGTATCTGAGAAGGTTTTGAATGATTTTAATAAATCTTTGATCAGAGTATCTTTTGGAAATGTATTTGTCTTGAAACAGGTGCTTGGAGACAGGGACAGGTTTCAGTAAACTGTATTGATTTCTGTTTGAATGCTGAATGTTTTAATTTTAATTGGAATCCGAAATCATATTTGTATATTGTCCTTACTTTGAATGCATGCATTGGGGTAAAGGCCCATTTAGAGCCCCTTTTGGGTCGTGTCTTTACAGTTGGTATCAGAGCTTAGAGTCATAGATTTTGTAGACTGACCTTTTGTTGTAGGTCGTTTTCCCCATGATCACCAGCACTCCGACAGTCATCAGGTACGCCTAAGTTTACTGTTTTTAGAAAAAGGGTTAAGAATTTACAATACCTTTCATCTAGTGTATGCCTTGTTTAGTGTTGTGGAGCGGATGCGAGCAGGTTCTGACTCGTTGTTGGTTTGGTTTTAGAGCGCCATCATGCCAACTTCCCGCAGTGTGAGCTGTATGTTGTGGTTTGTTGAGATATCCAGGTAGATTAGGATACCGCTGGGACATCGTTTCAGAGGGAGGCAGAGGTTAGACTCTCGTATGCCACATATGGCCCAGTTGTTGGTTTTCCCCTAGTGAGAGGGTGGAGGTCATTTGCCCTGGAGTACCACTCCAAGAGAGGAGTTAGCTTTGGCTTTTGCTCATGTTGATGCTTGTGGAGCAGGTCCCAGTGGGGGCTAGCCTGGGTGGTTCAGGTGTGGATCTTGAACCTTAGCAGATTGTTTGATCGCCCAGAGAGTAGCTGCAGAGTTAGTGGCCTTCGTGGAGGAGGTAGAGACATCTTTGTGCTCTTGTATTTGTTGTTGTTTTGTAGCCAGTAAGTCGGAACTCTGTGGTCAAGGGTGCAGCGAGCAGTGTACCCATCGAACTTGATCCGTTGGTGGTTTCCCAGTTGTTTAATAGAGCTGAGCACTCTTCTTTTGGTGAGCCCTAGAGTAGGGCTAGCTGCTGCATGTTGAGAGAGCCGGCCAGAGTTTTGGTGAGCATCAGGTGGAGATGCAAGAGTAGGCCATGAGCCTTCAGTTTGATGAAATGCCACAGTCTGGTTGTTTGAGCTTGAGCCTTGTATGCCTAGCCATGGTTTTTGTCACTTGAGGTTGTGACCTTGTTGGCCCCATTTGTAGTAAGATGTGGATTTGGTAGTAGTGGCACTTGAGGTGCAATGGTTGGTGTGCCGCTTTGGCACTAAGTCTGGTTCAGGCCTGAGTTTGGCATGGGTATAGCAGATGGTTCTATGACCCGTCCGGAGTTCAGCACACTTCTTTAGCCATTGGATCCGTTTATGGCAGATGCACTTGTTTAGGTCGTGCAAGAGGGCTAGTTCAGTGGTAGTCGAAGGACTACAAGTGAAAGGATGTTCGAGAGGAGCTGGAGCCTCTTCCCAGTGTTACTGGGGGTTGAGTAAGTCAGCACGTTGGCGGTTGGTAAGTGTTAGTGCGTGTGAGTCTCACGCTAGGGTTGAGGCCAAGAGATCTTTGTGGTTGGTAGTGCGGTCCACTACCTTCGGGTGCCTAAACCTGAGTTGAGTGAGCATTGTAGATGCGAGTTCGGTCCAGCAGGGGAACCATGAGTTGGATGCCCGTGAGATGAGTTGGATGCTCATGAGATGAGTAGGATGCCTTATGAGAGGAGTTGGACGCCTTATGTGTAAGCACACCTGGTAGAGACTTGGTATAAAGTAAGTTCGGTTTGGCATCGTTATGTTTTAGCAGAGCAAGGTTGCCACTGCTTCGTGTATCGTGTGGAGATGGAACTTTTGGTGTTTCTTTGGTTGATGGTATCTCCGCGGAAGTTAGTGTTGCCTTTGGGAAGCACTGTTAGTCTTGGATCTCTGAAGGAAGCTTGAGAGTTGTGCACATAAGTGTGTTTTGTGTAGTTTGTTCTGGTGACGAGAGTTTCGGAACCATGTAGGGTTTGCATTGGAGAACTGGTGCTCAGTTCTTGGAGGAGTTGGACTCCATATGGATGTTGTAAGGCTTTAGCGGAGGTTGTAAGGATACCGTGCTCGTAGTTGGGTTGTTGCTTAGGCAAGTTTGGTTAGGTTGAACCTAAGCTTGGTTTGTGGAACCTCTTGTGTTCACGGTTGGTGTTCAGATGGTGCTGAACAAATGGTGGTTGTAGTGAAGCCGCGTAGTTCCTGACCGTAGTTGCTAAGGGTGTTGCTCTGAATCCTTACCCTGGGTGGAAGCTACAATGTGGCTGATGCTTTGAGTAGGAGAATGACACATTCTGAAGCATTTCTAGTCTTTTTGGTTTCGAGGTTCGGAGCAGGCCAGCATGGCTGTGATGCTGGGAAAAGGAGTTGTTTGTTCAGGCAGTTGGCTGTTAGACCGTTAGACGATAGTGTGTGTCGAGGGTTGCCGAAGAACCCTAGTTGTGGAGAGCCTCACCAGAGCTCAGTCAGGCCCAGGTAGTGAGTTTTAGTTGGCAAGCCGGAGTCGTGTAGGTGGTAGCCTCGGGTGAGTTGCTGGCAGTTTTGGTAGGCTAGTAAGCTAGAGTTTGTTTGGAGTAGAGTCTGGATTGGTTCGGTGTGGTGGCAAGTTGGTGCTTGGTGTTGATCAAGGTGTGATTTTGAGGTGCTAGAAGTTAGTTTGCTCGTGGGGCGAGTGGTTCGTGCCCTGTCGGTTGTTTCTCCTGTTTCCAAGATGTTGAGAGTTGCCCTCCTTTGGTGTGGAGGTGTGTCTTGGCTAGTTTGTGGTTGGCAGTTCAGTCTGTGGTGGAACCCCCTATTGTTGCCCCGTGAGATTTAGATGTTGTTGCATTAGCGGAGCAAGACAGCGAACGTGTGTGGAGCTCTCTGTCCTTCGGTTGTCCGCTTGTAAGGAACTGTTTCTCCTTTGGAGTTGGTGGTAGTGGTGCTAGTAAGAGGGAAGGTTTGTTGGCTGCTTGGAAGCAGTGTTTGTCCAGTTAAGCAGACTCTTGAGTGGTGTTCTGGAAGTTGTAGTAAGGGTTGTTCTGCTTCTATGAGTGTTTGGCCTAGTTGGTTAAGGTTCTTTGTGTGTTTGGCCTTGGAGCTGTTGCACCTTTGTAGTTGAGGACCCCTTTGTATCAGTTGTGGATGAGGTTGCACTATTGTGGCTGGATAGGGTCTTGGCCTATTGAGGGATCCTTGCTGGTTAGTGTAGCTTGCGCTCTGCCAGCCATTGTTGGTATTCTTGTTCTTGGTAGTTGGTGTTGACCAGGTAGTGGAGTTCCGTTTGCGAAGTTTCGGTGGGAAGGTGCATTGAGCCTAAGTTAGAGGGTTAAGCCTGTATGTGTTATCATTTGGACTTGTGAGATGTGTCTCTTAAGGGGATGAACTTGGTTTCGTTGTTTGCATGGGGGTAGGCTTAGTGGAGGGAGCCGTCTTGCCCAGCTAGTGATGTGAGTCGAGCTAGAGTTGAGTGAATTGGCATTGCTATGCAGTTTGTAGTTGTCTGAGCTTCCGAGTTCGTAGCACTCAAGTTGTTGGATCGTAAGTTTCCGTGTGGGAGCTGTCAGCTAGTTGAGGTTGTTGTGTGAGTTCGCATTCTTGGAGGATTGGTTTCAGTAGTTAGAGCTCGCACCTCGCTTCGTGTGCAGAGGCCATTTTTTATGGAGTAGAGTCATGTCAGTTTCAGGCTGGAGTTGTTGTCACCAGGGTGTGGCAACAAAGGTTTGTTCTAGGCAGTGCGTGGATGAACTGTGGTTCTGGAGAGCATTGTTAAGAGGCTTATGGCCGTGTGCAGTTTCTGTAGTGTTTTCACCCTCTGACCGATGGTCTTTTGGGAGGAGTGAGCCAGATCCGTTGGAGCTTGTTGTGAGTTGGTGTTTCCGTAGTTAGGCAGCGGAAACCAGTGTTGGATTTTATGAGGTTGCCTCGAATAGCAGTTCCCGGCTGCTAGTTCTTTTGGTTTCGTTGAAGCGTGGTTTGGTAAGTGTTGTAGGTTTTCAGTGTTCTGGGAAAAGGTTGGTGGCCATCAGTTTTGTGTTGGGGTCCTGAGTTGCTGCATTTGACCAGAGGTGATGTGCAGGAGTATCGAGCTCGTAGGTTGATAGCTCAGAGCAAGCAGAAAAGTTACGCCGATGTTTGGCGTCGAGCTTTAGAGTTTGAGGTTGGACAGCTCATGTTTTAAGGTTGCATCAATGCTGGGTGTGTTGAGGTTTTGTAAGAGAGGGAAGTTGAGTCTCAGTTTGTTGGTCCGTTTGGAGATTCTCGAGAGGATTGGCAGAGTTGCTTATTGGTTAACTTTTCCCAGTCATTGTCAACCGTGTGCAGTGTTTTTATGTATCGATGTTGGGGGCAGTATGTGTCGGACCCATCGCTCATTATGGACGTTGAGCCTTTGCAGCTGAGTGAGTGTTTGAGCTTCGAGGGGAAGCATGTGAGTATTCTGGTCTTTGAGGCGAAGACGTTGCGTGGTCGTGAGATCCGTTCGAATGCATCGCTGGAGGAGTCGAGTTCAGAGTAAGCCGCCGTGAGCGGGAAGACGGATGAGGTTGCGTGATCTCCTCGGCCGTTTCAGTTCTTAAGGACTTTCGAGGACGAAAGTCATAAAAAGGAGGGAATATTGTAACGGCCCAGGTTTTCATCCCGGTCTTCCAGGAAGGCCCTAGGGGTATTTTGGTAATTTGGTCGGACCGTCAGGGCCGTTTATGTCTTTTCCAGTTGCTATAATTATTGGATGGATTTTTGTAAGTTTTTGAGGCTTTGTGGTTGTGTTTGGGCATGGTGAGATGCAAAAGAAAAATGGTGGAGTAAAGATGTGTTTGGTGGGTTTCGAACCCAGGTGGTCTGGGAAGTAAGGTGGGTGGTGTGGCCAGTTGAGCCACCAGGTGTTTTTGTTCCTCTCTCCGTAGCATATCCTAGTTAGCCTTGAGTTCTTCGGGTTTTGGTGCATTTGATTAAATGAAAGGAAATTAGGTTTTTGTGTTTTATTCTCCAAAGCCCCCATGGCCGCCCAACCCTCTTCTCTCTAGCCATCTTGCGTGAGTCTTCTCTCGAGAGTCCTTCGAGTGTCGTTCCAGCCAGCCAATCAACCCAGCCGAGCAGCCCGGTTGAGCAGCCCAGCCAGATCGCACCAAAGACCCCCAAGCGCCCAAAGAAGATGCACTTCAGCGACAAAGCCGTGAAAGGACCCGACCCAAGAAACGGTCTCTAACCTAAAGTCCATACTTAGCATGCATGATTAAGAATATAAACATCATTCAGAGTCGGAAGTTTAAACCTTTGCAGTAAACACTTTTAAAACAAAACCATGATTTCAATTAAATAAAACAGGTAAATGATCGATCGGTACTTTCTTAAAACAATTCAAAGGAAAGCGATGCGAGAACATAAAATAGTTTGAGTGCTTTTTCCTAGGGACCCAAGTCCCACTACATGCTAAATCATTAAGGAAAACATTTAAAGAAAGCGTGCGATTCCCAGTCGACTATCCATGATCATCGAGCCGCTTCCTCCTAGCCATCGACCTCTGTCCCAAGTTACCGGTGGAAATCCACGAGAAAATAAGGGTGAGCAACAAGTTACTCAAGAAGAATCCCCAATCGGGTACAATACGAAATCATCTCATTTAGCACACGGACAGGCAACCATACAAAGACTTAGAGCACGAACGGCTGACTTAGGCTATGAGCTACTTCTAGGGCGAGCCTATTCAAGGGCTTCCATCAACAGCCTCTCCTAGGTCCTACGCTTGGATGCCCTTCGGGCCTTACACAACCTAGGACTCGGTGATGCCCAGTGGGCCTTACACACCTAGGATGCCCGTAGGGCCTTACACCTCCAGACTCAGTGATGCCCAGTGGGCCTTACACACCTTGGATGCCCGTAGGGCCTTACACCTCCAGACTCAGTGATGCCCAGTGGGCCTTACACACCTAGGATGCCCGTAGGGCCTTACACCTCCAGATGTCCATCGGGTCTTGCTCGAGCGGGACCCCAAACTAGTTACCTCTACGACCCTCTATACTATACATCACACATCTAACCGTAACTTGGATCTAGCAGCATACAATAGGCAGCATGGCTCTATCAAGATAGGAAAGCCTAACATGGAACTAACGGGATGTAAACATGTCGCGAACATGAATCAAAAGAAAACATGAAACCTATCACTAGAAACTCATATAATTACTGAATCATCGCGTGCTATCAACTATTCGCAGGTCCACACAACCGGGTAAAAATCCTTACCGGAAATAAGTGGAGGTTAATTATCCCGAATCAAATAACGACCCTCGAGCTTTTAAGCGAACTCGAGCAACCTAAACAAGTAATAAAACATCCTAATTAATAAACAACATCTAAAATCAGGAAGTCCAAAGGGTGGAGGCTCGGGAATTTACCAACCGAGAAGGCGCTCGTCTCGGCAGCAAGCAGCAAGGACAGGCGCTGCTAGGCAGCAGGGGGGCTGGCACCGGCACTGGGCGCTATCGGGCTGGTTGGCGCGGCTGGCGCGCTTGGGACGAAGGCCGCGCTGGCTGCGCGGCAGGGGACGAGAGCGCAGCGCTGGCTGCGGGCGGACGCGACGCCAGCGCACGCACGCAGACGTGGGCGGTGGCGGGTGCAGGCGTGGCGCGTGCGCGCGCGGCGGCTGGGTGGTGTCGTGCGGGAGCGAGGCGGCTACACGGGCCGGATGTTGGCGACGTGCGAGTGGAGGCCGGGCTATTTGCGGCGGTGGGCGAGCCTGGCCGCCGACGCTTGATGCCGGGCCGGGTCAGAATGTGACCCGGTTTTCTCGCTAAATGTAAAATCAGGTTTCCTTTTATATTTTTAGTTTGGGAGGAGTGTTGAAAGGACTCGAACCCTTGGCCTAAAAAGGGGTTTGGAAGCTTGGGTTTAAATAAGGAAAATAAACGCGCGCACACCGAGGCTCAAGGGGAGTCTTGGGAAGGTCACCGCCCCACACCGCCGCCGTGCCTCGCCCCACACCGCCGCCAAGCCTCGCCCACCGCCGCAACAGCCCCGGCCTCCACTCCGCACACTGTCGTCGCCCAGACCGGCCGCCGCCGCCGCCTCTGCGCCCGACGACACCACCCAGCCGCCGTCGCGCCCGCGCGCGCGCACCGTGACCGCGTCGCTCGTGGCGCCGTGCGGGCGCTCGTCCACGCTCGCCCTCCAGCGCTGCGCTGCGCTGCCCCGCCGCGCGCGTAGCCCAGCGCTAACGCTGTCCTCGCCTGCGCGCCGCGCCGCCGCCGAAGGCGCCGATAGCGCCCAAGCGCGCGCCGCGCGCCTTGCCGCTAGCGGCGCTGGCTCTGCCGCTGCTGCCGAGACGAGCGCTTCTCGGTTGGTAAATTCCCGAACCTCCACCCTTTGGACTTCCCGATTTTAGATGTTGTTTATTAATTAGGATGTTTTATTACTTGTTTAGGTTGCTCGAGTTCGCTTAAAAGCTCGAGGGTCGTTATTTGATTCGGGATAATTAACCTCCACTTATTTCCAGGTAAGGATTCTTACCCGGGGTTGTGTGGACCTCGCGAATAGTTGATAGCACTGACATTGTAATTATATGAGTTTCTAGTGATAGGTTTCATGTTTTCTTTTGATTCATGTTCGCGACATGTTTACATCCCGTTAGTTCCATGTTAGGCTTTCCTATCTTGATAGAGCCATGCTGCCTATTGTATGCTGCTAGATCCAAGTTACGGTTAGATGTGTGATGTATAGTATAGAGGGCCGAGAGGTAACTAGTTTGGGGTCCCGCCGGGCAAGACCCGATGGACATCCGAGGTGTAAGGCCCTCACGGGCATCCTAGGTGTGTAAGGCCCACTGGGCATCACTGAGTCTCGAGGTGTAAGGCCCTACGGGCATCCTAGGTGTGTAAGGCCCACTGGGCATCACCGAGTCCTAGGTTGTGTAAGGCCCGAAGGGCATCCAAGCGTAGGACCTAGGGAGAGATCGTTGATGGAAGCCCTTGAATAGGCTCGCCCTAGAAGTAGCTCATAGCCTAAGCCACCGTTCGTGCCCTAAGTCTTTGTATGGTTGCCTCGTCTGTGTGCTAAATGAGATGATTTCATATTGTACCCCGATTGGGGATTCTTACTTGAGTAACTTGTTGCTCACCCTTATTTTCTCGTGGCTTTCCACCGTGTAACTTGGGACAGAGGAGGTGGATGGCTAGGAGGAAGCGGCTCGATGATCATGGATAGTGACGACTGGGTCGCACGTTTCTTTAAATGTTTTCCTTAATGATTTAGCATGTAGTGGGACTTGGGTCCCTAGGAAAAAGCACTCAAACTATTTTATGTTCTCGCATCGCTTTCCTTTGAATTGTTTTAAGAAAGTACTTGATCATCATTTACTGTTTTTATTTAATCAAATCATGGTTTTGTTTTAAAAGTGTTTCTTTCGCAAAGGTTTAAACTTCCGACTCGAATGATGTTTATATTCTTAATCATGCATGCTAAGTATGGACTTTAGGTTAGAGACCGTTTCTTGGGTCGGGTCCTTACGCTTGGTATCGAGCCCGAGTTATAGGTTTTGTAGACTGACCTGCAGTTGTAGGTTGTTTTCCATGATCATCAGCGCTCCGCCAGCCATCAGGTATGTTCGTAAGTTTAAAATTAAGGGTTAAGAATTACAATACCGGTTGCATCTTGCATGTACATGACTTGTTGTTGTGGAGCAGGAAGAGCAGTTCGACCCATTGTTGGTTTGGTGTAGATTTTCGGTATGCCAGTCACTCGTAGAGAGGCGAGGAGGCTCGAGGCCGACCACCCAGGGCATTCGTATCGATTCTGACACCGGGGGGACCTCGTCCCAAGCTGATGCTGAGGTTAGGCCACCATCAGGCCCTTCAACTGTGTTGCCCGGAGAGGGTGTAGGGGCAAGCGAGTCTCGAGAAGTCGCACCGGGAGCCGCTTTGTGGAGTCTATGAGGGCTCTTGTGTGGTTGGGTTGCTAGCCGACCGGTGGGCCGAGCAGAGTCAAACGCAAGCTTTGTTAGTCTGCAGAGAGGAGGAGTCCCGCGTTGAGATACTGGCGGTGACCGAGTTGGTTCAAAGAGAGACTGCAGTGCCACCAAGCACCGCCAGACTCGCGCAGAACCAATTGTGAATGAGGCCGTTCTGGCAGAAGGTGCTGAGGATCTAGGCAAGTGGCTGAGGGATTTTGTGAAATGGAAGCCGGAGAAGTTTAGCGCCCCTGGGGAACTATTGGTAGCTGCCACATGGATTGCTGAGTTAGAATATACGTTTATGGTAATGGGGTGTCCTGAGGTGCAGCGAGCTCGATGTGCAGCTCACGTATTAGCTGGTACAGCTAAGTGGTGCTGGGATTCCACCTTAAGTGAGAGACCGGCCGGTCTCCACCGCCACCGGGAATTCTTCAAGGTGAGTTCAAGGCAAAATTTATCAGCGAAGAAGCCCAAGAAAAGATGATTGAGCTATTCTCAAACCTTAAGCAGGGGTCTGACTCGATCAAGGTGTACGAGAAGAAGTTCTCAGAGTATGGATACTTCGCGCCACAGATGATTTCTACCCTGGAACTGAAGATCAGGAAGTTTATTGCGGGTTTGAGACAAGGAGTGTCTCAGGATGTTAGGGCACAGGCCCCAGAAACTTTTGCCAAGACAGTACAGTTGGCAACAATTTATGATGGGAAGTATCCTCCGGAGCAGGTTGTTAGTACCGTAGTGTCTAAGGCCCCAGTGTACTCGGGCGTAAGCGCAAGTTTGACTCGAGGAGCAATGTCCGGGGCGGTCGGCGCCCTGTGGTTCTTATCATGGCAGACCAAGATCGAGATCAGAATCGTGATCAGCCTCGCCAACAGGGCGTAGGGAGGCCGCCACCGTATTGTAGATCCTGCGGGAAGCAGCATTGGGGACCCTGTGGTGGTAACCCTAGAGCTTGTTTCAACTGTGGAAAGGAAGGGCATCGGGCCCGGCACTGCACTCAAAAGGCAGTGGTGGCACAGCCAGCTCAGCAGCAGGGAAGAGTATATGCTACGACTCGCCAGGAGGCTGAGAGAGCCGGACCTGCAGTGGCAGGTACGCTCCTAGTTCTAGATCACCTCGCCTTTGTGTTGTTTGATTCGGGTTCCACCCATTCATTTGTTTCTGCTGTTTTTGCTGAGCTTGCTTGCATGAATTTAGAGCCTCTAGGTTTTGAGTTGTCTGTCGCTACTCCCTCGGGAACTAGCATCTTTGGCAGAGAAGGTAGTAGGGACGGTCGGACACGGGTATCCGACCAGACTCTGCAGGTTACCCTCATTGTGTTAGCTATGAGCGGTTTTGATGTGATCCTCGGCATGGATTGGTTAGCTGATAACCACGCTATGATTGACTGTCGTTGTAAGGAGGTGGTGTTCAGGCCGCCAGGTAGGCCTACCTTTAAATTTCGGGGCACCCAGAGTGGGGTGTGTCCGCCGGTGATTTCGGCAGTTAAAGCTCACCGTTTGTTAGCTCGAGGAGCTTGGGGTTTCTTAGCTAAGTTGACTGGGGAGAACCGTGACCCACTATCTGTCGAGCAGGTGCCCATAGTGCAAGAGTTTGCAGATGTTTTTCCCGAAGAGTTGCCTGGCCTGCCGCCGAAGAGGGAGGTGGACTTCTCAATAGAGCTTGAGCCGGGGACTCGCCCTATCTCGAAAGCTCCTTATCGCATGGCGCCAGCAGAGCTGAAAGAGTTAAAAGAACAGCTGCGGGAGATGCTTGACAGAGGATTTATTAGGCCGAGCGTGTCCTCGTGGGGAGCACCCGTGCTGTTTGTTAAGAAAAAGGATGGCTCGATGCGTCTATGCATCGATTACAGGGAACTGAACAAGGTAACCATTAAGAACAAGTACCCGCTGCCTCGTATCGATGACCTGTTTGACCAGCTCCAGGGAGCTTGTGTGTTTTCGAAGATTGACTTGAGGTCGGGCTACCACCAGTTGAGGATTCGGGATGCGAGATATTCCCAAGAGGCTGCGTTGTGTCGAGGTATGGGCATTATGAGTTCGTAGTCATGTCTTTCGGACTGACGAACGCCCCAGCTGCATTCATGGACATGATGGACAGAGTGTTCAAGGCATTCTTGGACCGCTTTGTCATCGTGTTCATAGATGACATTCTTGTGTACTCTAAGTCTAAGGAGGACCATGCCTCGCACCTAAGGCAGATTTTGGCGAAGATTGCACGAGAACAAGCTCTATGCGAAGTTCTCAAAGTGTGACTTTTGGCTCGAGGAGGTAGCATTTCCGGGACACGTTGTGTCTAAGGAGGAGTGGTGTGGACCCTTGAAGGTAGAGGCCGTTAGTTCGTGGGCGCACCGACGATCGTGGTCGGAGATTCGTAGCTTCCTCGGTCCGGCCGGATATTACCGACGCTTGCTCAAAATTTTTCCGCTATAGCCGCCCGCTTACTCGATTGACGAGGAAGGGTGTTGATTTCGTTTGGGATAGGAAGTGCGATGAGAGTTTTGCTAAGCTAAAGAGCGGTTTGACGTCCCGCCCGGTGTTGGCGGTTCGGGAGGGAACTTCGGGGTTTCGTGGTGTACTGATGATGCCGCAAGTTTGGTTTGGGATGCGTTCTGATGCAACACGGTAAGGTGATAGCGTACGCTTCCAGGCAGTTGAAACCGCACGAGAAGAATTACCCGACTCATGATATGGAGTTGGCAGCGGTCGTCTTTGCACTTAAGATTTGGAGGCACTACTTGTATGGGGAGAAGATTCAGATTTTCTCGGATCACCAAAGCCTCAAGTATTTCTTCACTCAGAAGGACCTGAACATGAGGCAGAGGAGGTGGTTGGAGCTCGTGAAGGATTACGACTGTGAGATCTTGTATCACCCCGGAAAAGCAAATGTTGTGGCTGATGCACTAAGTAGAAAGGCCTCGCATCTGGCAACATTGGCAAACCCCAAGAGTATCATCAGGAAGGATCTCGAGAGGGCGGAAATAGCAGTGTTGTTAGGGGATGTTACCGCCAGGGTAGCTCAGTTGACCATCCACCCTTCGATAAGGCAAAGGATTATCGATGCCCATTGAAAGATCCTAAGTTAAAAAGTTTGTATGAGAGGGTTCAGTGATGGTGACTTCGACTTTGTGATACTTGCGGATGGGGTCCGAGATATAAAGGTCTACTGTGTGTTCCAGTGATGCCGGTGTTCGCACAGAGTTATTGACCGAGGCTCACACCTCGCCTTTTCTTGGCACCTGTGGTGTAACAAGATGTACCAAGATCTTAAGCAGACTTTTTGGTGGATGGGGATGAAGAGGAGATTGCCCAGTTCGTTAGTCGGTGTCTCACTGTCAACAGTGAAGGCGCTGTGCAGAAGCCAGCAGGTTTGTTGCAACCGCTCGGGGTGCCACAGTGGAAGTGGGAGGAGATCACCATGGATTTTATCTCGGGTTTGCCCAGGACTCCTAGAGGATATGCACAGATTTGGGTGGTCGTTGATAGGTTGACTAAGTGTGCCCATTTCATTCCGGGCAGGATAAACTACACCGTGGAGCAGTGGGCACAACTGTTCCTTGAGCAGATAGTGAGGTACCACGGAGTGCCAGTTAAAATTATCTCCGACCGGGATTCCCGTTTTACATCACGGTTTTGGAAGGCCCTTCAGTGTGTTTGGGCACAGAGTGCAAACACAAAGATGACCTTCCACCCTGCAGACCGATGGCCAGACTGAGCGGGTAAATCAGATCTTAGAGGATATGTTGCGAGCCTGCGTGTTGGATTTCCCTGGCAGTTGGGACCAGTACTTGTACTTGATGGAGTTTGCCTACAACAACAGTTTTCAGTCGACCATTCAGATGGCACCGTTTGAGGCGTTGTATGGTAAGCGCTGCAGATCCCCGGCCTTCTGGGAAGAGGTTGGTGACCGGCAGGTGTTAGGCCTGGAGTTGCTTCAGCTGACCAATGAGGCTGTCCAGAAAATCAGAGCTCGTATGCTGACCGCCCAAAGCAGGCAGAAGAGCTACGCCGATGTTAGGCGTAGGGAGCTGGAGTTTGAGGTTGGCAGCATGTTTTCCTCAAGGTAGCCGATGCGAGGGGTCCCGAGGTTGGTAAAAGGGGAAACCGAGCCCCAGTTTGTTGGACCTTTCGAGGTCCTTGAGAGGATTGGGGTTGTGGCCTATCGGTTAGCATTGCCGCCGTCCTTGGCTGCAGTGCATAGTGTGTTCCACGTTTCGATGCTCCGCCAGTATGTGGCAGATCCTTCGGACGTCATAGATTTTGAGCCTTTACAGTTGAACCATGACCTGAGCTTTGAGGAGAAACCCATAAGGATCCTGGCATTTGAGAAAAAGGTTTTGAGGAACCGGGCCATTGACCTAGTGAAAGTGCAATGGCGGAATCAGGGAGTTGAGGAAGCTACTTGGGAGTTGGAAGGGGAGATGAGGAGGAGTTACCCAGAGTTGTTTTAGGAGCAGCGACTTCCGGGGACGGAAGTCTTCTAAGGAGGGAGTATTGTTACAGCCCGGTTTTCGGCTAAATGTAAAATAAGGTTTCCTTTTATATTTTTAGTTTGGGAGGAGCTGTTGAAAGGACTCGAACCCTTGGCCTAAAAAGAGGTTTGGAAGCTTGGGTTTAAATAAGGAAAATAAACGCGTCAGCCGGGGCTCGAAGGGGAGTCTTGGGAAGGTCATATGAGATTCCCAAGTCTATTTAAGTTAAGGAAGGGAATTGTATTTAAGGAAAAAGGAAAGAGAAAATAAGGACAAAAAAAAAGAAAGAACCCAAAACCCTAGACTTCTCCTTCACCCTCGCCCAAGCCTCCCCACACCGCCGCCGTGCCCCGCCCCACACCGCCGCCGTGCCTCGCCCACCGCCGCAACAGCCCAGCCTCCACTCCGCACTAGGTCGCCCAGCGCACCGGCCGTGTAGCCGCCTCCACGCCCGCACGACACCACCCCAGCGCCGTCGCGCCCGCACGCCCTGCACCGCACCGCCCGCGTCTGCGTGCTCGTGTCTGCCGCGTCGCGTCGCCGCCGCCAGGCGCGCGCTGCTCTCGTCCTGCCGCGCGCAGCCAGCATGGCGCTTCGTCCCTGCCGCGCGCCCAGCGCCAAAGAATGGCGCCGATAGTGCCAGTCAGTGGCGCCGCGCCTGCCGCGCTAGCAAATACCTGTCCTTGCTACTTGCTGCCGAGACAAGCGCCTTCTCGGTTGGTAAATTCCCGAACCTCCACCCTTTGGACTTCCTGATTTTAGATGCTGTTTATTAATTAGGATGTTTTATTACTTGTTTAGGTTGCTCGAGTTCTCTTAAAAGCTCGAGGGTCGTTATTTGATTCGGGATAATTAACCTCCACTTATTTCCAGGTAAGGATTCTTACCCGGGGTTGTGTGGACCCTGCGAATAGTTGATAGCACGCTGATTACTATAATTATATGAGTTTCTAGTGATAGGTTTCATGTTTTCTTTTGATTCATGTTCGCGACATGTTTACATCCCGTTAGTTCCATGTTAGGCTTTCCTATCTTGATAGAGCCATGCTGCCTATTGTATGCTGCTAGATCCAAGTTCTGATTAGATGTGTGATGTATAGTATAGAGGGCCGTAGAGGTAACTAGTTTGGGGTCCCGCTCGGGCAAGACCCGATGGACATCTGGAGGTGTAAGGCCCTACGGGCATCCTAGGTGTGTAAGGCCCACTGGGCATCACTGAGTCTGGAGGTGTAAGGCCCTACGGGCATCCTAGGTGTGTAAGGCCCACTGGGCATCACCGAGTCCTAGGTTGTGTAAGGCCCGAAGGGCATCCAAGCGTAGGACCTAGGAGAGACTGTTGATGGAAGCCCTTGAATAGGCTCGCCCTAGAAGTAGCTCATAGCCTAAGCCAGCCGTTCGTGCCCTAAGTCTTTGTATGGTTGCCTGTCCGTGTGCTAAATGAGATGATTTCATATTGTACCCCGATTGGGGATTCTTACTGAGTAACTTGTTGCTCACCCTTATTTTCTCGTGGCTTTCCACGGGTAACTTGGGACAGAGGCTGGATGGCTAGGAGGAAGCGGCTCGATGATCATGGATAGCTGACTCTGGGTCGCACGTTTCTTTAAATGTTTTCCTTAATGATTTAGCATGTAGTGGGACTTGGGTCCCTAGGAAAAAGCACTCAAACTATTTTATGTTCTCGTACCGTTTTCCTTTGAATTGTTTTAAGAAAGTACTGATCAGTCATTTACCTGTTTTATTTAACTGAAATCATGGTTTTGTTTTAAAAGTGTTTACTGCAAAGGTTTAAACTTCCGACTCTGAATGATGTTTATATTCTTAATCATGCATGCTAAGTATGGACTTTAGGTTAGAGACCGTTTCTTGGGTCGGGTCCTTACACGTGCGGTGGCTCGGTGCGGTGCGGCAGTGGTCAGCAGGGCGTGCGATGGAGTGGGGCGAAGCAGTAGGGCGTTGGGCGGCGGCGTGGGCGAGGCACGGCGGCGGTGTGGGCGAGGCACGGCGGCGGTGTGGGGCGGCTTGGGCGAGGGTGAAGGAGAAGTCTAGGGTTTTGGGTTCTTTCTTTTTTTGTCCTTATTTTCTCTTTCCTTTTTCCTTAAATACAATTCCCTTCCTTAACTTAAATAGACTTGGGAATCTCATATGACCTTCCCAAGACTCCCCGTCGAGCCCCGGCTGACGCGTTTATTTTCCTTATTTAAACCCAAGCTTCCAAACCCCTTTTTAGGCCAAGGGTTCGAGTCCTTCCAACAGCTCCTCCCAAACTAAAAATATAAAAGGAAACCTTATTTTACATTTAGCGAAACCGGCCGTTACAGCCGTCGCAGCCGCCCAGCGCGCCAAAGAGAGGTCGTCGCGACGCACTGCATCAGCGTGCCCGTCACCGTCGCAACCGCACATCACGTTGCTCGCCCACGCTCGCCCAGCCGATCCGCGCACCAGACGCCATCGGCCAGCCGAGCTCGCGCCCGTCGTTGTCCCTGAGCGTCCGTGCCCGGCAGCGTCTTTGTGCCGCTTCGCCCGCCGCCTCCTGCTGTCCGCGCGTTGCTATCAGGTCGGCTCCAATGTCGTGCTGGCGCCAGCTCTGCGCCGCCCTTCTTCGCCGTCGGCGCCAAAGCACCAGCCCGCCGTGCCGTCTTCGCCGCCCGTCCGCGTGTCAGCTGAGCCCCGTGAGTTGCTCCCGAGCCGAGCCTTGTTTATTTTATTATATTTAGGCATATGGATTGTGATTATAATTGATTTTGTTAGGTTCTCGGTACCTAGCTCGGGTTCGATCGCAGCTTAGGTTTTTGGGTGTAGTTGCCTCCCGGCCAGGTAAGGATTTCTTACCGAAGTTGTGTGGGCCCTGCGATGTTATATGTGATCGTTGTTTGTATGCCTGTTTATGATTATCAGCATGTTTAGTGTTAGGTGCTCTGTTCTGAATTCGCGACTGGCATGATTTCTTATGTCGTTTCTCATGTTAGTCCATGCTAGGTTGTTCCGTTCTAGCATGCTCATATCTGTTCTTGCTTCGTAGTACCATGCTAGGTTCGTTGTATCCGTTGAGCACGTTTTGGATTGTATCGGATTGTATGTTATTGATATGATAGGTTAGAGGTAGGTAGCATCATCCGGGCCTGATGCATAAAGTATCTTGCATCCATGGCAGGGGCGTACGAGGTAGTACTCCGTCCCTGAACACCGTGAGGGTTTAGCTAACCCGACCGGTAGGCCCTGCAATCTTGGGTGAGGGTGGTAGTCTGCGCGATGCCCCAACAGTTGGGATAATGACTTGGCATTTCCTCATCCCCGGCAGTCGGCACGTCCTCAGCGTGTTCGGCCGTAGCCCTTGATTGCCACCTATTAGGGCAAGGACGGCTTCCTGGTGTAAGCCTACCACGACCGATTCCTTAGCCTCAGGTGCGGTGGTTCAGGCTGACATAGTTCACGTGTCCAGGTCTCACACCCCTATGTCAGTGACACTGATCCAGAGATTTAGTTAGGCATGGTGACTGGACCTGGGCAGCTTGCCACTAGACCCGGCGACCCCCAGAGTTGCAGTGCACCTTTCGTATCGACAGTAGACAGGATGAGGCCGGGACTTGTTTCTCGTATAGGGCGTATTGTGTGGTGTGGATTTTCCGGATTAAGACCCTGAGTTGGCATCCGAGGTCCAAGTGTGGACTTAAGCTATGTGCTCTATTCTGTGTTTATATTCATAGCTTGCATATCTTTTGGCTAGATGACCATGTATATCGTATTGTACCCCGGTTGGGGATTCTTACTGAGTAATTCGTTACTCACCCTTATTTTGTGGTTTTCCACAGGGAACCAGGGTGCGAGACAGGATGGCTGAAGGAGGAGCTGTGATCATGGGAACCTGCTGTTGTCTCTGACTTTTATATTATGACTCTTTGCCTTTTTTATTTCCCCTGAATGCATGTAGTCGGGCACGGAGCCCTAGGATGTTTTCTCAAGGTTTTTGTGGATTCCAGCATTATTGTATCTGAGAAGGTTTTGAATGATTTTAATAAATCTCTGATCAGAGTAAACTTTTGGAAATGTATTTGTCTTGAAACAGGTGCTTGGAGACATGGACAGGTTCAGTAAACTGTATTGATTTCTGTTTGAATGCTGAATGTTTTAATTTTAATTGGAATCCAAAATCATATTTGTATATTGTCCTTACTTTGAATGAATGCATTGGGGTAAAGGCCCATTTTGAGCCCCTTTTGGGTCGGGTCTTTACAGTAGGGGCTGCGGCGGCACGGCTGGCGACGACGACTCTGCTGTAGGCTGGGCGACGACGCGATGAGGCTGCTCAGCTGGGCACCGATGGAGCTGCAAAGGGGCTGCTCTCGGCTGCACTACACCATGACAACACAACCAAAAAACAAACCACAAACCCCTTAGCCAATGGATCGGCAACCAACAGCAAGAGGAGAAATCGACACACAATGGAACACATTGCCGGAACGAATCAGCGAAGCTCTAGGGGCTGAAGATCGGACGGCAAGAAAGAGCTCTGGAGAAGAGGATGCGGGAAGGGGATTTGGGAAGGACAAAGGAGAAAAACCTATTTTTTAATCAAACTCACTTAAGTCCCGAAAACCAAGGCAAACCAAGATAACCTGCGGAATGAGTGTCAACAACTGCCTGAAGCTCATCGGGCAAGGCCCCTCTGTTAACTAGCCAGGCCACCCTAGCTGAAACCCCAACTGCTGCATTTTTATTCCGGAAAAACTCTTATTTTTACTTTTGCAACTCCCAACTCCCAAACTCCACCAGAATGCATCCAAACCCCAATTTTGAACATCCAGGAACATAAACAGCTGAGGAGACAGAAACAGCCCTAACGGCCCCACCAAATTACCAAAATACCCTTAGGGCATACTTAGAAGATGTAACGGCCCAGGTTTTCATCCCGGTCTTCCAGTTATGCCCTAGGGGTATTTTGGTAATTTGGTCGGGCCGTCAGGGCCGTTTATGTCTTTTTCCAGTTGATAAATTATTGGATGGATTTATATAAGTTTTGAGGCTTTGTGGATGGGTTTGAGCATGGTTAGCTGCAAAAGTAAAAAAATAAAGGAAATTGTGTTGCAGCTGGGATTCGAACCCGGGTCTCCAGGAAAGCCTGTGGGGATGCGTGCCAGATGAGCCATGGAGAGCTGTTGTTGCTCTTTCTGCGTCATATTATGGTTAGCCTTGGATCTTGGATTTTTGGTGCATTTGGTTAAATGAAAAAGAAATTAGGTTTTTGTTCTTTATTCTCCAAAACTCCCCTTTGCCGTCCAAGCCTTGTCTCCCTAGCTCTCCAAGCCGAATTTCATCCCCTTTGCAGCCTCGAGGTCCAATCATCATTCCGGGTAAGTCTTCATCCTCTTCATCTTCTCAATTGGGTGTTCTTGCTGGCCGAAGGTAAGAAGAAGAGCTTGTGTGTGTGTGTGTTTGTTGCAGGCCGCCCAGATCTGCCCAACAGCCGAGCCAGACGCCCAGATCGCCCCAGCACGCCATCGCTCGACGTCACAGAACACCAGGCCGCCCGTCGCACGACCAGCAGCCGAGCTAGCCCATCGTCCCTGTCGCCCGTCGCAGCAGGACGCCCAGTCCGCCCGTCGTAGACCAGCACGCCCAGATCGCCCACGCGCGCGTCCTCGACCGAGCTGCTCGTCCGCATTCGCATCGCACGCCCAGCGCCCGCGTGTCCTCGCCGTCGCGCGCCCAGCCGCCGTGCCATCGTCGCCAGCGCAGCCTGACTGCCAGCGGCGCCCGACCCGTGTGTCGCCGTGCCGTGTGAGTGCTCACGAGCCAAGCCTGCTGTTTTATTATTTTTAGGCTTTTAGATTATGATTATTATTGTGTTTGATAGGTTCGCGTTAGCTAGCTCGGGAGTGTTCGCAGCTTATGATTTTGTGTGTAGAAGCCTCCCGAGCAAGGTAAAGATTTCTTACCGGAGTTGTGTGGGCCCTGCGGTATTATGTGTGATTGTTGTTTGTATGTTTGTTTGTGATTATCAGCATGTATAGTGTTAGGTGCTCTGTTCTGAATTCCAGACTGGCATGATATCTTATGTTGTTTTCTCATGTTAGTCCATACTAGGTTGTTCCGTTCTGGCATGCTCGTATTCTTTCTTGCTTCGTAGTATCATGCAAGGTTCGTTGTATATGTTGAGCACGTAATGGATTGTATTGGATTGCTTGCTGTTGATATGATAGGTTAGAGTTCAGGTAGATAGCATCATCCGGGCCAGTATGCATAAAATATCTTGCATCCATGGCAGGGACGCACGAGGTAATACTCCGTCCCTGGACCCAGTTAGGGTTTAGCTAACCCTACCGGTAGGCCCTGAAATCTTGGGTGAGGGTGGTAGTCTGCGCGATGCCCCAACGGTCGGGATGATGACTTTGCAATGCCTAGTCCCTGGCAGCCGACATGTCCTCAGCGTGTTCGGCAGTAGCTCTTGATTGCCACCTGTTAGGGCAAGGACGGCTTCCTGGTGTAAGCCTACCACGACCGATTCCTTAGCCTCAGGTGCGGTGGTTCAGGTGACATAGTTCACGTGTCCGAGTCTCACACCCTATGTCGGTGACACCGATCCGGAGATTTAGTTAGGCATGGTGGATCGGACACGGGCAGCTTGCCACTAGACCCGCGACCCCGAGTTGCAAAGTAACATGCGTGCGCGCTTATGCTCATTCTGGCGCCGATGGAGAGCTCCTCGGGATTGTGAGCCGTGCACCTTTCGTGATCGACAAAGAGAGACGGCCGAGGCCGGGACATGTTTCTCGTATAGGGCGTATTGTGTGGTGTGGATTTTCCGGACTAAGACCCTGAGTTGGCATCCGAGGTCCAAGTGTGGACTTAAGCTATGTGCTCTATTCTGTGTTTATATTCATAGCTTGCATATCTTTCGGCTAGATGACCATGTATATCGTATTGTACCCCGGTTGGGGATTCTTACTGAGTAATTCATTACTCACCCTTATTTTGTGGTTTTCCACAGGTAACCAAGGTGCGAGACATGATGGCTGAAGGAGGAGCTGTGGTCATGGGAATCCTGCTATCGTCTCTAACTTTTTATATTATGACTCTTGTCTTTTATTTTTCCCCTGAATGCATGTTGCCGGGCACGGAGCCCTAGGATGTTTTCTAAATGTTTTGTGGATTCCAGCATTGTTATATCTGGGAAGGTTTTGAATGATTTTAATAAATCTCTGATCAGAGTGAACTTTGGAAATGTATTTGTCCTGAAATAGGTGCTTGGGGACAGGAACAGGTTTCAGCAAACTGTAATGATTTATGTGTGAATGTTGAATGTTTTAAGTTTTAATTGGAATCTGAAATCATATTTGCATATTGTCCTTTACTTTGAATGCATGCATTGGGGTAAAGGCCCATTTAGAGCCCCTTTTTTGGTTGGGTCTTTACAGAAGACCGGGATGAAAACCTAGGTCGTTACAGTATTCCCTCCTTTTTATGACTTTCTTCCCCAAAAGTCCTTAAGACTGAAATAGCTCAGGATAGTGCAATCTCATCTCGTCCACCCGCTCCCAAGTAGCCTCCTCAGAACTCTGACTCCTCCACTGAACCTTAACCAAACGAATCTCTCAATTGCGCAACGTCTTAGTCTCAAGTGCTAGAATCCTCACGGGCTTCTCCTCGAAGCTCAAATCCTCATTCAGCTACAAAGGCTCAAAGTCTACAATGTGCGACGGGTCCGACACATATTGCCTCAACATCGATAAGTGAAAAACAATGTGCACTGCTGACAACGACGGAGGTAAGGCTAACCGATATGCAACTCTGCCAATCCTCTCAAGAATCTCAAACGGACCAACAAAATGGGGACTCAACTTCCCTCGCTTACCAAACCTCAACACACCTTGCATCGGTGCCACTTTCAAGAACACGTGCTGTCCATCCTCAAACTCCAAGTCTCGACGCCGCACATCGGCATAACTTTTCTGCCTGTTCTGAGCTGTCAACATACGAGCTCTAATCTTCTACACTGCACTGTTGGTCAACTGTATCAACTCAGGACCAAAAACCTATCTATCTCCAACCTCTTCCCAGAACACAAGAGACCGCCAACGCTTACCATACAAAGCCTCGAATGGAGCTGTAATGGCCCAGTTTTCTGTTTTGATTTTCTAGGTACTTTCGGTTCAGTTTTCAGACCTTCGGTTGGGCCGTTAGAGTTATTTTAACCATTAGGGGTATTTTGGTCATTTTGCTCCCCGGTTAGGGTTGGTGGATTTTTAAGGTTCCAGGGTTGTTTCTGTCCTTGGATGAGGTCTGTGGATTTGTTGGTGACATTTTTCCAAGAATTATGTTGTGTGATAGGGTTTTGGAGGTATCCCAGTTTAATGTAAAAATTAAGGAAAATTTAAAAGAAAAGTGCTCGAGGCAAGACTCGAACCAAGGTGGCTAGGAGTTGAAGTTTGTTGTTGGTGAATTAAGAATTAGTTAATGTTGCTGCTGGGATTTGAACCTATGACCTGCTTGCTTTTGGGAAGCTTGAGTTGGAAAGGAAAAATTAGGATTTTAAAGGTGTTGTTGCTAGGACTCGAACCTTGGTTGTTTTGGAGTTTAGAGCTTAGTTTAAACAAGTTTTAAAAGGGGAAAAAAAAGTGTTGCTTGTGGGATTCGAACCCTTAACCTACAAGAGAGTTTGGAGGCTTGGATTAAAAAGGATTAGTTAAGAAGAAATTTGCGTTGGAGCTGGGACTCGAAGGGGGAAAGCCCAGGATTTCAATCGACTAAAAGAATCGTATTCTTTTTCCTTCTCCTAAAAGTTGCCGCACGTATTCCCCTCTCTCCTTGCCGATTCCAACTTTCCTTCCCTTCCATCATCTTGCCGATTTCATCTTCCATTCTTCTCTTCTTGCTGAGCACTTTATCCTTCTCAATTCCTCTCTTTTGTTTGGTTGCTTGTCTTGCCGAGAGCATCTTATTCCCCTCTTCCCCTCCATCTTCTTGCCGTTTCTCCAAGATCAAGATCAAGATCAAGAACCGAGGTAATCATCTCCTTTTCCTTTCTTTTTCCTAGCCGAGACTTGCTTTCCTTGTTGCTTGGGCAAACCCTAACCGAACAAGATGTTCTTTTCTTTTCCTCTTGTAGCCGAGAAGCCCTTGGTGTTTTCTTGGTGTTTTCTAGGCTTTCTTGGTGTTTGCCTAAGACTTGTTTCTCCTTCATGAGATTGCCGAAAACTCCAACCAAGTTGAAGTCCTAGTTGCCGCACACTCCTTCAAGAAACCCCTACAAGTCGAGATCCTCTTTGCTCCTCCCCTTGTGTAGCCGCAACCCTAAAGCACATCTCCAAGCCGAGGACTACCTTGGATCATCCTGCAGCCGAGCAAAGTTGGTGTGGTAAGTCCCTTTGGCCGAGAGCCTACCTTGCTGGTTGGGTGTGCCCTAATCATGTTCTTGTTGTTTTGCAAGCTCCGATCGAAGTCAAGAGTGTTTCAGCATCAATTCCTAGTAGCCGTGAGCAACTGCCAAGCCTAGCACACTCCCGAGGTGAGTTCTCAACCCTAGCCGTGAGCATGTTGGTGTGGTTTGGGAGTGTGTTGTTTGTCTTCCCGACAAGCTAACCTATGTTCCTTCCTGTTGAGGGGTTGGCCGAGAGCTTGTATAGTTCACCGGGTAACTTCCCGGTTCTTGTTTCTTTGAGTTTAGTTTAGAGATAGCTAGTTTAGGTTATTGATGTAACTATGTATGTTTTGCTAGGTTGGTGTTCTGCAGCTCTAGGAGCGTTATACATATTTACTGATTGTTTCCAGGTAAGGATTTCTTACCGTGGTTGTGTGGACCCTGCGATGTATCATGATTGTGCCTTGTATGCTTGTTGACTGTTATGAGCATGATAGTGATAGGACAGCTATGATTGATCTCTTGCTAGCATGTTTTCCTGTTTGCACATGTTAGTGCCATGCTAGGTTTGTTCTTCCAGCATGCTTATGATTCCTGCTTTAAGTTCGTAGTATCATGCTAGGTTAAGTGTGATTGATGTTGAATATGTATGTTTAGCCAGGAATCAATTATTATGTGCTCGTAGTTAGAATAGTAGGGTTTGTCATCATCTAAAGGCTAAGAGTGGACATAACGTACGTTGTCCCCACGGGTCGGGAGTTAGACCGAAGCATAACGTACATTGCTTCCCCCCGGCAGCCGATGTGGATTTAGCTACCACATCGGCATAAGCCTAGTTTGTAGCCTGCTAGAGTAGAACCCTGCCAATGGTTCTTAGCTTCAGGTCGGTGGTACAGGCTGTTACAGATGAGTGCCGAGGGCCTCTGTAACGGCCCCGTTTTCCTTCCCGGTTAATAGCAAAATTAATTGGGAATTAATTGGATCCTTTGGGATTTGAACCCTTGCCCTAGATGGTGGAATTGGAGTTTTAAATAAGAATTTGATCTAAAAAGAGAAAAGAATTTCTTTAGCCGGGACCCGCAAGAGAAAAATCTATGGGAAGGGAATTTTAGGTTTCCTAACCCTATTTAAAATAAGGAAGAGAAGGAAAAATCAAGAAACCCCTATTTTTTCCCCTTGTTGGCCGTCTCTCTCTCTCTCCCTCTCTCTCTCTCTCTCTCTCTCTCCTAAAACCCTAGGTGTGGCGACCCTAGCCACACCATCGAACCACCCACCGAGCCACCCACCTGACGCACCGTCCATCGCACCACACACGCCGCGCGCACGGCCCTGCGCCGCGCACGCAGACCACACCCGCCCGAGCCACCCGCGACGAGCGCCCGGCCTCCGCCGCCCGCCCAGCCACCGACGCTGCGCCGACGTAAGCCCCACCGTCGCACACCATCATCGCCGACGCGCTCGCGACGCGCCCAGCCCGTCGCTGCGGCTCATCACGCCCAGTTAGATTGAGCGTTCGCCCGCGCGCCAACCCAGCCGAGCCCGCTTCGCTCACGCGTCGCTTCGCCGCGACGAGCGCAGCGTTGCCGTGCGCCCACACTGCACGACGCTCGTCGTCTGCCGCACGCCAGCGCGCGGCGCTGCCGCCGCGCGCCAGCGTCCGGCGTCCTTTCGCTTTGCGCGCGCCGAGCCCAGCGCCCGGCTCCTGCGCACCAGCAAGGTGCCCTCCCACCGCCGCTTGCTGCGAGAGCTCGTGTCATCTCGGTTGGTAATTCTCGAGCCTTTTCCCTTTCGTTTTTTTAAGTCTGGGTCGTCTCTTTGTATATTTACTTAGGATGCTTTACTTATGCCTAGGTTGCTCGAGTTCGTATTAAGCTCGAGGGTCTTTTTGGTTGTAATAGCCATTCTCCACTTGTTTCCAGGTAAGGATTCCTTACCGTGGTTGTGTGGACCCTGCGATGCTTTCTTGAATGTGCCTTATATGCATGTTTACTTTTATGGACATGATTAGTGGATAGGACTGCTTGTGATTGCATTCCTGCTAGCATGTTTGCTTGTTTGTACATGTTAGTGCCATGCTAGGATTGTTCTTCCAGCATGCTTGAGATTCCTGCTTTAAGTTCGTAGTATCATGCTAGGTTATGTATGAATGATGTTGATTATGTATGTTTAGCCAGGAATCGTTTACTCTATACTCTAGCTAGTGTGTTAGGGTTGTCATCATCTAGAGGCTGAGAGCGGACATCACGTACCTTGTCCCCACCGGCCGGGAGTAGAGCGAAGCATAACGTACATTGCTTCCCCAGCGCCGATGTGGATTTAGCTACCACATCGGCATAAGCCTAGTTTGTAGCTGCTAGAGCGGAACCCCGCCAATGGTGCAAGCTGCCTTGGCCGGTTCTTAGCTTCAGTCGGTGGTGCAGGTACAGCCGCATGGAT
The DNA here is from genome assembly GCA_036507275.1 of Sicyos edulis. Taxonomy (NCBI): domain Eukaryota; kingdom Viridiplantae; phylum Streptophyta; class Magnoliopsida; order Cucurbitales; family Cucurbitaceae; genus Sicyos; species Sicyos edulis. The sequence goes on from CM071854.1 coordinate 20,511,722, forward strand.
GAGTGCCGAGGGCCTCGTGACTCTCGTGTTCGGTGACACCGCTTCCGAGTCTTTAGGCATGCGCACACGGCCCGCGTAGTTTGTACTTAGGCCCCACATTTACGCCGGTTGCGGCGGCATGCGGTGTGCGCAAGACACGCTTTAGTCGCCGGTTCGGAGAGCTCCCGGGCTAATGTTCGTGAGTACACCGGTTCCTTCTGTTTAGAGCGGACTTGGGTACTCTCCGATAGTCGGTTATAGCGAGGGTAAGAGGCCCTTGAGGACACCCATTGGGATTGGCTTTTGAGCTGATCATATGGTCGAGGGAGAAAGACCCTCGAGGGTGTCGGACATCTTTGGGATCGGTTTTTGAGCTGATCAATTGGCCGAGGGAGAAAGACCCTCGGAGATGTCCCGGGATTGGTTATGAGAGCCAATCATTAGGCCGGAAGTAGGAGACTTCCGAGGATTCCAGATTCTGCCTTGTAAGCTCGTTGAGCTATGATCTGTGTTGGTAACTGTTTGCATGTATACTAGGGTGCTAGATGATTGATGTATCGTATTGTACCCCGGTTGGGGATTCTTACTGAGTATGTTTATACTCACCCTTATTTCTGTGGTTTCCCACCAGGTAACTTGGGACAGCACCGGGACGGCTAGCGGAGGGAGCTGATTGATCATGGGAGCCGCCGGCACTCTGTCTTTATTGTTTGCATATTTGTTCAAAGCATGTAGATGGACAGAGTCCTAGGGAAACATTATAAAAGTTGTTTGAACTGCTTTTGAATGTTTTTATATATCTTGTGAGCTTGTTTTACTTCGTTGGTTTTCTTAAACAAAGTTGTTGATTATGTTTTAAGCATTCCCCGTTATAAATGTTTTGAAAGGTTTTAAATATGAGCACTAAACCGCTCGGTGAAATATTTAACTTGCATGCTGAGTGAGAACCTAGGTTTAGGACCGTATTATGGGTTGGGTTCTTACAGCCTCGCACTACTGTGTTCAGTGACACCGCTTCCGAGTCTTTAGGCATGCGTACCTGGCCCGCGTAGTTTGTCCCTAGGCCCCCACATTTACGCCGGTTGCAGCAGCATGCAGTGTGCGCGCACACGCGTTAGGCGCCGGTATGGAGAGCTCCCCTGAACTAATGTTCGTGAGTACACCAGCTTCCTTCCAGTTTAGAAGCAGACTTCGGGTACTCTCCCTTTAGTCCAGTTTATCTAGTCGAGGGTAAGAGGCCCTTGAGGACACCCATTGGGATTGGTTTTTTAGCTGATCATGTGGTCGAGGGAGAGAGACCCTCGAGGGTCTCAGACTGTAAGGACCCGACCCGAGAGACGGTCTCTAACCTAGATCCTTACTTAGCATGCATGATTAAGAATGCAAAACATCATTCAGAGTTCCAAATTTAAATCTTTGCAATAAACACATTTAAATAAAAACCGTAATTCCAATAAATAAAACCAACAAGTAAGTGACTGATCAGTACTTTCTTAAAACAAATCAAAGGGAACGGTTCGAGAAACATTAAATAGTTTTTTAGTGCTTTCCTAGGGACTCAAGTCCCACTACATGCTAATTCATAAAAACAATAAAAGAACGTGCAACTCAGAGTCAGCCATCCATGATCATCCAGCAGCCTCCTCCTAGCCATCCAGCCTCTGTCCCAAGTTACCTGGTGGAAAACCACAGAAAAATAAGGGTGAGCAAGAAGTTACTCAGTAAGAATCCCCAACCGGGGTACAATACGAAAACATCTCATTTAGCACAAGAACATGCAACCATACAATGACTTAGAGCAAACAGTTGGGTTAAACCTTGCGCCCCTTCTAGAGCTTGCCTATTCGAAGGCTTACAGCTACAAACTACCCTAGGTTCTACACCTGGGTGCCCTTCAGACCTTGCACAACCTAGGACCCAGTGATGCCCATCGGGGACTTACACACCTAGGATGCCCATCAGGGTCTTACACCTCCAACTCAGTGATGCCCATCGGGGACTTATACACCCAGGATGCTGTAACGACCCGACCCGGAAGGGTTCTAACAAGGCCGTTACCTCAATGCATGCATTACAAATCTACAAAAAATTTGCAAGAGGGTGTTCGGATTAAAAGTAAAAACTAAAACATAAAACATCCATTTAAAAAGTTAACAAATTTCCTGAAACCTGTCCCTGTTTCCAAGCACCTGTTCCAAGACAAATACATTTACAAAACTTACTCTGATCAGAGATTTATTTAAAACATAAGAGCTTTACAACAATGCTAGAATCCGGAAATACATTCAGAAAACACCCTAGGGCTCCGTGACCAAGTCCATGCATTCAGAGAACATTTAAATCATAAACATAAAACTCAGAGTTGAACAACGGGTTTCCATGATCACAGCTCCTCCTCCAGCCATCCTGTCTCGCACCATGGTTACCTGTGGAAAACCACATAATAAGGGTGAGTAACGAATTACTCAGTAAGAATCCCCAACCGGGGTACAATACGATATAATCAGTCATCTAGTACCAAAGCATGCAAGCAAACAGCTACCAACACAGATCATAGCTCAACGAGCTCATAAAACAAGATCTGGAGTCATCGGAGTCTCTTTCTTCCAGCCTAATGGATTGGATACACTGACCAATCCAGGACATCATCGAGGTATCTGTCACTCGGGGGGAATACACTGATCCCTAGAATGCTCTAAAAGGCCCCCTTGCCCTTGCCACTAATCTGTACTTACGAGATAGTACCCGAAGTCAGGCTCTAACAGAAGGAATGGTGTACTCACGACATTAGCCCGGGGGAGCTCTCCGAACTGGCAACGAACGCGTGTGCGCGCACACCGCATGCTCTCTGCAACTGGCGTAAATGCGGGGGCCTAAGGGAAAACTACGCGGGCCAGGTGCACATGCCTATGACTCGGAAGCGGTGTCGCGATCACGAGAGCGCGAGGCCCTCGGCGCTCATCATCTGTGTACTGATCCACCGACACGAAGCTAAGAACCGACCAAGGCAGCTTACACCGCTAAGCGGGGTTCCGCCTCGCGGGAGCTACAAACTAGGCATATGCCAATGAGGTAGCTAAGTCTCATTGGTCACGGAGGGGGAGAAAAAGCAAGGTATGTTATGCTTTGCTCAATATCCGACCACTAGGGACAAAGTACGTTATGTCCGCTCTCAACCCCTGAAGCAATGCTTCGCTTTACTCCCGACCGGTTGGGACAAGATACGTTATGTCCGCTCTCAGCCTCTGGATGATGACAAACCGTACAACTCTATCTAAGAGTACAGAGCAAAAATCAATGATTCCTGGCTAGCAAACAATGACGGACATCAATCACATTTACCTAGCATGATACTACGAGTTTGAGCAGGAATCATAAGCATGTTGGCAGAACAAACCTAGCATGGCACTAACATGTAAAATCAGGCAAACATGCTAGCAAGAATTCAATCAAACAGCTCTATTACTATCATGCTCATAATGATCGACAAACAAGCAAGGCATAATCATGAAAATATCGCAGGCCCACCACAACTCAAAGAAGAAATCCTTGCCTGGTCGGAAGGCAACAACACACAATAAAATAACTGCGATCGAACCCGAGCAACCTATATCGAGCCAAACAAACACATCAATAATCATAAAATAGCCCTAAATACAATAAAATAAACAGGGCTCGGCTCGGGAGCAACTCACAAAGAGCAGCTGACACGCGAACGAGCCGGCTGCACGGGCTAGGCAGCCAAACGGGCTGGCTGGGTGCGCTGGGTCGCGAGGGCTCGGCCGCACAGGGGCTGGCTGCATATGCGACAGGCGCGGGCGGGCGTGACGACGACGCGACGGGCGAGCTCAAATGACACGGGCGTGGACGCGACTTGGAGACACTGTGCGAGTCTCAGGCGACACGAGCTGGGCGACGCGACGCGCAGAGCGCGGCGCGGCGCGGACACAAAGGCGATCTTGCGGTAGGCGACACGAACGAGGCAGGCGATCTCGGGCTGACGACGCGACGGCCTGGGCGAGGGCGAGCGAGGGCGGGGTGACGCTCGGGCGAGCTGGGGCTGGCGATGGCACGATCTAGGCAGGGCGAGAGGGCGCGGGCTGGCTAGGTTGGGCGACCAAAAGGGGGCTCGAGCTAGGGGGCTCTTGGAGAGAGAGAGAGAGAGAGAGAGAGAGAGAGAGAGAGAGAAAATGGATTTTGGGGAAAAATAAAAGAAAAAGGGAAATAAAAGAAAAATGGGTAATAAAAGGAAATAAATGGGATTTTATCCAAAAATCCAACCTTATCCACTTTTAAAACCTTAAAATCCCATTTCCCGGCTTCCTCCTCCGAGACCCGACCGAAGCAATCTTTTCCAACAAATAAAACTCACTTAAATCCAACTCCCAAAGAAACACTAAGGGCCTGGGCTCGAATCCCAAAGGAAGAACACAACCAACCATCACTTTGCCAAAGCCCAAACCACAACCGAGCATCCAACCGACTAGCCCAAACACCTCGGAGCTCGCAGCCACCAACAAACAAGCCTCGACAAAGGCAGGAGCTACCTCGAAGCTCTGAAAACCACAAATTCTGCCCGGGGAGCCAAAAGACCAAAATACCCCCAAGGGTCAAAACGGCTCTAAAACCCAACCAAACAACTGAATCTTGTCCCGAAGGCACCTCGAAAACTGAAATAGGAAACTTGGCTGTTACAATACTCCCTCCTTTTAAGACTTTCGTCCTCGAAAGTCCTAAGACGAAACAGCTCCAGGAAAACTCCACTGATCCAGCCAACTGAACTTCTCGGCCAACAATACCAACCTTCTTCGAAAACAAAACCCTCTTGGGTTCTCAAAAACTCAAGGCCACAACCTATCTCAACCAATACTGGGCATACACTGAACTCCAAAGGGAATAGACGGCAAACCACATCCTCAACTCGCACCAACTCTCAAACGGTGCTACTCTCAGCAAACTCGAGGATGGGCCACAAGCTCTGAAACTCCACACCACGCTCTAGCAAAACTATTCTGGGAGCTCACAGCTCTTAACAAACAGCCTCAACCCAACAACAAACTGGCCAAACAACTGAACCTCCCAGGTTCCAGAAACCAAACGGCCTACTCTTACTTCACAGAGACCAACGAACCTCAAACCTTGCCTACAGCCTTAACGAGGCAAGGTGCACCAACATTCCTCTCAAGGAAAACTCGGGCTGCAAGGACTAAACCATCACGCAGCTCTCTGCGGCACAACACCTTGAGGAAAACAGCTCAACGGCTTTACCAACCAAAGCCAAGGCACCTCTGTGCCAACTCACTCAAACGGCTCTGCTACGCCAACTGCGAACGCACAACAACTTGGAGCAAAGCCCGAGAAAGGCTTGCTCAGCAAGAACTCAAACCAAGCTTATAACGAGCAACACTCGCCTCCAAGCTACAACTCAACTTTAAAAATCCAACTGGCTACTCAAAGGACTTCTCCTTTATGCTTAAGCCTAACTCAACTTCCAACCAGAAGCTCGACTCCCGAAACCTCACGAGGAAAACGGATAACGAAAACCTCAAAGCTTACGGCTCCTGAGCCACACGAATCCGCAAGACTACCTCAGAAGCTAACACTCGAGGCTGACATCCAGGGAGCAACTCAACCACCACAGAGACTAGGGGAAAGGGAAATCTTCAATCCCCAAAGAACCAACAACTTGCCAGAAACAACTCTTACTGGCAGGCCACCGCTCTTGCGGGGACAAACAACTTGCTTGCTAACAACAAAATGCAGGGGCCCTCTCGCTGGGCTGACCGCTGCGCTACTCTGATCCACTACACAACTCAAGAGCTAAGCTGACTTCTGCCAAACGGGAAACGATTTCCCAGCAAGCAAACTCTGAAGGGCAGCGAACATCACACAAGCTCGCTGACTTGCTCAAACCCAAGGCAACAGCAACCAATGGATCACCAATCCGAAACAAACAACACTTACTCAACTGCCGAAGGAGGGGTCAACTCCCAAAACTTCCTGACTAGGAACAAGACCTCAGGGCAACGCCCTCCAGCTAGAACCGAACTAGCTCTCGAAACAGCAAAAAGACCAAACCTTGGCCCAACACTCACAAGAGGCAAAACAACCCTTACTGCAGCCTCTAGAACACCATCCAAGGGTCCACCTAACTGGACAAACAACTGCTTCCAAGCAGCCAACAAACTTTTCCTTCAAGCTAGCACCTCTACCATCAACTCATGGCTACGGGAGAAATCTGGCAACTCCCAGGAGGAAACGGCTCTTACAAGCAGACAACCGAAGTACAAAGAGCTCCACATACGCTCACTGTCTTGCTCCACTAGAGCAACAACATCTAAATCTCACGGGGCAACAACAAGGGTCCATCTCAGACTGAACCTCCAAATGCCAAAAGGGGCAACTCAACATCCTGGAAACAGGAATACAACCAACTAGGCACGAACCATTCGTCCCACGAGTAAAGCTAATCTCTAGCAGCTCCAAACCACACCTTGTTCAACACCAAGCATCAACTTGCCACCGCACCGGAACCAATCCGGACTCTGCTCCAAACAAACACTGGCTGGCTAGTCTACCAAGACTGCCAGCAACTCAACCGAGGCTACAAACTACACGCCTCCGGCTAGCCAACCTGAAACTCACTAGTGGGCTCGAGTGAGCTCGAGCTACGAGAGGCTCTCCACAACCTAGGGTTCTTCGGCAACCCTCGACACACACTTGTCGACAAAGCGAGCTAACGACCAAGCGCACGAGCAGGCACAACTCACTCCAGCATCTCAACCATTCTGGCCAACTCCAACTCCTTGGGAACCAAGAGGACCTGAAACGCTACCGAATGTGTCGTCCTCCTACTCAAACATCAGCCTCAACAAGGCTTCTACCCAAGGAAAGGATCCAAACAACTCTCTTAGCCAAGGCGAACAAAAACTGCGCGGCTTTGCCACCACCGCACTTGTTCAGTTTCCAACTGAACTCCAACTGATGGAACACCAAAAGTTCCATCTCCACACGATGCTCAAAGCTGAGGAAACCTTGCTTTACCAAGGCATAACCATGCCACACCGAACTTACTTTAAACCAAGCCTCTACCAAGGGTGCTTACCCATAAGGCATCCAAATCCTCTCGCAAGGCATCAGCTCATCTCATGAGCATCCAACTCATTGTCCCTCTGTTGGACCAAACTCGCATCTACGATGCTCAACTCTCCTCAGATTAAGGCACTCGAAGGTAGTTGACCGCACTACCAACCACAAGGAAACTCTTGGCCTTAACACTAGCGCGAGACTCACGTGCACCAACACTTACCAACTGCCAACCTGCTGACTTACTCAACCTTCAGAAACACTGGGAAGAGGCTCCGGCTCCTCTCGAGCATCCTTTTGCTTGTAGTCCATCGACTACCACTGAACAAGCCCTCTGGCACGACCTAAACAAGTGCAACTGCCATAAACGGATCCAAGGCTAAAGGAGTACTCTAAACTCCGAACGGCATAGGACCATTTGCTATGCCCAAGCCAAACTCAAGCCTGAACCAGACTTAGTGACAAAGTGGCACACCAACCAATGCACCTCAAGTGCTACTACTACCAAAACCACATCTTACTACAGATGGGGCTAGCAAGGTCACTACCTCAAGTGACAACAACTCTGGCTAGGCATACAAGGGCTCAACTCAAACAGCCATGCCTATGGCATCTCATCAAACCAAAGGCTCACGGCCTACACTAGCATCTCCACATGATGCTCAACAAAACTCTGGCCGGATCTCTCAACAAGCAGCAGCTAGCTCCACTCTAGGAGCTCACCAAGGAAGAGTACTCGACTCTACCAAACATCTGAGGAAACTAGGCTGTTAAACAACAGCAGGCTTGCAAGTGGGCAAAGATGTCTCTACATCTGCCTCAAGCCACTAACACGGCAACTTGCCAATCAAACGGGCGACTGGTGGAGACTCTGCTAGTCCACCTCTCACAAGGGACTTCCACCACCAACTGCTGCACCAAAGCAAAGACAGAGGCGGCACATCTCGGCCTCTGAAAAGCAGGGCATCCCAACACATGGATGCTAAACTCAAACCTGGCCAACCGCTTTACTACTAGCAGCAGGACTTACTAAAACATCGAGCTCTACAAGCATCCACTTGCCAAACTGGGCGGCTCCATCATCGCCAACAATCTCATCTGAATAAACCTGCTGATCATGCCCTCCCGGGAACCTCCGGGGCTACAAGAGCTACTGGGGGTGATCTTTGAAACAAACTCTGTCACCGGGCTATATCGTGCCCGGGACTCCTCACTCGCGCGCTACAAAGCTGCGCACGGGTCTCCGCTCTCGATAGCTAAAGACACGCCATCCAATCTCTCATGGTGGAGCACACTCTGCTCAAGGAGTCTCACTCGAGGCGTGCTAGCCTCTACCCCCTCCACTAGGCAACTCAATTGCCAGAGCCAACTCTGGCCAACGAGTCTAAACGACCCTGGACGCGGCCTCAACATCAACACGATCAGTCCAACTCCTCGGTCGGACATGCCAAGCGTCTGCTCCTGCAGGTGCTATCAACATCTTGGCGATTCGCACAAAGCACCTCCATCCTCTCACTAGGGAAAAGCGACAAGCCCGGGCCACAAATGGCCTATGGGAGTCTAAGCTCGCCTCCCTCGGGGGCGGACGTCCCCGGGGCATCCAAATCTATCGGATACCGAACAATTTGCTAAATCATGCTCGCCGCTGCTTGAAAGTTGGCATGATGGCTCTCTAAGCCCAAACCAACAACAGTCGAACACCTTTCGTCTCCGCTCCAAAACTCTACACAAGGCAAACACTAGATGAAAAGTATTGTAAATTCTTACCCCTATCTTTAAAATAGTAAACTTAGCGCACTGATGGTAGCCGAGTCTTTGATGCTCATGGAAAAATGACCTACAACAAAGGTCAGTCTACAGAATCTATGACTCTGAGCTCTGATACCAACCTGTAACGACCCGACCCGAAAGGGTTCTAACTAGGTCGTTACCTCAATGCATGCATTACAAATCTACAGAAAATTTGCAAGAGGGTGTTCGGATTCTAAGTAAAAACTAAAACATAAAACATCCATTTAAAAAGTTAACAAATTTCCTGAAACCTGTCCCTGTTTCCAAGCACCTGTTCCAAGACAAATACATTTACAAAACTTACTCTGATCAGAGATTTATTTAAAACATAAGAGCTTTACAACAATGCTAGAATCCGGAAATACATTCATAAAACACCCTAGGGCTCCGTGACCAAGTACATGCATTCAGAGAACATTTAAATCATAAACATAAAACTCATAGTTGAACAACGGGTTTCCATGATCACAGCTCCTCCTCCAGCCATCCTGTCTCGCACCATGGTTACCCGTGGAAAACCACATAATGAGGGTGAGTAACGAATTACAAAGAAGAATCTAGCAACCGGGTACAATACGATATAATCGGTCATCTAGTACCAAAGCATGCAAGCAAACATGACTACCAACACGGATCATAGCTCAACGAGCTCATAAAACAAGATCTGGAGTCATCGGAAGTCTCTTTCTTCTGGCCTAATGGATTGGATACACTGACCAATCCAGGACATCACCGAGGTATCTGTCACTCGGGGGGAATACACTGATCCCTAGAATGTCCTCAACGGCCTCCTTGCCCTTGCCACTAATCTGGACTTACGAGAGAGTACCCGAAGTCAGGCTCTAATGGAAGGAATGGTGTACTCACGACATTAGTCCAGGGGAGCTCTCCGAACCGGCAACTAATGCGTGTGCGCGCACACCGCATGCTCTCTGCAACCGACGTAAATGCGGGGGCCTAAAGGCAAACTACGCGGGCCAGGTGCACATGCCTATGACTCGGAAGCGATGTCACTGATCACAGTAGCACGAGGCCCTTGGCGCTCATCTGTGCAGCCTGATCCACCGACCTGAAGCTAAGAACCGGCCAAGGCAGGGTTCCGCTCTAGCAGGCTACAAACTAGGCATACGCCAATGAGGTAGCTAAGTCTCATTGCCTGCCGTGAGGGGGGAGAAAAAGAAAGGTATGTTATGCTTTGCTCAATATCCGACCACTGGGGACAAAGTACGTTATGTCCGCTCTCAACCCCTGAAGCAATGCTTCGCTTTACTCCCGACCGATGGGGACAAGATACGTTATGTCCGCTCTCAGCCTCTAGATGATGACAAACCCTACAACTCTATCTAAGAGTACATAGCAAAAATCAATGATTCCTAGCTAGCAAACAATGACGGACATCAATCACATTTACCTAGCATGATACTACGAGCTTAAGCAGGAATCATAAGCATGCTGGCAGAACAAACCTAGCATGGCACTAACATGTAAAATCAGGCAAACATGCTAGCAAGAATTCAATCAAACAGCTCTATTACTATCATGCTCATAACAGTCAGCAAACAAGCAAGGCATAATCATGAAAATATCGCAGGGCCCACACAACTCCGGTAAGAAATCCTTGCCTGGTCAGAAGGCAACAACACACAATAAAATAACTGCGATCGAACCCGAACAACCTATATCGAGCCAAACAAACACATCAATAATCATAAAATAGCCCTAAATACAATAAAATAAACAGGGCTCGGCTGGGAGCAACTTACGAGTGCGGTGACACGCGCGAGCGATTTTGCCTGAGCTAAGCAGACCACCACACGTGTTGGTTGGCGTGGCTGGGCATGCAGGGGCTCGGCCTGGGCGTCTTTGGCAAAAGGGCGCTGGCTCGGCGTTGGGCTGCGCGCGGGCGGCACAGGGGTGCATGGGCGCGGGCGCTTGCTCGGTAGGCGTTGCGCGTGCGCGACTCGACCTGAGGATGGTGCGGGCTCGAGCGACACGACGCGACGGGCGAGCTCGGGCGCAGACGCGACCTGGAGACACTGTGTGAGGCTCGAGCGACACGAGCTGGGTGACGAGATGCGACACGTGCGGCTCGGCACGATCTTGCTTGGTGGCGACGCCGTGGAGGCGAGGTGGCGATGGCACGACCTGGGCAAGGCGAGGGCGCAGGTGGGGCGGCGGGCGGGGTGGCTCTCTGGCGGCTGTATTTGCTCGGGTTGGCTGGGTTAGGTGACCAACAGGGGGCTCGAGCTAGGGGGCTCGGGGAGAGAGAGAGAGAGAGAGAGAGAGAGAGAGAGAGAGAGAGAGAGAGAGAGAAAATGGATTTTGGGGAAAAATAAAAGAAAAAGGGAAATAAAGGATAAATGGGAAATAAAAGGAAATAAATGGGATTTTATCCAAAAATCCAACCTTATCCACTTTTAAAACCTTAAAATCCCATTTCCCGGCTTCCTCCTCCGAGACCCGACCGAAGCAATCTTTTCCAACAAATAAAACTCACTGAAATCCAACTCCCAAAGCAACACTAAGGGCTCGGGCTCGAATCCCAAAGGAAGAACACAACCAACCATCACTTTGCCAAAGCCCAAACCACAACCGAGCATCCAACCGACTAGCCCAAACACCACGGGACTCGCAGCAACCAACAAACAAGCCTCGACAAAGGCAGGAGCTACCTCGAAGCCCTGAAAACCACAAATCCTGCCCGTGGAGCCAAAAGACCAAAATACCCCCAAGGGTCAAAACGGCTCTAAAACCAAACCAAACAATTGAATCTTGACCCGAAGGCACCTCGAAAACTGGAATAGGAAACTGGGCTGTTATAGATGCCCATCGGGGTCTTACACCTCGAACTCAGTGATGCCCATCAGGGACTTATACACCTAGGATACCCATCGGGGTCTTACACCTGCAACTCAGTGATGCCCATCGGGGACTTATACACCTAGGATGCCCATCGGGGTCTTACACCTCCAACTCAGTGATGCCCATCGGGGACTTATACACCTAGGATGCCCATCGAGGTCTTACACCTCCAACTCAGTGATGCCCATCGGGGACTTATACACCTAGGATGCCGATCGGGGTCTTACACCTCCAACTCAGTGATGCCCATCAGGGACTTATACACCTAGAATGCCCATCGGGGTCTTACACTTCCAGATGTCCATCGGGGTCATACCCGAGCTGGACCTAAACTAGTTACCCCTACAATCTTCTGCACCTTACATCACCTGTCTAACCCTAGCATGGATCTAACAGCATACAACGGGGAACATGGATATGCCAGGATGGAAGAACCTAGCATGGAATTATTAGAATACAACATAAAGCATGGATATGTCAGGATAGGAGAAACCTAGCATGGAACTAATGGAACGCAAGCATAACACGAACACGAAATCAAAAGCAAGCATGAATCCTATCCACTAGAAACTCATACAGTTACAAAAATCAATATGCTATCAAGTATTCGTTGGGTCCACATAACCCCGGGTAAGAAATCCTTACTTGGAAACAAGTGGGGAATAACTATCGCAAATCAATTAACGACCCTCGAGCTTAAAGCAAACCCGAACAACCTAAGCAAGTAATAAAATTATTCTAATTAACCAAACAGCAGCTAAAATCATGAAGTCCAAAGGGTGGAGGCTCGAAAATTTACCATCCGAGAAGGCACCAGGCTCGGCAAGGCAAGCGAGCGGCGGGCGTGGTGCGAGCAACATTCTTCGCGCGCGTGTGGTCGAAATCTTGCGTGGCTATTTGGGCGGGCGGGTGTGCGGCACAGGGCGCTGAAGGCTGCAAGGTGAGGCACACGTCACCGCAGACGACAGCAAGAGCAAGGCAGCTTGGCGGACGGGCGTGCAAACGCGGACGATCTTTGAGTCTTTGGGGGAGTCGCGTGCAACGCGCCTGGTAGTATGGCGAGCAAGCAAGCATTTGCGAACAGAACACGCAGACGGACGGCGGCGGCGCGGCGGTGCTGTTGGGGGCGCGATCGTGCGGATCTGATCGGATGGAGCGGCGTGGGCAGTGGGCTGGGGCGCACGGTGCAAGCGATGGGCATCCTGGGGCCCGCGATGCGGCGGCGCTGGGTAGCTCTGACGGGTGTTTGCAAAGCTGCTCGGTGTGGCTCTGGTGAGTGGTGTCGCGCAGCGAGGCAGGCGATGGGCGGCGGCAGCGAGGTGTGTGGGAGAGGATGGGGGTTTGCGTGAGAGTGGAGCTCTTCTTTTCTTTTCTTTTTTTCTTTTTCCTTCCTGCCCTAAATTAAATAGGCTTTGGAAATCTCAAATTCCCTTCCCAAGGCTTCCCCTCTTCGAGCCCTGGCCAACGCATTTATTTTTCCTTAATTAATTCCAAACTCCCTTCCCTCCTTGAGGCTAAGGGTTCGAGCCCTCCAATTCATTTTTGTTTTTTAAACTAATTTTCATTTAACTGAAATCTGGGCTGTTGCACAGACATCTATTGGGATCGGTTTTTGAGCTGATCATTTGGATGAGGGAGAAAGACCCTCGAGATGTCACGGGATTGGTTATGAGAACCAATCATTAGGCCGAAAGTAGGAGACTTCCGAGGACTCCAGATTTGGCCTTGTCAGCTCGTTGAGCTAAGATCTGTGTTAGTAATTGTTTGCATGTATACTAGGGTGCTAGACGACTGATGTATTGTATTGTACCCCGATTGGGGATTCTTACTGAGTATGTTTATACTCACCCTTATTTCTGTGGTTTTTCCACCAGGTAACTTGGGACAGCACCGGGATGGCTAGAGGAGGGAGCTATTGATCATGGGAGCTGCCGGCACTCTATCGTTTTTATTCGTATTGTTTATTCACCATGTAGATGGACAGGAGTCCTAGGGGAACGTTGTTAAAAGTTGTTTAAACTGTTTTAGTGTTTTTATAAATACTGGCCAGGCTTGTTTTTACTTTATTGGTTTTGCTTAATGAAAACTGTTGGTGATGTTTAAAATGTTCCCCGTTCTTTAATGTTTGAAAAGTTTTAAATATGAGCATTAAACCGTTTGTAAACGTATTTCTCTTACATGTTGAGTGAGAACCTAGGTTTAGGACCGTATTTCGGGTCGGGTTCTTACAGGAGCCATTTGGATCGTTGACTGATAACTGTTATTATATGCGAACTCCATCAGATACAAATACTGGTCCCAACTTCCCAGGAATTCTAACACGCAAGCTCTCAACATATCCTCGTGAATCTGGTTCACCCTCTCAGTCTGTTCATCTGTCTGAGGGTGAAAAGATGTTCTAAAACTGCACTCGGTGCCTAAGCCTTTCTGGAGCGCTCTCAAGAAACGAGAAGTGAACCGCGAATCACGGTCCGACACAATCCTCACAGGCACACCATGGTAACGGATAATCTGATCCAAAAACAACTGCGCCCACTGTTCCACGATATAAGTGTCTCTATTGGGAATGAAGTGTTCGCTTTTAGTCAAGCGGTCTACAATCACCCAGATCTGAGAAAACTTCCTCGGATTCCTCGGCAAACCAGAAATAAAGTCCATGGAGATCACTTCCCATTTCCACTGAGGCACGCTCACCGGCTGCAACAAACCGGATGGCCTCTGCCTGGGTACCTTCACTTGCTAACAAGTGAAGCACCGACTAACAAACTCTACAACGTCTCTCTTCATGCCCATCCACCAGAACGTCTGCTTAAGATCCTGATACATCTTGGTACCCTCGGGGTGACAAGCAAACGGGGAATTGTGGGCCTCTGAAAGCAACTCTGCTCGCAATCCTGCAACCTCCGTGTAACGGCCCAAGTTTTCATCCCGGTCTTCCAAGTATGTTTTAAGGGTATTTTGGTAATTTGGTCGGGCCGTTACAGCCGTTTCTGTCTTTTTCAGCTGTTAATATTCTTGGTTGGGCAAATGTAGGGTTTGGTTGCTTTCTGGATGAGTTTGGGCATGGAGAGATGCAAAAATAATAATTAGAGCTTTGTTGGGTTTAATATGCATCAGCTAGGATTCGAGCCCGGGTGGCTAGGGAGTCAGTGGTGTGGTCCTGCCAGTTGGGCCACCGATTTCTTTTGTTGCTCATTCCGTAGTATGCCTTGGTTTGCGGGTTTTAGGGAGTTTGATTAAAAGAGAAAAGAAAACAGGTTTTGCTTCATTTTCTCCCAAATCCCCCTTGCCGTCCAACCCATTCTCCCAAGCCTCCTTGCGTGCGCCTTCTCCCCAACTGCTTCGTCGTCTTGTTCATCCTGGGTAAGTGTCCTCGATCTCACCTTCTCGTTTTGGTGTTGTTCTTGCTGGCCGAGATAAGAGAATTGAGTTTTGTGTTTGATGCAACGATCGAAGCGGACCAAAGAAGCCCCCATCGCCGGTAGAAGCGGACCCAGCGTCGGCGACCCTCTGACACCCGGCCGTCGCTCGCGGCCCTCTTCATCTCACACCGCTGTAGATCCCCAATCGGATCACATCGCAGCAGCCCGGCCGATCGCCTGACACCAAGACGCGGCACTGTAACGGCCCGATTTTCCATTCCGATTTCCAGTACTCCGGTTAAGTATTGGGGCAATCGGTTGGGCCGTTAGAGCTTTTTAACCTTTAAGGGTATTTTGGTCTTTTGCTCCCTGGTCGAGGTTGAGGATTTTCGGGGCTTGAGGTCATTTCGGCCTTCGTTGAGACTTGATTAATGTTGGTTGCAAGACCCAAGGAGTTTGGGTTAGTTGATTAGAAGTTCGAGTCATTAGGTTGATAGCAAAATTAATTGGAATTTAATTGGTCCCAGTGAGATTTGAACCCTTGCCTTAATGGTGGAATTGGAGTTTTTAGAAAAAGAGATTTAGTTAAAAAGAAAAGAATTTCTTTAGCCGGGACCCGCAAAAGAAAGACTTGGGAAGGGAATTTTAGGTCTCTAACCCTTTTCAAATAGGAAAAAGAAGGAAATTAGGAAAACCCTCTTTGTTCCCTTGGTAGTCTCTCTCTCTCTTTCTCTCTCTCTCTCTCTCTCTCTCTCTCTCTCTCTCTCTCTCCTAAAACCGAGCCACCCCTAACCCAGCCGCACCACTCGGCCAAGCCACCCAGCCACACTGCACCACTCCGCGCGCTCGGCCCGGCCACTGCGCGCACTGACCGCACTGAGCCGCTCGGCCCCTTGCCTCTCTCCCGCCGATCGTCTGCAGTCCAGACACCCCACGAGCCTCCCTCGCCGCGCCGCTTGTTGCCGTCGCATGTCGCCGCAGAGCGCCGCCGTGGCGTTTCAGCCAGTGCGCCCGAGCGCCCGCGCCATTCCGCACCAGCGCCCGAGCGCGCGCGCGCGCTCCGCTTCTGCCGCCCGAGACGCGTCGCCAGCGCGCTTCCTGCCGCGCCAACGCGCGTCGCGCGCTTATCCTCGCGAACCGACGTCTCGCCCGCGCGCTCGACTTCAGCGTGTTCGCTCTCCTGCGACGGCCAGCGTCAGACGTCCTTCGCCTCGCTAGCGCCGGCGCCAGTACCTAGTGCGGCGCCGGTGCAGCGCCCAGCGCCAGCGCGCTACCGCTTGTCATTGCGATGGGATGACGCCTGCCGTGCGAGTTGGGGTGTGACATTGTGTCTTCTCGATTCGGTAATTCCCGAGCCTTATCTCCTTTGGGCACTAGGTTTGTTGGTCTTTTGTTTATTTAATTAGGTTCTTTTACTAAAATGCTTAGGTTGCTTGGTTTCGCTTTAAAGCTCGAGGGTCATTATTTGATTGCGAAAGTTATTTTCGCTTGTTTCGGTAAGGATTCTTACCGTGGTTGTGTGGACCCTGTGATGCTTTCTTGATTGTGCCTTATATGCATGTTTACTTGTATGAACATGATTAGTGGATAGGATGACTTGTGATTGCACTCTGCTAGCATGTTTGCTGTTTGTACATGTTAGTGCCATGCTAGGATTGTTCTTCCAAGCATGCTTGAGATTTCCGCTTTAAGTTCGTAGTATCATGCTAGGTTATGTGTGAATGATGATGATATGTATGTCTAGCCAGAATCGGTTATTTTGTACTTCTAGCTAGTATAGTAGAGTTTGTCATCATCCAGGTCAAAGCGGACATAACGTACTTTGTGTCCCCACGGTCGGGTGTGTAGAGCGAAGCATAACGTACATTGCTTCCCCGGCGGCCGATGTGGATTTAGCTACCACATCGGCATAAGCCTAGTTTGTAGCTCTGCTAGAGCGGAACCCCCGCCAATGGTGCAAGCTGCCTTGGCGGTTCTTAGCTTCAGTCGGTGGTACAGTCGCGCAGATGAGTGCCGAGGGCCTCGCGACTCGTGTTCTCGTGACACCGTTTCCGATTCTTAGGCATGCGTACCTGGCCCGCGTAGTTTGTACTTAGGCCCCCACATTTACGCCGGTTGCAGCAGCATGCGGTGTGCGCGCACATGCGTTAGTCGCCGGTTCGGAGAGTTCGGGTACACCAGTTCCTTCCAGTTTAGAGCCAGACTTCGGGTACTCTTGTAAGAACCCGACCCAAAACATGGTCCTAAACCTGGGATCTTACTCAGCATGCAAGTTAAATATGATAACAAGCGGTTTAGAGCTTACATTTAAAAACCTTTCAAAACATATGAGAAGGGGGAGCCCTTAAAACATAACCAACAATTTAAGTTTAAACAATCCAACAAAGTAAAACATCACGGCGATTGTTTAATAAAATGTACAATACAATTTAAGCAACGTTTTAAACAATGTTCCCCTAGGACTTCGTCCATCTACATCTTTGAATAAACAATGCAATAAATAAAGACAGAGTGCCTGGCGGTTCCCCATGATCAATCGGCTCCCTCCGCTAGCCCTCCCGGTGTTGTCCCAAGTTACCGAAAGATAAATAAGGGTGAGTATAAACATACTCATGAAGAATCCCCAACAGGGTACAATACGATACATCGGACATCTAGCACCTCAATATGCAAGCAAACGACTACCAACATGGATCATAGCTCAACGAGCTCATAACACAAGATCGGAAACATCGGAAGTCTCTTACTTCCGGAATCATCGGAAGTCTCCTACTTAGGCCTAATGATTGGTTCTCATAACCAATCCGGGACATCTCGAGGGTCTTTCTCCTCGGCCAATTGATCGGCTCAAAAACCGATCCCAAGATGTCAGGCACCCTCGAGGGTCTTTCTCCTCGACCAATTGATTAGCTCAAAAGCCGATCCCAATGGGTGTCCTCAAGGGCCTCTTACCTCGCTAACAAACGGACTATCGGGAGAGTACATGATCGCTCTAAAGCTCGAAGGAGGCGGTGTACTCACGAACATTAGCTCGGGGAGCTCTCGAACCGGCGACTAACGCGTGTGCGCGCACACACCGCATGCTCTTCTCGCAACCGGCGTAAATGCGGGGCCTAAGGGCAAACTCACGCGGGCAGTACGCATGCCTAAGACTCGGAAAGCGGTGTCATCGAACACGGTGAGTGCGAGGCCCTCGACACTCATCTGTGCGCACTGTACCCACCGACACGAAGCTAAGAACCGCCAAGGCGGGCTTGCACCGTTGGCGGGGTTCCGCTCTAGCGAGCTACAAACTAGGCTTATGCCGATGTGGTAGCTACATCCACATCGCTGCCGGGGAAGCAATGTACGTTATGCTTCGCTCTACTCCCGACCGGTGGGGACAAAGTACGTTATGTCCGCTCTCGGCCCGGATGATGACAAACCCTACTACGCTATCTAAGAATACCGAGTAAATCAATGATTCACGGCTAGCAAGCAATGACCGACATCAATCACGTTTACCTAGCATGATACTACAACTTAAACAGGAATCACAAGCATCTTTGGAAGAACAAACCTAGCATGGCACTAACATGTAAAATCAACAAACATGCTAGCAAGAGATCAAACAAAGTCGCCTATCACTATCATGCTCATAACAATCGGCAAACATACAAGGCACAATCGAGATATATCGCGAGGTCCACACAACCACGGTAAGAAATCGACACAGGACAAGCGAGAAAATAATCACAAATCAACCAAGCAATCCTCGAGCCTCTAATCGAACCCAAACAACCTAAACATAAAATAAAGCACCCAAATCAAATACATAAAATAGCCCAAATAAATCCCTAAACAGTAGCCAACAAATCGGGGCCCAACGAAGAAAAGACTAGGAAATACCATCGAGAAGCCACAAGACTCGCCAACCAAAGACACACAACAGCAGCGGTGCAGGCGCAGAAAGCGCTTGGCTGGGCGCTGGGCACAGCGCTGGGTGGCAAACGGGGCAGGCGCAGCGCGCGGCTGTGCGCAGCACGCGGCGCGCTGAGAGGCGGCAAAAGGCGCACGGCGCGGGCTCGAGCTCGGCTGGCGGCGACACACGCGCGGCTTGGCGAGTAAGACGGCAGCGACGGCGCAGCGCGAGGCGACGCGCGATGGGCTCGGGCGCTCGGGAAGGCACGGCGACCTCTGTGGGCGAGCGACTTCGGGCGCGGCGGGGCTCGGGCGACTCGACACGGACACAGGCGACGGAGACGGCACGGGCGATGCCGATCGGGCTCGGCGCGACAACCAAGGCGAGCGGCGACGCGATCACGACGCTTGGCGCGACCAAGGCGACACGAAGATGGCACTGGCGATGCAGATCTGGGCTCGGGCGCGACTAGGGCGAGGGCGACGCGATCGCGCGCGCAGGGTGGCTCGGCGCGCGCGGCATGGGTGACTGGGCGGCTGGTGCGGCGCGGCTACCTGGACATGGTGCGACTAGAAATTTGGGCATGGTGCGGCTAGGGGTCGCTTTCGGGCGGAGGAGAGAGAAAGGGAGAGAAAAAGGAATTTTGGGGATTTTGGAAAATAAAAGGGAAAAATAAAAGGAAAAAGGGAATTAAAAGGAAAAATGGGATTTTATCCTCCTTTCCATCCTTAACCAATTTAAATGAGCCTTAAAGTCCTTAAATCCCACTTCCAGGCTTCCTCCTTCGAGACCCAGTGAAGCAACCTTTTCCAAACAATAACTCTCACTTAAAACAAACTCCCAAAATCATCTCTAAGGGCACAGGCTCGAATCCCAAAGGAAACACCCAAACAAAGATCACTTTGCCCAAAACCCAAATCACAACCGAACTCCCAAACGAATAGCCCAAACATCTCGGGACTCATGACCACCAACATACAAGCCTCAACAAAGGCGGGAGCTGCCTCGAAACCACGAAAATCCACAAATCCTGCCCGGGAGCAAAAAGACCAAAATACCCTAAGGGTCAAAACAGCTCTAACGGCCCAACCGAACCATCGACCACGAACCGGAAGCACCTCGAGAAGCGGAATAGAAAACTGGGCCGTTACAACTCTCCCGATAGTCCAGATTTATTAGCGAGGGTAAGAGGCCCTTGAGGACACCCATTGGGATTGGCTTTTGAGCTGATCATATGGTCGAGGGAGAAAGACCCTCGAGGGTGTCGGACATCTTTGGGTTTGGTTTTTGAGCTGATCAATTGGCCGAGGGAGAAAGACCCTCGGAGATGTCCGGGATTGGTTATGAGAGCCAATCATTAGGCTAGGAAGAAGGAGACTTCCGAGGATTCAGATTCTCGCCTTGTAAGCTCGTTGAGCTATGATGCGTGTTGGTAATCTGTTTGCATGTATACTAGGGTGCTAGATGATTGAAGTATCGTATTGAACCCGGTTAGGGATTCTTACTGAGTATGTTTATACTCACCCTTATTTCTGTTGTTTTCCACCAGTAACTTGGGACAAAGACCGGACGGCTAGCCGAGGGAGCGATTGATCATGGGAGCCGCCCTGGCACTCTGTCTTTATTGTTTGCATATTTGTTCGGCATGTAGATGGGACAGAGTCCTAGGGGAACCATTATTAAAAGTTGTTTGAACTATTTTGGATGTTTTTATATATCTCGGCGGACTTGTTTTACTTCGTTGGTTTTCTTAAACAAAATTGTTGATTATGTTTTAAGCATTCCCCGTTCTAAATGTTTTGAAAGGTTTTAAATATGAGCACTAAACAGCTCGGTGAAATATTTAACTTGCATGTTGAGTGAGAACCTAGGTTTAGGACCGTATTTTGGGTCGGGTTCTTACACAGCCTGTCGCTCGCAGCCTTTGTGGTCGCACGCCCTGCCTGGAGCACCAGCCAGATTGCGTCGCAGCCCAGCGTCCGATCTCACCACGTCCGCGCGCAGCATCAGTTGTTCGCCCGTCCGCGCGCAGCCCCTGCGCCCGTGCAGCGTCCGTCCGCGCGCAGCATCAGTTGTTCGCCCGTCTGCTCGCAGCCTGTCCGTCCGTGCCAGCCCCTTGCCGTGTGAGTTGCTCCAGAATCGAGCCCTGTTTGTATTATTATTTAAGGCCGATAGGTTGTGATAATTGTTGTTGTTTGTTAGGTTCCCGATAGCTAGCTCGGGTTCTTTTATAGCATAGGATCTTTGTGTGTTGTTGCCTCCCGACCAAGGTAAGGATTTCTTACCGGAGTTGTGTGGGCCCTGCGGTATATTCTGTGATTGTTGTTTGTATGCTTGTTTATGTTTATCAGCATGTTAGTGGATAGGTGCTCTGTTCTGAATTCCGACTGGCATGATTCTCGTGTTGTTTCTCATGTTAGTTCCATGCTGGGTTGTTCTGTTCTGGCATGCTCGTTATCTGTTCTTGCTTTGTAGTATCATGCTAGGTTCATTGTTTCTGTTGAGCACGTATTGGATTGTTAGCTGTTATCTGTTTATAGTTTAGAATTCAGATAGGTACCATCATCCGGGCCAGGATGCATAACGTAACTTGCATCCGTGGCAGGGACGTGCGAGGAAGTACTCCTTCCCTGATCCATCGTTAGGGTTTAGCTAACCCTAATGACAGCCCAGTGCAATCTTGGGTGAGGATGGCAGACTGTTAAATGCCCCAACGGTCGGGGGAATGATGAGGCATTGCCTTTTCCCCGGCAGTCGACACGACCTCAGCGTGTCGGCAGTAGCCCTTGATTGCCACCTGATAGAGCAAGGATTGGTTCCTGGTGTAAGCCTACCACGGCCGGTTTCTTATCCTTAGGTGCGGTCGTACAGGCTGACATAGTCATAGTGTCCTGGTCTCACACCACTATGTTCAGTTACACCGATCCAGAGATTTGTTAGACATGTGCACTGGACCAGGGCAGCATGCCCTACACCCAGCACCTCCCTGGTTTGCAGCAGCATGCGGTGCTCGCAGACGCTCCTTACAGCGCCGACTGGAGAGCTCCTCGTGATCTTGAGTTCTGTGCACCTTCCGTATCGACAGTAGTAGGAAAGCTGAGGTCGAGATTAGTTTCTGGTATAGTACCGAGACGCGTAGTAGTTTTCTGGAGTAAGACCATAAGATGGCATCCGTGGTATATGTATGGATTAAAGTGATGTGCTCTCTTCTGTGTTTATATTCATAGCTTGCATACTTTCTGCTAGATGACCAGTTATATCGTATTGTACCCCAGTTGGGGATTCTTACTGAGTAATTCGTTACTCACCCTTATTTTGTGGTTTTCCACAAATAACCAAGGCTCGAGACAGGATGGTTGAAGGAGGAGCTGCTGATCATGGAAACAGCTGTTTTGAAAACTCTGAGTTGGTGTTTTTATGTTTTTATTGTCCTCTGAATGCATGTAGTTGGGCATGGAGCCTTAGGATGTTTTCTGATCATTTTCTGTATTCTGGCACTGTTGCAAACTGTTTGGGTTTTCTTGAATGATTTGAAGAAATCTCTGATCAGAGTAAGTTTTAAATTGTATTTAGCTTGGAACAGGTGCTTGGAAACAGGGACAGGTTCTAGGACATTTATGTTTGTTTTTCAATGGATGTTTACCTCTTTTTAATTTTAATCAGAATTTGGAAAGTGATCTTGCATAATATTAATTGTTAAGTTTTTAAGCATGCATTGAGGTAAAGGCCCAATTTAGGACCTCTTTCGGGTCGGGTCTTTACACTCCGGTACACACAATCGGCCTCTGTAAGTCAACCAACTGTCTGGTGAATACACGAAGTCAATGTCTCCGTCAACCAACTGTCTGGTGAATACACGAAGTCAATGTCGTCGTCCCAGCGTGTTGCTCGTTCGCGCGCGGCGACGCCAGCCAGTCGTCGCGCCGCGACGCCGCGCCGTCGAGACGCCTTGTCGTGGCGCCGCTCAGCGTGTCGCTTCGCCTTGCCGTTACCGAGCAGCGCCGCCACTCAAGCGCCCTGCCGCAGCCAAAGCGCCGTTGCTGCTCCTAGCTGCCGCCGAGGCGTGTGTCTTCTCGGTTGGTAAATTTCCGAGCCTCCACCCTTTAGACTTCTTGATTTTAGCTGCTGTTTATTTATTTAGGATATTTTATTGTATGCCTAGGTCGCTCGGGTTCGCTTTAAAGCTCGAGGGTTGTTAGTTGGTTCGTGATAGTTACTTTCCACTCGTTTCCAGGTAAGGATTTCTTACCCGGGGTTGTGTGGACCCTACGAACACTTGATAGCATATTGATTATTGTAACTGTATGAGTTTCTAGTGGATAGGCATCATGCTTGCTTTTGATTCATGTTCGTGTTATGTTCGCGTTCCGTTGGTTCCGTGCTACGATCTTCCAGCCTGTCATATCCATGCTTTATGTTGTATTCGATTAGTTCCATGCTACGTTCTTCCATCCTGACATATCCATGTTCTCCGTTGAATGCTGTTAGATCCATGTTAGGTTTAGACAGGTGTCGTATAGTGTAGAGGATTGTAGGGGTAACTAGTGTAGGTCCCGCTCGGGTAAGACCCCGATGAACATCCGGAGGTGTAAGACCCTGATGGCCATCCTAGGTGTATAAGACCCCGATGGGCATCACTGAGTTGGAGGTGTAAGACCCCGATGGGCATCCTAGGTGTATAAGACCCCGATGGGCATCACTGAGTTGGAGGTGTAAGACCCCGATGGGCAACCTAGGTGTATAAGACCCCGATGGGCATCACTGAGTTGGAGGTGTAAGACCCCGATGGGCAACCTAGGTGTATAAGACCCTTTGATTAGGAGGAGGCTGCTGGATGATCATGGATAGCTGACTCTGAGATTGCACATTCTTTTACTGTTTTTATGAATTAGCATGTAGTGGGACTTGAGTCCCTAGGAAAACACTCATAAAACTATTTTATGTTCACAAACCGTTTCCCTTTGATTGTTTTAAGAAAGTACTGATCAGTCACTTACTTGATGGTTTTATTTATTGGAATTATGGTTTTTGTTATAAATGTGCTGACTGCAAAGATTTAAATTTGGAGCTCTAAATGACGTTTTACATTCTTAATCATGCATGCTAAGTAAGGATCTAGGTTAGAGACCGCTTCTTGGGTCGGGTCCTTACTGTTGGTATCAGAGCTCAGAGTTATAGGTTACGTAGGACCGACTGCGATTGTAGGTTGTTTTCCATGATCATTAGCGCTCCGCCAGCCATCAGGTATGTCCGTAAGTTTAAGGTCAAGGGTTAAGAATTACAATACCGTTGCACCTTGCATGTATATGACTTGTTGTTGTGGAGCAGGGAAACCAGGTTCTGACTCATTGTTGGTTTGGGTGTAGATTGTCAGTATGCCAGTCACTCGTAGAGGGCAGGGAGGCTCGAGGTCGACCGGCGGGGCATTCGTATTGATTACGACACGGGAGGGGCGTCGTCGGCCGATGCCGATGTTAGTCCGCCTCTGAGCCCTTCTCTTTGTGTTGCCCGAGAGAGGCGTGGAGGCAACTCAGCCTTGGGAGGCTGCACTAGGAGTTGCTTTTGTGGAGTCCATGAGGGCTCTTATGGTTGGGTTGCTGTCTGACCAGAGGGCCGAGCAGAGGGCTGACACGCAGGCTCTGTTAGCTGCACAGAGGGAGGAGTCCCGAATTCAGATAGAGCAGCTGACCGAGTTGGTTCAGCAGAGGACTGCAGTGCCACAGCACCGCCGCTCGGCGAGAGCCTATTGTGAACGAGGCCGTTGTGGCGGAAGGTGCTGAGGATCTGGGCAAGTGGCTGAGGGATTTTGTCAAATGGAAGCCCGAGAAGTTCAGTGCCCCTGGAGAACCATTGGTAGCTGCCAGGTGGATTGCTGAGTTGGAATATACATTTATGGTGATGGCTTGTCCTGAGGTGCAGCGAGCTCGATGTGCAGCTCATGTGTTAGCTGGTACAGCTAAGTGGTGGTGGGATTCCACTTTGAGTGAGAGACCGGCTGGGTCTCCACCGCCACCGGGAATTCTTCAAGAAATTTGAGTTCAAGGCGAAATTTATCGATGAAGAAGCCCAAGAAAAGATGATTGAGCTGTTCTCAAACCTTAAGCAGGGGTCTGACTCGATCGAGGTGTACGAGAAGAAGTTCTCAGAGTATTGATACTTTGCGCCACAGTTGACTGCTACCCCGGAGCTGAAGATCAGGAAGTTTATTGCGGGTTTGAGACAGAGAGTATCTCAGGATGTTAGGGCACAGGCCCCAGAGACTTTTGCCAAGGCAGTACAGTTGGCAACGATTTATGATGAGAAGTATCCTCCAGAGCAGGTTGTTAGTACCGTAGTGTCGAAGGCCCCAGTGTACTCGGGCCAAAAGCGTAAGTTTGACTCAGGAAGTAATGGTCGTGGGGGCGGTCAGCGCCACCAGGGTACTTATCATGGCAGAGACCAGCATCGAGATCGTAACCGTGATCAGCCTCGCCAACAGGGCGTAGGGAGGCCGCCACCGTATTGTAGATCTTGTGGGAAGCAGCATTGGGGATCTTGTGGTGGTAACCCTAGAGCTTGCTATAACTGTGGTAAGGAGGGGCATCAGGCCCGACATTGCAATCAGAAAGCAGTGGTGGCGCAGCCAGCTCAGCAGCAGGGGAGAGTGTATGCTACGACCCGCCAGGAGGCTGAGAAAGCCGGGGCCTTGATGGGTGAGTGCGCTCCTAGTTCTTGACCACCTTGCCCTTGTGTTGTTTGATTCGGGTTCCACACATTCTTTTATTTCTGCTGTTTTTGCTGAGCATGCTTGCATGATTTTAGAGCCCCTAGGATTTGAGTTATCTGTTGCTACTCCCTCGGGAGTTAGTATGTTCGCTAGCCAGAAGGTAAGGGATGGTCGGATACGGATATCCGACGAGTCTCTGCAGGTTACGCTCATAGTGTTAGCTATGAGTGGTTTTGACGTAATCCTCGGTATGGATTGGTTGGTTGATAACCACGCTATGATTGATTGCCGTCGGAAGGAGGTGGTGTTCAGGCCGCCGAGCAGGCCTAGCTTTAAATTTCGGGGCACCCAGAGTGGGGTGTGTCCGCCATTGATTTCGGCAGCTAAAGCCCACCGTTTGCTAGGTCGAGGAGCTTGGGGCTTTTTGGCTAAGTTGACCGGAGAGAGCTGTGATCAGTTATCTGTTGAGCAAGTGCCCATTGTGCAGGAGTTTGCAGATGTTTTCCCTGAAGAATTGCCTGGGCTGCCGCCAAAGAGGGAGGTGGATTTCT
Source organism: Sicyos edulis (assembly GCA_036507275.1). Classification (NCBI taxonomy): domain Eukaryota; kingdom Viridiplantae; phylum Streptophyta; class Magnoliopsida; order Cucurbitales; family Cucurbitaceae; genus Sicyos; species Sicyos edulis. The sequence continues at coordinate 20,537,960 of CM071854.1, forward strand.
CAATAGAGCTTGAGCCAGGGACTCGTCCTATTTCGAAAGCTCCTTATCGTATGGCGCCGGTGAACCTGAAAGAGTTAAAGCAGCGATTGCGAGGAGTTGCTTGACAGAGGATTTATTAGGCCGAGTGTGTCCTCATGGGGAGCACCCTCGTTGTTTGTTAAGAAAAAGGATGGCTCGATGCGTCTATGCATTGATTACAGGGAACTGAACAAGGTGACTATCAAGAACAAGTATCCACTGCCACGTATCGACGACCTGTTCGACCAGCTCCAGGGAGCTTGTGTGTTTTCAAAAATTGATTTGAGGTCGGGCTACCACCAGTTGAGGATTCGGGATGCAGATATCCCCAAGACAGCTTTTAGTTCGAGGTACGGTCACTACGAGTTCGTAGTCATGTCATTCGGACTGACGAACGCCCCAGCAGCATTCATGGACATGATGGACAGAGTGTTCAAGGCATTCTTGGACCGCTTTGTCATCGTATTTATAGATGACATTCTTGTGTACTCTAAGTCTAAGGAGGACCATGCGCCGCTTTGAGATGATTTTGTGAGCCTTGCGCGAGAACCAGCTCTATGCGAAGTTTTCAAAGTGTGACTTTTGGCTTGAGGAGGTAGCTTTTCTGGGACACGTTGTGTCTAAGGAGGGAGTGGCTGTGGACCCTTCGAAGATAGAGGCCGTTAGTTCGTGGGCGGGCAAGACGAGCGTGTCGGAGATTCGTAGCTTCTGGGTCGGGCCAGATATTACCGACGCTTCGTTCAAAAATTTTCTGCTATAGCAGCCCCGCTTACTCGGTTGACGAGGAAGGGCGTCGATTTCGTTTGGGATAAGAAGTGCGATGAGAGTTTTTCTAAGCTAAAGAATAGCTTGACGTCTGCGCCAGTGTTGGCAGTTCCGGAGGGAACAGGGAGTTTCGTGGTGTACAGTGATGCCAGCAAGTTTGGTTTGGGTTGCGTTCTGATGCAACACGGTAAGGTGATAGCGTACGCCTCGAGGCAGTTGAAACCACACGAGCAGAACTATCTGACTCATGATATGGAGTTGGCAGCGGTCGTCTTTGCACTTAAAATCTGGAGGCACTACTTGTATGGGGAAAAGATTAAGATTTTCTCGGACCACCAAAGCCTCAAGTATTTCTTCACTCAGAAGGACCTGAACATGAGGCAGAGGAGGTGGTTGGAGCTTGTAAAGGATTACATTGTGAGATCTGTATCACCCTGGAAAGGCAAATGTTGTGGCGGATGCACTAAGTAGAAAGACCTCGCATCTAGCAGCGTTGGCAAATCCCAAAAGTATCATAAGAAAAGACCTCGGGAGAGCGAGAAATAGCGGTGTTGTTAGGGGATGTTACCGCGGTAGTAGCTCGATTGACCATCCAACTTCGATAAGATAAAAAGGATTATCGACGGCCAGTTGGGTGATCCTAAGTTAAAGAGTTTGTATGAGAGGGTTCAGTGATGGTGACTTCGATTTTGTGATATGTGCAGATGGTGGTTTGAGATGTAAGGGTCGGCTATGTGTCCCAGCCGATCTTTGGTATTTCATCTGAGTTGTTGACCGAGGCTCACACCTCGCCTTTTGCATGGCACCCGAGGGGGTAACAAGATGTATCAAGATCTTAAGCAGACTTTTTGGTGGATGGGGATGAAGAGAGAGATTGCCCAGTTTGTCGATCGGTGCTTCACTTGTCGGCAAGTGAAGGCGCCTAAGCGAAAACCAAGAGGGTTTCTGCTTGCGCTTCGAAGTGCCGCAGATGGAAGTGGGAGGAGATCACCATGGACTTTATTTTGGGTTTGCCCGGGGCTCCTAGAGGTTATGCCGCAGATTTGGGTGATCGTTGTGAGTTGACCAAGTGTGCACACTTTGTTCCCGGCGAGATAAGCTATACCGTGAGGCGGTGAGCACGATTGTTCCTTGAGCAGATAGTTAGGTACCACGGTGTGCGATTAAAATTATCTCCGGCCGGGATTCCCGTTTTACATCACGGTTTTGGAAAGCCCTTGAGCGAGGTTTGGGGCACAGAGTGCGGCTACTGATCTGACCTTCCACCCATGCACCGATGGCCAGACAGAGCGGGTGAATCAAATTTTAGAAGATATGTTGTGAGCCTGTGCATTGGATTTCCCCGGGTAGTTGGGACCAATACTTATATTTGATGGAGTTTGCCTACAACAATAGTTTCCAGTCGACCATTCGGATGGCACCGTTTGAGGCATTGTATGGTAAGCGCTGCAGATCCCCGATGCGGGAAGAGGTTGAGACAGGCGGTATTGGGTCAGAGTTGCTCCGATTGACCAATGAGGTCACATCCGAGAAAATCGAGCTCGTATGTTGTTGCCCGAGCAGCGAAGCGAGAAGAGCTACGCCGATGTCGGCGAAGAGAGTTGGAGTTTGAGGTTGGCCAAAGACGTGTTCCTTAAGGTAGCTCCGTGCGTGGAGTTACGAGGTTTGGTAGGAAGGAAAGCCGAGCCCGGAGTTTGTTGGACCATTCGAGATCCTCGAGAGGATTGGGGCCATAGCTTATCGATTAGCATTGCCGCCATCTTTGGCTGCGAGTGCATAGTGTGTTCCATGTTTCGATGCTCGCCTTGATATGTGGCAGACCCTTCGCATGTCATAGATTTCGAGCCTTTGCAGCTAAACCATGACCTGAGCTTTGAGGAAAAACCCATAAAGATCTTAACATTTGAGAAGAAAGTCTTGAGGAACCGAGCTATTGATTTAGTGAAAGTGCAGTGGCGGAATCAGAGAGTTGAGGAAGCTACTTGGGAGTTGGAAGGGGAGATGAGGAGAAATTACCCGGAGTTGTTTTAGTGCAAAGAACTTCCGAGGGCGGAAGTCCTCCAAGGAGGAGTATTGTAACTGCCCGGATTTCAGTTAAATGGAAATTAGTTTAAAAAAAAAAGAATAGGAGGGCTCGAACCCTTAGCCTAAAAGAGGGAAGGGAGTTTGGAATTAATTAAGGAAAAAAAAAGAAATAAATGCGTTGGCAAGGGCTCAAAGGGGGGAAGCCTTGGGAAGGGCATTTGAGATTCCCAAAGCCTATTTAACTTAGGGAAGGCAAGAAAAAGAAAAAAAAAACCCCACTCTCTCTCGCAAACCCTCACTCTTCGCCTCATCCATGCCGCCGACGCCCAGACCCTTCACCCACGCCGCCGACGCCCAGCACCCTCACCCTCGTTGCTCGGCGCCGCTGCCCAACCAGCCGTCGCTGCTGACCAAAACGACCTTATAGCGATCCATGAGAGCTAGCCAGCCGTCGTCGCGCCGCGACCGCGACGCCGCAACCGCTCATCGCCGCCGCACCGCGGCGCCCCATCGCCGCCATCGCGCACCGTGTGCCCAGCTCACCGCCCGCGCCGCTCCGTCCGGCCGAATCGCACTACGCGCACAGCGCACCAGCCGCGTCGCTCGTCGTCCGCCGCGTCGCCCGCTTCGCCGGCGTCGTCCCAGCGTGTCGCTCGTTCGCGTGCTCAGCGGCCCGCAGCCAGTCGCTGCGCGCGCGCCCGCCGTCGAGCGCCTTGCCGTGCGCCCGCTCCAGCGTGTGTCTGCTTTCGCCTTGCCGCGCTCGAGCGATGCAGCGCTAGCGCCAGTGCCAGCGCCAGTGCCCCTGCCGCACCAACAACGCCGTTCCTGCTCCTTGCTGCCGAGACGTGTTGTAAGGACCCGACCTGAAATACGGTCCTAAACCTAGGTCCTCACTCAGCATGCAAGTTAAATATCTCAACAAGCGGTTTAGTGTTCATATTTAAAACTTTTTCAAAACATTTGGAAACTGAGAACACTTAAAACATAACGAACAATTTTCATAAAGCAAATCCAATAAGGTAAAATAAGCCTGGCCAGTATTTATAAAAGAACATTCAAAACAGTTTAAAAAACTTTAACATCATTCCCCTAGGACTCCTTTCCACCTACATCTTTGAATAAATAAATTCGAACAATAAGCAGCCAGTCTGGTGACCCCTCATGATCAAACAGCTCCCTCCTCTAGCCATCCTGGTGATGTCCCAAGTTACCTGGTGGAAAAACCACAGAAATAAGGGTGAGTATAAACATACTCAGTAAGAATCCCCAACCGGGGTACAATACGATACATCTGTCATCTACCACCCTAGTATACATGTAAATAAAATAATGACTTAGAGCAAAACGGTTGAATTAGGCTATGAGCTACTTCTAGAGCGAGCCTATTCAAGGGCTTTCATCTACAGCCTATCCTAGGTTCTACACTTGGATGACCTTCGGGCCTTACACAACCTAGGACTCAGTGATGCCCAGTGGGGCCTTACACACCTAGGACTTAGTGATGCCCAGTGGGGCCTTACACACCTAGGATGCCCATCTGGGCCTTACACCTCCAGAATCAGTGATGCCCAGTGGGGCCTTACACACCTAGGATGCCCATCGGGGCCTTACACCTCTAGAATCAGTGATGCCCAGGGGGCCTTACACACCTAGGATGCCCATCGAGGTCTTACACCTCCAACTCAGTGATGCCCATCGGGGACTTACACACCTAGGATGCCCATCAGGGTCTTACACCACCAACTCAGTGATGCCCATCGGGGACTTACACACCTAGGATGTCCATCAGGGTCTTACACCTCCAACTCAGTGATGCCCATCGGGGACTTACACACCTAGGATGCCCATCGGGGACTGACACCTCCAACTGAGTGATGCCCATCAGGGACTTACACACTTAGGATGCCCATAGGGTCTTACACCTCCAGATGTCCATCGGGGTCTTACCCGAGCAGGACCTAAACTAGTTACCCCTACAGTCTTCTACACTATACATCACCCGCCTATGCCTGGCACGGAACTAACAGGAAAAAATAGAACAAGGTATGCCAAGATAATTAAACCCCTTGCATGGAACTAACATAATATATCAGGGACACAAGAGCAACATGATCTGGAAGCAAGAGAAAACATGTAACCTACCCACTGGAAATTTCATACAATCACAAGACATGGCATTATGGAAGAACAAACCTAGCATGGCACTAACATGAACAACAAGCAACATGCTACAAGATTTCAAACACAAGCTGTTCAATAGCTAACATACTCATAACAACAACCAAGCATACAAGGCACAATCATGATAGCATCGCAGGGTCCAGACAACCACGGTAAGAAATCCTTACCTGGAAACAAGCAGAAAATAACTACCATAAGCCAACCATGCGACTCCCGAGCTTCTAAGTGAACCCTAGCAACCTAAGGATTTAATAAAAATATCCTAATTAAATAACAACAGCCAATCAACTTAGGGTCCAAAAGAGTGGAGGCTCAAGAATTACCAACCGAGAAGGCACTAGTTCTCTGCCCTAACAAATTTGGCAAAACAGGCTCTCGGCGGCATGGCGGCGGCGGGACGTGCGGTGGTACCTGGGGGCAGGTGGCCCGGGCGGCCTTGGCACGCTCGGGCGCGCGGTAGGGGAACGGCGCTGGCACGGCGACACGGGGCGGCGGGCGAGGCGGGACAGGCGCGGATCGGGGTGCGCGGCGACTGATCGTGTGCGCGCGTCTGGCGCGTGTAAGCAGACGAGACGCCCGAGCGCGTGCGCGCTGGGCGCTGGGCTATCGCGGCTATGCGAGCGCTGGCCGCCTTCTTCAGCGTCTCGGGCGGCGGCGTCGGCTGCGACAGCGTCTGGCCGCTCGGTGGCGATGTGGTGATGGGCTGGGCGATCGGGCGATGGTTGGGCGGCGAGTGATGGCGGCAGGGGTGCAGAATGCGACGAGTTTTCATCCCGATCTTCTGTGTACGCCCTAGTGGTATTTTGGTAATTTGGTCGGGCCATCGAGGCGTTTACCTCTTTTCCGATTGCTAAAATTATTGGATGGATTTATGAAGGTTTTTAGGCTTTGTGGTTTGGTTTGAGCATGGGTAGATGCAAAAGTAAAAATAAAGGAATTTGTGTTGCGGTGGGATTCGAACCGGGTCTCGGAAAAGCCTGTGAGGATGCGTGCGGTTGAGCTATGGAGAGCTCTTGTTACTCTTTCCGCGTCATATCTTAGTTACCCTTGGATCTTTGGAGTTTTGTGATTTTGGTTAAATGAAAAGAAATTAGGTTTATTCCATCTTCTTCTCCAAATCACCTCTTGGCCGCACAAGCTTTCCCCTCCCAAGCTCCAAGCCGATTTTCATCCCCTTTGCGGCCCCGTGGTTCGATCGTCTTTCGGGTAAGTTTCTTCGTCTCTTCGTCTTCTCCGATTTGAGTTCTTCTTTGCCGAATGTAAATAGAAGAGTGTGGTTGTGTGTGTATGTTTGTTTGCAGCCTGCCGAGAGAAGCCCCAGCCAGCAGCCCCACCGTCGCAGCCCCCCAGCCGGCCAGATCGCACCAGTAACAAGCCCAGATCGCCCGGAGTCGCCCAGCTCCATCGCCCCTGCGGTGCCATCGAGCGGCTGTCGCGCTCAGCGGCCAGAGCGCCTCGACAGCCCCGTCGCGGCCAATGAGACGCCGCAGCGCCCATCGCGGCCTTCGATCTCGCCAGCCAGTCGCGCCTGCCGAGCCCCTCGCAGCAGCGAAATCGCGTGTTCAGACGCTCGTCGTCCACGCGCGCGTCGTCGTCGCAGCGCGCCGCGCGTCGTCCGTCCGCTTCCGGCTTGTCGCGCCCGTGCGCTTGCGCCGCCGGCGGCCGTCCATAGCGCGCGTGCTCCAGCTTCTGCCGCCCATCTGCGCTGCGGCGCCCAGCGCCCGACCCTGCCGCCCATCAGCGCCCATCCGCGCCCAGAAGCAGCCCCACCGTCTGCCGCCGCCCGTCGCGTGTCGGCACCCGCATCGCGTGAGTTGCTCTCGAGCCAAGCCTTGTTTATTTTATTATGTTTAGGCCTATGGATTGTGATTATTATTGTGTTTGTTAGGTTCTCGTTAGCTAGCTCGGGATCGATCGCACTTAGGATTTTTGTGTGTAGTTGCCTCCCGTCCGGTAAGGATTTCTTACCGGAGTTTGTGTGGACCTGCGATGTTCTATGTGATTGTTGTTTGTATGTTTGTTTGTGATTATCGGCATGTATAGTTTAGGTGCTCTGCTTGAATTCTGACTAGCATGACTTCGTATGTTGTTCTCTCATGTTAGCCCATGCTAGGTTGTTCCGTTCTAGCATGCTCATATCTGTTCTTGCTTCGTAGTACCATGCTAGGTTCGTTGTATCTGTTGAGCACGTTTTGGATTGTATTGGATTGTATGTTATTGATATGATAGGTTAAAGTGTAGGTAGGTAGCATCATCCGGGCCCGATGCATAAAGTATCTTGCATCCATGGCGGGGACGTCGAGGCGATTCTCCGTCCACGGACCCCGTTAGGGTTTAGCTAACCCGACCGGTAGGCCCCGCAATCTTGGGTGAGGGTGGCGGATCGTTAAATGCCCCAACGGTCGGGATGATGACTTGGCATTGCCTCGCCCCCGACGATCGGCACGTCCTCGGCGTGTTCGGCCGTAGCCCTTGATTGCCACTGTTAGGGCAAGGACCGCTTCTCGGTGTAAGCCTACCACGGCCGGTTCCTTAGCCTCAGTGCGGTGGTTCAGCCGACATAGTTCACGCGTGTCAGTCTCACACCCCTATGTCGGTGACACCGATCCGAGAGATTTAGTTAGGCGTGGTGATTGGACATGGGCAGCTTGCCACTAGACCGGCACCCCATAGTGCGCAGAGCACGCGGTGCATGCTTACGCTCATTACTGGCGCCGACCGGAGAGCTCCTCGGGATCTTGAGCTAGTGCACCTTTCGTATCGGCGATGAGACGGTGCCGAGGCCGAGACTTGGTTCTCGTATAGGGCGTATTGTGTGGTGTGGATTATTCGGACTAAGACCCGAGTTGGCATCCGAGGTCCAAGTGTGGACTTAAGCTATGTGCTCTATTACGTGTTTATATTCATAGCTTGCATACACTCATCTAGATGACCATGTGCATCGTATTGTACCCGGTTGGGATTCTTCTTGAGTAATTCGTTACTCACCCTTACTTATCTTTCGAGTAACCATGGCGCGAGGCGGGATGGTGAAGGAGGAGCTATGATCATGGGAACTTCTTTTGCGTCTCGACTTTTTATTTCTATGACTCTTGTCTTTCATTTTCCCCTGAATGCATGTAGCCGGGCACGGAGCCCTAGGATGTTTTCTGAATGTTTTTGTGGATTCCCGCTTTATTGAATTTGAGGATGTTTCAAATGTTTTAATAAATCTCTGATCAGAGTGTACGTTTTGGAAATGTATTTGCCTTGAAACAGGTGCTTGGAGACAGGGACAGGTTTCAGCAAACTATCTTTATTTCTGATTGAACCTTGATTGTTTTGTTTTAATTGGGAATCCGAAAACTATTTGCATATTGTCCTTTACTTTGAATGCATGCATTGGGGTAAAGGCCTATTTAGAGCCCTTTTTGGGTCGGGTCTTTACAGCTGCTGCTGGGGCTGGTGGCTAGGGGTGGCTCGGTGTGGCTCGGTTGGGTTTCTTGGTGAGGTCAGCAAGGAGAGAGAGAGAGAGAGAGGTAAAACAAGGGGAATGGGATTTTTTTTTCTTTCCTTTTCCTAATTTAAATAAGTCTTGGTGACCTAAATCTCTTCCACGGGCTTCCTCCTTTGATTCCCGGCTGAAGCAACCTTTTCTCCTTATTAAAACTCATTTAAACCAAGCTTCCAAATCACCATCAAGGGCAAGGGTTCAAATTCCAATGGAAGCATTTAAATTAACAATAATTTTGTTAATAACCAAATCACCTCCAAACTTCCAACCAACTAGCCCGAACTTCTTGGGTCCTGCAACCAACAACAATCAAGCCTCGACAAGCGCAGGAGTGACCCCGAAGTCTTGAAAATCCACAAAACCCTTACCGGGGGAAAAAGACCAAAATACCCCTAAGGGTTAAAATAGCTCTAACGGCCCATCCGAACATCCGAATAATGAACCGGAAACAGCTGGGAAACCGAAATAGAAAACTGGGCCGTTACACGTGTGTCTTCTCGGTTGGTAAATTTCTGAGCCTCCACCCTTTAGACTTCATGATTTTAGCTGCTGTTTATTTATTTAGGATATTTTATTGTATGCCTAGGTCGCTCGGGTTCGCTTTAAAGCTCGAGGGTTGTTAGTTGGTTCGTGATAGTTACTTTCCACTCGTTTCCAGGTAAGGATTACTTACCCGGGGTTGTGTGGAACCTGCGAACACTTGATAGCATATTGATTATTGTAACTGTATGAGTTTCTAGTGGATAGGCATCATGCTTGCTTTTGATTCATGTTCGTGTTATGTTCGCGTTCCGTTGGTTCCGTGCTATGTTCTTACATCCTGTCATATCCATGCTTTATGTTGTATTCTATTAGTTCCATGCTACGTTCTTCCATCCTGACATATCCATGTTCTCCGTTGAATGCTGTTAGATCCATGTTAGGTTTAGACAGGTGTCGTATAGTGTAGAGGATTGTAGGGGTAACTAGTATAGGTCGCTCGGGTAAGACCCGATGGACATCCGGAGGTGTAAGACCCGATGGGCATCCTAGGTGTATAAGACCCGATGGGCATCACCGAGTTGGAGGTGTAAGACCCCGATGGGCATCCTAGGTGTATAAGACCCCGATGGGCATCACTGAGTTGGAGGTGTAAGACCCCGATGGGCAACCTAGGTGTATAAGACCCCGATGGGCATCCTAGGTGTATAAGACCCCGATGGGCATCACTGAGTTGGAGGTTTAAGACCCCGATGGGCATCACTGAGTTGGAGGTGTAAGACCCCGATGGGCATCGTAGGTGTATAAGACCCCGATGGGCATCACTGAGTTGGAGGAGTAAGACCCCGATGGGCATCCTAGGTGTGTATGTCCCCGATGGGCAGCACTGAGTCCTAGGTTGTGTAAGGCCCGAAGGGCATCCAGGTGTAGAACCTAGGGTAGTTATAGCTGTAAGCCTTCGAATAGGCAAGCTCCAGGAGGGGCGTATGGTCTAACCCAACTGTTTGCTCCAAGTCGTTGTATGGTTGCATGTACTTGTGCTAAATGAGATTTTTTCGTATTGTACCCCGGTTGGGGATTCTTACTGAATAACTTGTTGCTCACCCTTATTTTCTGTGGTTTTCCACGGGTAACTTTGGGACAGAGATTTGGATGGCTAGGAGGAGGCTCTTTGGATGATCATGGATAGCTGACTCTGAGATTGCACATTCTTTTACTGTTTTTATGATTTAGCATGTAGTGGGACTTGAGTCCCTAGGAAAACACTCATAAAACTATTTTATGTTCACAAACCGTTTCCCTTTGATTGTTTTAAGAAAGTACTGATCAGTCACTTACTTGATGGTTTTATATATTGGAATTATGGTTTTTGTTTTAATTGTGCTGACTGCAAAGATTTAAATTTGGAGCTCTAAATGACGTTTTACATTCTTAATCATGCATGCTAAGTAAGGATCTAGGTTAGAGACCGCTTCTTGGGTCGGGTCCTTACAGATTCTTACTGAGTAATTCATTACTCACCCTTATTATGTGGTTTTCCACAGGTGACCATGGTGCGAGACAGGATGGCTGAAAAAGGAGCTGCTGATCATGGAAACCAGTTGTTTACTCTGAGTCTTATGTTTATGTTTTCGTATGGTTGTATTATCCTCTGAATGCATGTAGTTGGGCACGGAGCCCTTAGGGTGTTTTATGATTGTTTCTGGATTCTGACACTGCTATAAACCGTTTGAAGTTTTGAATGATTTGAATAAGTCTCTAATCAGAGCATGTTTTGGAAATGTATTTGGCTTGGAACAGGTGCTTGGAAATAGGGACAGGTTTCAGGAAATTAAATGTTTGACTTTTAAAATGGATGTTTATATGTGTTTTTGTTTTCATTCAGAATCTGGAATACAATCCTGCATATTGTTTCTAAGTTTTAAAGATTGCATTGAGGTAAATGCCTTGTTTAATACGGTCCTAAACCTAGGTCCTCACTCAGCATGCAAGTTAAATATTTCAACAAGCGGTTTAGTGCTCATATTTAAAACTTTTCCAAAACATTTGGAAACGGGGAACACTTAAAACATATCCAACAATTTTCATAAAGCAAATCCAATCAAGGTAAAATAAGCCTGGCCAGTATTTATAAAAGAACATTCAAAACAGTTTAAACAACTTTAACATCATTCCCCTAAGACTCCTGTCCATCTACATGCTGAATAAATAAATGCAAACAATAAACGATGAGTGCTTGTGACCCCCATGATCAAAGCGGCTCCTCTGCGCTAGCCGTCCTGGTGCTGTCCCAAGTTACCTGGTGGAAAAACCACAGAAATAAGGGTGAGTATAAACATACTCAGTAAGAATCCCCAACCGGGGTACAAAACGATACATCAGTCATCTAGCACCCTAATATACATGCAAATAAAACAATGACTTAGAGCAAAACGACTGAGTTAGGCTATGAGCAACTTCTAGAGCGAGCCTATTCATGGGCTTTCATCTACAGCCTATCCTAGGTTCTACACTTGGATGCCCTTCGAGCCTTACACAACCTAGGACTCAGTGATGCCTAGTGGGGCCTTACACACCTAGGACTCATTGATGCCCAATGGGGCTTTACACAGCTAGGATGCCCATCGGGGCCTTACACCTCCAGAATCAGTGATGCCCAGTGGGGCCTTACACACCTAGGATGCCTATCGGGGCCTTACACCTCCAGAATCAGTGATGCCCAGTGGGGCCTTACACACCTAGGATGCCCATCGGGGCTTTACACCTCCAGAATCAGTGATGCCAAGTGGGGCCTTACACACCTAGGATGCCCATCAGGGTCTTACACCTCCAGACTCAGTGATGCCCATCGGGGACTTACACACCTAGGATGCCCATCAGGGTCTTACACCTCTAGATGTCCATCGGGGTCTTACCCGAGCGGGACCTAAACTAGTTACCCCTACAATCTTCTACACTATACATGACCCGCCTATACCTAGCATGGAACTTAACAGGATAAAATAGAACAAGGTATGCCAAGATAATTAAACTCCTTGCATGGAACTAACATAATATATAAGGGAAACAAGAGCAACACGATCTGGAAGCAAGAGAAAACATGTAACCTACCCACTGGAAATTTCATACAATCACAAGACATGGCATGCTGGAAGAACAAACCTAGAATGGCAATAACATGAACAACAAGCAACATGCTAGCAAGATTTCAAACACAAGCTGTTCAATAGCTAACATACTCATAACAGCAACCAAGCATACAAGGCACAATCATGATAGCATCGCAGGGTCCAGACAACCACGGTAAGAAATCCTTACCTGGGGGTAAGCAGAAAATAATGACCACAACCAACAAGCGACCCTCGAGCTTCTAAGAGAACACGAGCAACCTAAGCAAACAATAAAAATCATCCTAATTAAGCAACCAACAACTAACATCTTAAGGTGCAAAAGAGTGGAGGCTCGGGAATTACCAACCGAGAAGGAACAAGGTCTCAGCCTAACTTTCTTGGCAAAAATCAGGCTCTCGGCAGCAAGGGGCAGGCTGGTTGGGTGGCAGAGGTGAGCAATCGGGGCTCTGCTGGGCGCGCTGGCGCGGCGAGAGGACGGCGCCGCACGGCGACACGAAGTGTGGCGAGAGGCGGCGCGCGCAGATGACGGCGACAGCGACACGAGGCAGTAGCGCGCGCGCGCGCAGCAGCAGCTGGCGGGGCGTCTGGGCGCGATGTAGGGGCTGTGCTAGGGCGTCTGGGCTGCTTGGCTGGCTGTGCAACAGGCAGGGGCTGTCTTGGGGCGTCTGGGCTGCTCGGCCGGCTGTGCGACAGGCAGGGCGACTGCTGCTGGTGCTGATGGCTCGGTGCGGCTCGGTTGGGTTTCTTGGTGAGATCGGCAAGGAGAGAGAGAGAGTGAGGGAGAGAGAAGGGGAAAGAATAAGGGTTTTTTCTCTTTTCTTTTCCTTTTTCCTAAATTAAATAGGCTTTGGGTGGTCCAAAATCCCTTCCCAAGGCTTTCCTCCTTCAAGACCTATGTAAGAACCCGACCCAAAATATGGTCCTAAACCTAGGTTCTCACTTAGCATGCAAGTTAAATATTTCACCGAGCGGTTTAGTGCTCATATTTAAAACCTTTCAAAACATTTAGAACGGGGAATGCTTAAAACATAATCAACAACTGTGTTTAAGAAAACCAACGAAGTAAAACAAGCCTGGCCAGTATACATAAAAACATCCAAAACAGTTCAAACAACTTTTAATAATGTTTCCCCTAGGACTCCTGTCCATCTACATGCTGAACAAATATGCAAACAATAAAGACAGAGTGCCGGCGGCTCCCATGATCAATCGGCTCCCTCCGCTAGCCGTCCGGTCTTTGTCCCAAGTTACACGTGGAAAACCACAGAAATAAGGGTGAGTATAAACATACTCAGTAAGAATCCCCAACCGGGGTACAATACGATACTTCAATCATCTAGCACCCTAGTATACATGCAAACAGTTACCAACACAGATCATAGCTCAATGAGCTTACAAGGCAGAATCTGGAATCCTCGGAAGTCTCCTTCTTCCGGCCTAATGATTGGCTCTCATAACCAATCCCGGGACATCTCCGAGGGTCTTTCACCCTCGGCCAATTGATCAGCTCAAAAACCGATCCCAAAGATGTCCGACACCCTCGAGGGTCTTTCTCCCTCGACCATATGATCAGCATGTAGATGGACAGGAGTCCTAGGGGAAACATTATAAAAAGTTGTTTGAACTGTTTTGAATGTTTTTATATATACTGGCCAGGCTTTTTTTACTTCGTTGGTTTTCTTAAACAAAGTTGTTGATTATGTTTTAAGCATTCCCCGTTCTAAATGTTTTGAAAGGTTTTAAATATGAGCACTAAACCGCTCGGTGAAATATTTAACTTGCATGCTGAGTGAGAACCTAGGTTTAGGACCGTATTTTGGGTCGGGTTCTTACACCTTGGGTCTTGCAACCAACATTAATCAAGTCTCAACGAAGGCCGAAATGACCACAAGCCACGAAAATCCTCAACCTCCGTAGGGAGCAAAATACCAAAATACCCTTAAAGGTTAAAAGCAATGACTCTAACGGCCCATCCGAACATCCGAATAATGACCGAAATCACTGGGTACCGAAATAGAAAATCGGGCCGTTACAACCTAGCGAGCGCATTATTTTCCATTTAATAAAACCCATTTAAATCAAGCCTCCTAATACTTAGTTAGGTCAAGGGTTCAATTCCCAAAGGAAGCACTCTAATTAACAATAATTTTGCTAATTACCAAAACACCTCCAAACTTCCAAACAACTAGCCCGAACTTCTTGGGTCACGCAACCAACAACAATCAAGCCTTGACAAAGCAGGAGAGGAGTGACTCGAGTCCTCAAAATCCACAAAACCCTGACCGGGGGCTAAAAGACCAAAATGCCCCTAAGGGTTAAAATAGCACTAACGACCCATCCGAGCATCCAAATAATGAATCAGAAACACCTGGGAAACCAAAACAAAAAACTGGGCCGTTACAATACTCCCTCCTTTTAAGACTTTCGTCCTCAAAAGTCCTGAGACGAAACAACTCTAGGAAAACTCCACTGATCCTTAATGAACCAAACTCCTTGTCAGGCCAACACTAGTCCTTCTTCGAAATCCAAACCCTCTTGGGTTTCCAAAGGCTCAAGCCATAAAGACATCGAGTCTGCCACAAACTATCTCAACCAAAACTGAACATACACAGAGCTTCGAAGAAAAAGATGCGATAGTGCTAGTCGGTAAGCCACATCCTCAAACCCGCATCAACTCTCAAACGGTCTCACAACCGTAGGGCTCACTTATCCTTGCTGACCCAACTCAGAACGCCTCTCCACGGCGCTACTCTCAGCAAACGTGTGGACGGGTTACAGGCTCTAAAACTCTACGCCACGCACCGGCGTAACTCCTCTTAATACTCACAGATGTTAACGAACAATCTCAACCCTACACCTTGCTGGCCAACCAACTTAACCTATCGTGTTCCAGAAACCAGTCAGCCTACTCTTACTTCACAAGAGACCAACGAACTCCAATGGTTGCCTATAAGCCTTAACGAAATCCAATCGAACCACCATCTGGCGGCCGATCCCAAAGGCAAACTTGTCGAACTAGAACGCGTCCACAACACTTAAGCAACCATGTTGAAGGGCATCGACGCACTCAAGCCAGGGGCACATACCTGGTTCACCAGACGGCTAACGCCACTAACACTAGCTGAAACTTCAGCTACGACCACCCCTGAACGACAAGGTCCAGGAACAGGATCCACTCAGCCAAAGTAATAAACTGGAGCCCCTCATCGGCCGACAACAACTTTCCAATGCAATCCGATCAGCCACTGGCCTAAGAGAATATCGCCAGACAGGAAAACAAACAACATACCTCTCTCGGAAATCTCGAGCAGCAAGAAATAAAACAACACGCGGCTACTTGCAACACAACACCTCGAGGATAACAACTCAAAGGTTTTACCAACCATTGCCACGGCACCTCTGTGCCAACCCACTCAACTGCGGCTCAACTATAACGCCAACTGCGAACGCACACCAACTAGGAACAGAGCCCGAGAAGGGCTTGCTCTGCAAAAACTCAACCCAAGCTTACAACGGGCGAAACTCGCCTCCAAGGACATGCAACTCTCAAGTCCAACTGGCTAATCAAATGACTTCCTCCTTTTAGCTTAGGCCTAACGCATCTTCCAACCAGAAACTCCACAATCGATTGAACCACCAACTTAGAACTAGCAGTATCTATCCAAACACCGAAGGAGGTGCCAACTCCCGAACCTTCCAAACAAGAACAAATCCTCAGGGCCACGCCCGATTGCTCCAACCAAGCTAGCTCTTACAACAACACGGGAATCAAACCTTGTCCAACTACAAGCACCAACAGATAACAATTTCGAAGCCAACGCGGAGGTACTAAAACAACACTATCTTGTCAACCGACTACAAGCTTCCAGCAACTCAACCGAGGAACACTGCCTGGGTCTGGCTGAGCTCTGGTGAGGCTCCCCACAACCTAGGGTTCCTCTGATCACCCTCCGACACACACAGCCGTCAAACGGTCTAACAGACAACTGGCTACACGGGCACAACTCTCTCTCCAGCATCTCAACTATGCTGGCGCGCTCCAACTCCTCGAAAAACAAAGAAGACCAGAAATATTACAGAATGTGTCAGCCTCCAACTCAAGCATCGACTACAT
Organism: Sicyos edulis; assembly: GCA_036507275.1. Classification (NCBI taxonomy): domain Eukaryota; kingdom Viridiplantae; phylum Streptophyta; class Magnoliopsida; order Cucurbitales; family Cucurbitaceae; genus Sicyos; species Sicyos edulis. The sequence goes on from CM071854.1 coordinate 20,554,167, forward strand.
CGTAGCTTCAACCCAGGGTAGGGATCCGATCAACACTCTTAGCAAAGACGAAAAAAAAAAAATACGCGGCTTTGCTACCACCGCCCTTGTTCAGTTCCAACTGAACTCCAACCATCGATCAACAAGAAATTCCTCTACCCAGGTCAAAGGCCAACTAGCATAACTTGCCTAAGCAACAACCCGGCTACAAGCACGGTATCCTTACGATCAAAATTCGGGCACATGCCAAGAACTAAAGCCCTAACACCTCAAAGACTGAGCACTGGTGTAACGGCCCAGTTTTCTATTTCGTTTTCCCAGGTGTTTCTGGTTCATTATTCGGATGCTCGGATGGGTCGTTAGTGCTATTTTAACCCTTAGGGGCATTTTGGTCTTTTAGCCCCTGATCAGGGTTTTGTGAATTTTGAGGACTTCAGGGTCACTCCTCCCTTTGTCGAGGCTTGATTGTTGTTGGTTGCAGGACCCAAGAAGTTCGAGCTAGTTGTTTGGAAGTTTGGAGGTGTTTTGGTAATTAGCAAAATTATTGTTAATTAGAGTGCTTCCTTTGGGAATTGAACCCTTGACCTAACGGTTATTAGGAGGCTTGATTTAAATGGGTTTTATTAAATGGAAAAGAATGCGTCAGCTAGGTCTCGAAGGAGGAAAGCCTTGGGAAGGGATTTTGGACCACCCAAAGCCTATTTAATTTAGGAAAAAGGAAAAGAAAAGAGAAAAACCCTTATTCTTCCCCCTTCTCTCTCTCTCTGTCTCTCTCTCTCTCTCCTTGCCGACCTCACCAAGAAACCCAACCGAGCCGCATCGAGCCACCAAAGACCAAAGCAGCTAGAGAGCCCCGCTTCGACGCAGTGCCGGCGAAGCGGCTCGACGCGCCCAGCCTGACCCCTGCTGTCGCCGCGGCCAATAAGCGCCCAAACGCCCCAAAGACAGCCCTCGCGCGCGCCGACGACGCCAGCCTGCTGCGCTCGCGCTTCGCGCGCGCCCAATCCGTGTTGTTGCCAGCCGCCGCGCGCGCCGTCTCCCCTGCCGTCCGAGCGCGCTAAGTCCCGCGCGCGCCGGCCGCCGTGTCGCGCGCTGCGCGCCCTCCGTCTCGCCAGGTGCGCGCGCCAGCCAGGCGCTGGCAGCGGCGTCAAAGATCACCCACCAGCGCCCAGATTGCTCGCCTCTTCCGCCCAACCTGCCTGCCCCTTGCTGCCGAGAGCCTGATTTTTGCCAAGAAAGTTGGGCCGAGACCTTGTGCCTTCTTGGTTGGTAATTCCCGAGCCTCCACTCTTTTGGACCTTAAGATGTTAGTTGTTGGTTGCTTAATTAGGATGATTTTTATTGTTTGCTTAGGTTTCTCGGGTTCTCTTAGAAGCTCGAGGGTCGCTTGTTGGTTGTGGTCATTATTTTCCGCTTACCCACAGGTAGGGATTTCTTACCGTGGTTGTGTGGACCCTGCGATGCTATCATGATTGTGCCTTGTATGCTTGGTTGCTGTTATGAGTATGTTAGCTATTGAACAGCTTGTGTTTGAAATCTTGCTAGCATGTTGCTTGTTGTTCATGTTATTGCCATGCTAGGTTTGTTCTTCCAGCATGCCATGTCTTGTGATTGTATGAAATTTCCAGTGGGTAGGTTACATGTTTTCTCTTGCTTCGGATCGTCTTTGCTCTTGTTTTCTGATATATTATGTTAGTTCCATGCAAGGGGTTTAATTATCTTGGCATACCTTGTTCTATTTTATCCTGTTAAGTTCCATGCTAGGCATAGGCGGGTGATGTATAGTGTAGAAGACTGTAGGGGTAACTAGTTTAGGTCCCGCTCGGGTAAGACCCCGATGGACATTTGGAAGTGTAAGACCCTGATGGGCATCCTTGTAACAGCCCAGTTTCCTATTCCAGTTTTCGAGGTGCCTTCGGGTCAAGATTCAGTTGTTTGGTTGGGTTTTAGAGCCGTTTGGCCCCTTGGGGGTATATTGGTCTTTTGGCTCTCCGGGCAGGATTTGTTGTTTTTTGGGCTTCGAGGTAGCTCGTGCCTTTGTCGAGGCTTGTTGGTCGGTGGCTGCGAGTCCCGTGGTGTTTGGGCTTTTCGTTTGGGTGCTCGGTAGTGGTTTGGGCTTTGGCAAAGTGTTGGTTGGTTGTGTGTTTCCATTGGGATTCGAGCCTGGGCCCTTAGTGGTTCTTTGGGAGTTGGATTTAAGTGAGTTTGATTTATTGGAAAAGATTGCTTTGGTCTGGTCTCGGAGGAGGAAGCCAGGAAATGGGATTTTGAGGTTTTAAAGTGGTTAAGGATGGAAAAATGAGATAAAAATCCCATTTTTCCCTTTTTCCCATTTTCCCTTTTTATTTCCCATTTTCCTTTATTTTTCCCCAAAATCAATTTTTTCTCTCTCTCTCTGTAACAGCCCAGTTTTCTATTTCGGGTACCCAGGTGATTTCGGGTCATTATTCGGATGTTCGGATGGGCCGTTAGAGCTGTTTTAACCTTTAAGGGTATTGTGGTATTTTGCTCCCCGGTCAGAGGTTGAGGATTTTCAGGGCTTCAGGGTCATTTCGGCCTTCGTTGAGACTTGATTAATGTTGGTTGCAAGACCCAAGGAGTTTGGGTTAGTTGATTAGAAGTTCGGAGACATTAGGTTGATAGCAAAATTAATTGGAATTTAATTGGTCCCATTCAGATTTGAACCCTTGCCCTAATGGTGAAATTGGAGTTTTTAGAAAAAGAAGATTTAGTTAAAAAGAAAAGAATTTCTTTAGCCGGGACCCGCAAGAGAAAGCCTTGGGAAGGGATTTTAGACCCATTTAAATTAGGAAAAGGAAAGAAAATCCTATTCCCTTGTTTTTGGAAAAAAAAATCTCTCTCTCTCTCTCTCTCTCTCTCTCTCTAGCCGACCTCACCAAGAAACCCTAAGCGCCCTAGCGCACTCCCGCTCAGCCCTGCTCGGCCCAGGCGCAGCGAGCAGCCAGTGCCGCAGCCAGCGCACCAGCGGCCAGACCGCAAAGATGCCCATGCCCGGCCCATGCCCAGAGGCGCCTGCATCGCCCATGCCAGCGCGCCCGCTTGCTGCCTCGCTCGCCCGAGCCGCGTCGCGCGTGCGTTTCGCACGAGCCGCCCAGACGCGCGCGCGCGTCCCCGCACGAGCCGCCGCACCGCGCCCGCGCGCCGTCGCCCGCCCGCGCGCCGCGCCGCGCCAGCCACTCCATCCGCGTCTGCGTGCCGTCCGTGCGCTTCGTCGCGTCGCCGCCGCCGGCAAGGCGCTGCGCCTATGGCGATCGCCGCGCAGCGCCAGCGCCAGCGCCCTCCCCACGCGCGCGCCCCAAAGCAGCGTTCGTTAGCGCGCCGAGCAGCGCCAGCGCCCAGCCGCACCAGCAAAGCGCCCAAAGCGCCGCTTCTTGCTGCGAGACCCGTGCCTTCTCGGTTGGTAATTCCCGAACCTATCCCTTTTAGATTTTTAAGCTCTTTGTTTCTTTGTATATTTATTTAGGATGCTTTTAAAATGCTTAGGTTGCTCGGTTTCGCTTTAAAGCTCGAGGGTCATTATTTGATTGTGAAGGTTATTTCGCTCGTTTCAGGTAAGGATTTCTTCTTAGTGGTTGTGTGGACCTGCTATGCTTTCTTAATTGTGCCTTGTATGCATGTTTACTTTTATGAGCATGATAGTGGATAGGGATGACTTGTGATTGAATTCTTGCTAGCATGTTTTGCCTTTTTGTACATGTTAGTGCCATGCTAGGTTTGTTCTTCGGCATGCTTGAGATTCTGCCCGCTTTAAGTTCGTAGTATCATGCTAGGCTATGTATGTGAGATGTCTTTTGTGTATGTTAGCCAGAATCACTTACTTGGTAGTCTTAGCTAGTATAATAGGGTTTGTCATCATCCAGAGGCTGAGAGCGGACATAACGTACCTTGTCCCCACCGGTCGGGAGTAGAGCGAAGCATAACGTACATTGCTTCCCCCAGGAAGCCGATGTGGAAGTAGCTACCACATCGGCATAAGCCTAGTTTGTAGCCTGCTAGAGCGGAACCCTGCCATCGGTGCAAGCCTGCCTTGGCCGGTTCTTAGCTTCAGTCGGTGTGGTACAGTGCACAGATGAGTGCCGAGGGCCTCGCACTCATCGTGTTGAGTGACACCGTTTCCGAGTCTTTAGGCATCTTTATAATGACCCGATTTTCTATCCCGATTTTGAGGTGCCTTGGGTCAAGATTGATTGTTTGGTTGGGTTTTAGAGCCGTTTGGCCCCTTGGGGTATTTTGGTCTTTTGGCTCTCCAGGCAGGATTTGTGGTTTCGGGGCTTGAGGTAGCTCCTGCCTTTGTCGAGGCTTGTTTGTTGGTGGCTGCGAGTCCCGTGGTGTTTGGGTTAGTCGGTTGGATGCTCGGTTGTGGTTTGGGCTTTGGCAAAGTGTTGGTTTGTTGTGTGTTTCCTTTCGGATTCGAGCCCGAGCCTTTAGTGTTGCTTTGGGAGTTGGATTTAAGTGAGTTTGATTTATTGGAAAAGATTGCTTGGTCGGGTCTCGAAGGAGGAAGCGGGAAATGGGATTTTGAGGTTTTAAAGTGGATAAGGATGGAAAATGGATTTAAAAATCCCATTTTTCCTTTTTCCCATTTTCCTTTTTATTTCTCTTTTTCTTTTCTTTTTCCCAAAATGCAACTTTCTCTGTAAGAACAGACCCAAAAAATACAGTCCTAAACCTAGGTTCTCACTCGGCATGCAAGTTAAATATTTCACCGAGCGGTTTAGTGCTCATATTTAAAACCTTTCAAAACATTTAGAACGGGAATGCTTAAAACATAATCAACAACTTTGTTTAAGAAAACCAACGAAGTAAAACAAGCTGGCGATATATATAAAAACATTCAAAAGCAGTTCAAACAACTTTTTATAATGTTTCCCCTAGGACTCATGTCCATCTACATTTGAACAAATATGCAAACAATAAAGACAGAGTGCCTGCGGCTCCCATGATCAATCGGCTCCCTCCGCTAGCCGTCTCGTGTCTTTGTCCCCAAGTTACAGTGGAAAACCACAGAAATAAGGGTGAGTATAAACATACTCGGTAAGAATCCCAAGGGGTACAATACGATACTTCAATCATCTAGCACCCTAGTATACATGCAAAGCGATTACCAACACAGATCATAGCTCAACGAGCTTATAAGGCGAGAATCTGGAATCCTCGGAAGTCTCCTACTTCCGGCCTAATGATTGGCTCTCATAACCAATCCGGGACATCTCAGAGGGTCTTTCTCCTCGGCCAATTGATCACTCAAAACCGATCCCAAAGATGTCCAGACACCCTCGAGGGTCTTTCCCCTCGACCATATGATCAGCTCAAAAGCCAATCCCAATGGGTGTCCTCAAGGGCCTCTTACCCTCGCTATAAATCTGGACTATCGGGAGAGTACCCGAAGTCTGGCTTTAAACAGGAAGGAACCGGTGTACTCACGAACATTAGCCGGGAGCTCTCGAACCGGCGACTAAAGCGTGTCTTGCGCGCACACCGCATGCTCTTCTCGCAACCCGCGTAAATGCGGGGCCTAAGGGCAAACTACGCGGGCAGCACGCATGCCTAAGACTCGAAAGCGGTGTCACTTTGGACACGATGAGTGCGAGGCCCTCGGCACTCATCTCATGCGGCTGTACCACCGACTGAAGCTAAGAACCGCCAAGGCAGGCTTGCAGTTGCGGTGGTTCCGCTCTAGCGAGCTACAAACTAGGCTTATGCCGATGTGGTAGCTACATCCATATCGGCTGTCGGGGGGAAGCAATGTACGTTATGCTTCGCTCTACTCCCGACCGGTGGGGACAAGGTACGTTATGTCCGCTCTCAGCCTCTAGATGATGACAGCCCTAACACACTAGCTAGAGTATAGAGTAAACGATTCCTGGCTAAACATACATAATCATCATCAATCATACATAACCTAGCATGATACTACGAACTTAAAGCAGGAATCTCAAGCATCTTTGGAAGAACAATCCTAGCATGGCACTAACATGTACAAACAAGCAAACATGCTAGCAGGAATGCAATCACAAGCTTTCCTATCCACTAATCATGTCCATAAAAGTAAACATGCATATAAGGCACATTCAAGAAAGCATCGCAGGGTCCACACAACCACGGTAAGGAATCCTTACCTGGAAACAAGTGGAGAATGGCTATTACAACCAAAAAGACCCTCGAGCTAAATACGAACTCGAGCAACCTAGGCATAAGTAAAGCATCCTAAGTAAATATCAGTTGAGCCCAGCAGACTTAAAAAAACGAAAGGGAAACGGCTCGAGAATTACCAACCGAGAGGACACGAGCTCTCGGCAAAGAAGGGCAGGCGGGCGCCGCTGTGTGTGCAGAAGGCGTGGCGCTGGGCTCAGGCGGCAAGGCAAAGCGAAAGGACGCTGGCGCTGGCGAGGCAGCGCTGGCGCTGGGCGTCTGCGGCAGACGAGCGATCGTCGTGGCAGTGCGGCGCACGGCAACGCGCTCGCTGCGGGCGGCGCGCGCGAGCGAAGCGGGCTCGCTGGGTTGGCCTGCGCGCGGCGAACGTCTCAACTCTTTGGGCGTGGATTTAGCTGCAGCGGCAGCGGGCCGGGCGTCGCGAGCAGCGTCGGGCGATGATGGGTGTGCGACAGTGGGGCTTCCGGTCGGCGAGCGTGTGGTGGTGGGCGAAGCGGCGTAGGCCGGGCGGTTCGTGCGGGTGGCACGGCGGGTGTGGTGCAGTGCGCGCAGGGTGTGCGGGCGGTGTGGTGTGCGGCAGTGTGCGGGCGGGTGTGGTGCGATGGGCGGTGCGTCTTGGGGCCGGGTGGCTCGGTGGGTGGTTCGATGGTGTGGCTAGAAATTTGCTCGGCTAGGGTTTTTAGGAGAGAGAGAGAGAGAGAGAGAGAGAGAGAGAGAGCGGCCAACAAGGGGAAAAATAGGGGTTTCTTGATTTTCCTTCTCTTCCTTATTTTAAATAGGGTTAGGAAACCTAAAATTCCCTTCCCAAGGATTTTTCTCTTGCGGGTCCGGCTAAAGAAATTCTTTTCTCTTTTTAGATCAAATTCTTATTTAAAACTCCAATTCCACCATCTAGGGCAAGGGTTCAAATCCCAAAGGATCAATTAATTCCCAATTAATTTTGCTATTAGGAAGGGAAGCGGGGCCGTTACAATACTCCCCCTTAAAAGACTTTCGTCCCAGAAAGTCCTAAGACAAAACAACTCTAGAAAAACTCCACTTTGGTTCTTAACCAACCAAGCTCTGAAAAAGGACAACACAAATCCTTCTTTGAAACCGATCCTCTTGGGTTCCCAAAGGCTCCAAGCCAACAGACGCCGAGTGCGCCACGAACTATCTCAACCAAGCCCGAACTAACACCGAGCTTGAAGAAAACATGCGATAACTAGTCGGTGAGCCACATCCTCGACTCGCACCAACTCTCAAGCGGTCTTACGACTCTAGGGCTCACTTATCCATGCTAACCCAACTCGCAGCGCCTCTCTACGGTGCTACTCTCAAGCAAACTCGTGAGCGGGTCACAAGCTCTAAAACTCAACTCCACGCTCCGGCGTAACTTCTCTGAATGCTCATAGTTTGTTATCAAACGACCTCGACCCTTCACCATCTTGACCAAACAAGCTGAACCTCCCGGGTTTAAGAAACTAAGCGGCCTACTCATACTTCGCAAGAGGCCTGCGAACCCCACCGTAAGAACCCCCTTTGGTTGCCTACAATCCTTAACGAAATCCAATTCGAACCACCAACCGGTGGTGATCCCTAGGCAACCTTCTCCAACTAGCATGCGTCCACAACACTAAAGCAACCATCTTACGAGAAATCAAAGCACCAAAGCCAAGGGCACTTTTGCAGTTCACCAAGCGGCTACCACCACACACACTAGCCGACGCCCGACTTGACCACCACGAGCAACGGGGTCAAGAACGAGCTCCACTCGGCCAAACTAATAACCGGAGCCCCTCATCGGCCGACAACAAACTTTCCAATGCAATCCGATCAGCCACTGGCCTAGGTGAACATCGCCAGACAGGAAAACAAACAACATTCCTCTCACGTAAACCTCGAGCAACAAGGAATAAAACATTACGTGGCTACTAGCAACACGATAGCTGGAGGATCGAAACTCAAGGGCTTTACCACCCAATGCCACGGCACCTCTGTGCCAACTCACTCAACTGTGGCTCAGCTAAAATGCCAACTGCGAATGCACAACGACTAAAAGAAAAGCCCGAGAAAGGCTTGCTTAGCAGAAACTCGAACCAAGCTCATAACGAGCAAAGCTCGCCTCCAAGCTGCCACTCAACTCTTAAGCCCATCTGGCTGCTCCAAGGACTTCCTCCTTATAGCTTAGACCTAACTCTTCTTCCAATCCAGAAACTCCATCCACGAAACATCGCGAGGGATAAGGATAGCGACGACCACAAGCTTGCGGATCCTGAACAACACGAGTCGGCAAGACTACCTTAAAAGTTAAAACTCGAGGTCGGTATCCACGGTGCAACTCAACTACCCAAGAACTAAGGGGTTCCACAAACTCCAAAGATCCAACAACCTTCCGCCAACAACTCAAGCCCTGGAACTGGCTGGCTTTCGCCCTCGCGGGAACAAACACTTTCCGCTTGCTAACAAGCAGACGCGAGGACACTCTCGCTAGGTGACCAGCTGCGCTACTCGATCAACTACACAACTCGGGAGCTAAAGTGACTCTTCCTTTACTGAGAACGATTTCCTAGCAAGCGGACTTAGAAGGGCAGTGAATTTCACACACGCTCGCTGTCTTGCTCAAACTCAACAGTAACAACCACCAACTCTTCTCGGAGGAAACATCCAAGGGTTCCTCAATTGCTTGAACCACCAACTAAGCACTAGCGGTACTTACTCAACTGCTGAGGGGGAGGCCAACTCCCAAAACTACCTGACTAGGAACAAGTCCTCAGGGCAACGCCCGCTTGCTCGAACCGAGCTAGCTCACAAAACAACATGGGAACCAAACCTTGGTCAACACCAAGCACCACCTCGCTAAGAATTTACGAAAATCAACGTGGAGGTTACCAAGAACAACTCTAGCTTGTTAGCCGACAACAAGCATCCGACAACTCAACCGAGGAACACCGCCTTGTGGTCCGAGCTCTGGTGAGGCTCTCCACAACTTAGGGTTCCACCGATCGCCCTCCGACACACACTGTTGTCAAACGGTCTAACAGACAGCTGGCTACACGAGCACATCTCCCTCCAGCATCTCAACTATGCTGGCCAAAAGCTCTTCCTTGCCACATCTGTAGCAAGCACGGGCGATGCTCCACACAATCCGAAGAGTGCCTTACCACACTTGATGCAATGAGCCGGCTGCCTGGCCCCGCCCTGCTGACGGTCCTGAGCTCTAACCTGCGGTCAGCGCTGATCGCGACCCCTAGACTGGCCCTATCGACGAGTCTGCTATCCACCTGAGCGGGAACAACTGGAAGACCCAAACTTCCTCTTGCTCAAAGCATCAGCCACATCGTAGCTTCTATCCAGGGTAAGGATCCGAACAACTCTCTTAGCCATGGCGGCCGAACTACGCTGCGATTATGCTACCATCGCCCTTGTTCGGTTCAAGCCCGAACTCCAACCATCGATCAACAAGAAATGCCTCTACCCAGGTCAAGGGCCAACTAGCATAACTTTCCTACGCAACAACCCGGCTACCGGCACGGTAGCCTCTCAACCCAAGGGCACTTGCCAAGAACTAAAGTTATAACTCCTCAGAACTGAGCACTGGTTTCACAACCCGAAACCCCTCGTGGTTCTTGAAAAATACACCACGGAACGAGCTACACAAAAGTACATTGGCGTGTACAGCTCCAACTTGGTTCCTTAAGATCCAAACCAACAAGTATTCTCACACAAGGCAACTTTTGCCTCCCAATAGAGCCACTTCTAGCAAAGGAGCAACAAGAGTTCAACCCACTCAGGGCAACCTCACCACGGAATGCCACGTTGGTCGACTCACTCTTACAAGAGCATAGCCACACCAAGCTAACTTACCTCCTACCGATGGTCCACTAAACGTGCTCCGATCAACCATCCAACTCATGGCTCTAACAGTGGATCAACCACGCATCATCGATGCCAACCCTACTCATATTAGGGTAACTCCAGGGTAATCGAATCTCACTACCATCCAACTGGCTCACAAGCCCACAACATAGGCACGAGATCTCGGACGCGCTAGCCCTTAACAACCAACAGTATCCTTTGTACCCAACCCTCGGTGACCCCTGAAGGCTCCTACTTATCCCTCGAACGACCTCAAACTTGTAGTTCTCTAGCTACCACCGAGCTAGATCTCTTATGCAACCCAAATAGGTGAAATCTCATGAATGGGTACAGGACTAGTGGGGATGCTAAACTCCGGGCGGGTCCTGGAACCACCTGCACAAAAAGTGCCAACCGGAGTGCGAATCTAGGCCTCCTCTCAAAGCTTGGTGCCAACAGCACTACTTCCTTCTGACACAAACATCCCTTTACGGGCTTCAAGCCACTCGAGGGTAGGGAAGGTCACACTCCAGGTGACAGGGCAATGGCACTCAACACAAGAGTCTCAAGAATCGAGTAGACTACTCTCTGACATCACGTCCAACAGACAAGCCAAGGCCCACTCCCGCATCCCACTCGATGCTCAACGAATACTCAGGCCAACCCTCGGGTGGCAGCACCTAGCTCCACACCTGGAACATGCTAACAGAATGTGCTTCTCTCTAATAGCCAGCTGAAAACCACGAACGGATTAAATCGACAAGCAAACTCCACACTACCCCACAGCTACGAGGGTACTAAAAGAAGCTGGCTGCAGAAGCATTGGAGGCTTGCGGGAGGACAAGATGTCTCTACATCTTCCTCAAAAGCTACTAACTTGGCGACTTGCCAATCGGCCAGGGTGGTGGTGGAGACTCTGCTGGTCCGCCTCTCACAGGGGACTTCCACCACCACTGCTGCTTGCATCAAACAACACGAGCAAGCGCGCCTCGACCTCTAAACATCGGTCATCGGCCTCACGAACACGAGTCATCACAACACTTGGATGATAAACTCGATCTGGCCAACCACCTTGCCGCTAGCGATGGGTCTCAAAACATCCGGCTCTCTGAGGCTTCCACTTGCCAAACTCGGCGGCTCGATCAACGCCAACTATCTTATCGGCATAAACTGCTTGATCAAGCCCTCCCGGGAACCTCGGGAGACTCTTTGGAAGCGCAAGGAGGGTGTCTCCTAAATAAACTCTACCGGTGGGCTATCTATGCCCAAGACTCCTCACTACGCGCTACAAAGCTGCGCACTGGTCTCCGCTCTCTGTTAGCTAAAAGACACGCCATCAACTCCCTCATGGTGGAGCACACTCTGCTCAAGGAGTCTCACTCACGAGGCGTGCTAGCCTCTACCCCCTCCTCTAGGCAACTCAACCGCGGGGCCAACTTTGGCCAACGGGCTAAACAACCACTGGGACGCGGCCTCAACATCCATACAAGCGGTCCAACTCCTCGGTCGGACATGCCAAGCGTCATGCTCCTCGAGTGCGATCCACGCACTAGCGATTTGCACTAGCACCTCCACCCTCTCACTGGGGAGAACCACAAGCCCGGGCCACAATGGCCTACGGGAGTCTAAGCTCTACCTCCCTCTGGGTGCGATCGACACACTGGCGATCTGCACAAAGCATAAAACCTAGCCCACGCTGGGCTCTCACCGCCAAACAAGGGTAACACATGTATACTAGATGCGATATTGTAAAATAAAACCCTTAGCTTAATGAACTCGAGACAAACTGGACGGCGTGAGTCTCGATGATCATGGGGGCAACAACACCGCAAAGCGAGGTTAGTCTGAGAATCTATGACTGCGTGCTCTCGATACCAAGATACCAGCTGCAAGAAGCCGACCCAAAATACGGTCCTAAACCTAGGTTCTCACTCGGCATGCAAGTTAAATATTTCACCGAGCGGTTTAGTGCTCATATTTAAAACCTTTCAAAACATTTAGAACGGGAATGCTTAAAACATAATCAACAACTTTGTTTAAGAAAACCAACGAAGTAAAACAAGCTTTGGCAGTATATATAAAAACATTCAAAAGCAGTTCAAACAACTTTTTATAATGTTTCCCCTAGGACTCATGTCCATCTACATCTTTGAACAAATATGCAAACAATAAAGACAGAGTGCTTGGCGGCTCCCCATGATCAATCGGCTCCCTCCGCTAGCCGTCGGTCTTTGTCCCAAGTTACAGTGGAAAACCACGAGAAATAAGGGTGAGTATAAACATACTCGGTAAGAATCCCCAACCAGGGGTACAATACGATACTTCAATCATCTAGCACCCTAGTATACATGCAAGCGATTACCAACACGGATCATAGCTCAACGAGCTTATAAGGCGAGAATCTGGAATCCTCGGAAGTCTCCTACTTAGGCCTAATGATTGGCTCTCATAACCAATCCGGGACATCTTCGAGGGTCTTTCTCCTCGGCCAATTGATCAGCTCAAAAACCGATCCCAAAGATGTCAGAGCACCCTCGAGGTCTTTCCCCTCGACCATATGATCACTCAAAAGCCAATCCCAATGGGTGTCCTCAAGGGCCTCTTACCCTCGCTATAAATCTGGACTATCGGAGAGTACCCGAAGTCGGCTTTAAACAGGAAGGGCGGTGTACTCACGAACATTAGCGGGGAGCTCTCTCGGCCGGCGACTAAAGCGTGTCTTGCGCGCACACCGCATGCTCTTCGCGCACCCGGCGTAAATGCGGGGCCTAAGGGCAAACTACGCGGGCGGTGCGCATGCCTAAGACTCGGAAAGCGGTGTCACTTTGGACGCGATGGTGCGAGGCCCTCGGCACTCATCTGTGCGGCTGTACCGCCGACACGAAGCTAAGAAGCCGGCCAAGGCGGGCTTGCACCGTTGGCGGGGTTCCGCTCTAGCGAGCTACAAACTAGGCTTATGCCGATGTGGTAGCTACATCCATATCGGTGTCGGGGGGAAGCAATGTACGTTATGCTTCGCTCTACTCCCGGCCGACCGGTGGGGACAAGGTGCGTTATGTCCGCTCTCACCTCTAGATGATGACGGACCCTAACACACTAGCTAGAGTATAGAGTAAAGCGATTCTGGCTAAACATACATAATCATCATCAATCATACATAACCTAGCATGATACTACGAACTTAAAGCGGGAATCTCAAGCATTTGGAAGAACAATCCTAGCATGGCACTAACATGTACAAACAAGCAAACATGCTAGCGGGAATGCAATCACAAGCTTTCCTATCCACTAATCATGTCCATAAAAGTAAACATGCATATAAGGCACATTCAAGAAAGCATCGCAGAGGTCCACACAACCACGGTAAGGAATCCTTACACGGAAACAAGTGGAGAATGGCTATTACAACCAAAAAGACCTCTCGAGCTAAATACGAACTCGAGCAACCTAGGCATAAGTAAAGCATCCTAAGTAAATATCAGTGACAGACTTAAAAAAACGAAAGGGAAAGCGGCTCGAGAATTACCAACCGAGAGGACACGAGCTCGCGCGACAAGGGCGGTGGGGGCGCTTGGTGCTGGCAGGAAGCCGGGTGGCTGGGCTCGGCGCGGCAAAAGCGAAAGGCTGGCTGCGCTGGCGAGCGGCACTGGCGCTGGCGTCGGGCGCAGACGGCAGCGATCGTGCAGTGTGCGGCGCACGGCAGCGCTGCTCGCTGAGGCGGCGACGCAGCCAGCGGGCTCGGCTGGGTTGGCGCGCGGCGAACGTCTGGCTTCTTTGGCGTGACGAGCCGCTGAGCGACGGGTGGGCGTCGCCAGCAGCGTCGAGCGATGATGGGTGTGCGACGGTGGGGCTCCACGGTCGGCAGCGTGTGGTGGCCGGGCGAAGCGGTAGGCCGGGCGGATGCTGTGCGGGTGGCTGGGCGGGTGTGGTGCAGTGCGCGCGCAGGTGTGCGGCGCGGTGTGTGGTGCGGGTGCTGGCGGCGGTGTGGTGCGATGGACGGTGCGTCGCGGCTGGGTGGCTCGGTGGGTGGTTCGATGGTGTGGCTAGAATTTTGCTCGGCTAGGGTTTTAGGAGAGAGAGAGAGAGAGAGAGAGAGAGAGAGAGAGAGAGAGAGAGAGACGGCCAACAAGGGGAAAAATAGGGGTTTCTTGATTTTTCCTTCTCTTCCTTATTTTAAATAGGGTTAGGAAACCTAAAATTCCCTTCCCAAGGATTTTTCTCTTGCGGGTCCCGGCTAAAGAAATTCTTTTCTCTTTTTAGATCAAATTCTTATTTAAAACTCCAATTCCACCATCTAGGGCAAGGGTTCAAATCCCAAAGGATCCAATTAATTCCCAATTAATTTTGCTATTAACCGGGAAGGGAAACGGGGCCGTTACACTCTCTCCTTCTCTCTCTCTCTCCCCGAGCACCCTCACCTAGCCCAGCGCCCGCGCGCCCCTGCCTCGCCCAGCCCGAGCGTCGCGCGCCCTCGCCTAGTGTCGCCCAGCCCGCGCGCCCTCGCCGCTGCTCCTGAGTCGCGTGTGTCGCCCGGTGCGCCTTGTGCCGAAGCCGCGCCAAGGTTGCGCGTTGCGTCGCCCGAAGCCGCCGGCTCGATCGCGCGTCCACATAGCGTCGTCGCGCCCGTAGCGCGCCTCGCCCCCATTGCTCGCCGCGCGCGCGCGCGCCGTACTTCGCCGCCAGTAGCGCCCAGGCCGTGTCAGTAGCGCCCAGTAGCCGAGCAGCGCCGATCCTGCGCCCAGCCCGCGCTGTCTGCGCCCATCAGCTGCCTAGCCCGTGCAGCCGGCCCGTTCGAGTGTCAGCCGTGCCTCGTGAGTTGCTCCCGAGCCGAGTCCTGTTTGTTTTAGTGTATTTAGGGCTATTTTATGATTTTTGATGTTTTTGCTTGGCTCGTTATAGGTTGCTCGGGTTCGATCGCAGTTAATTTTATTGTGTGTTGTTGCCTTCCGACCAGGTAAGGATTTCTTACCGGAGTTGTGTGGGCCTGCGATATTGTCATGATTTTGCCTTGCTTGTTTCTTGTTGTTATGAGCATGATGATAATAGAAGCGGCTTTGATTGATTTACGCTAGCATGTTTGCTTGATATTACATGTTAGTGCCATGCTAGGTTTGTTCTGCCAGCATGCTTGTGATTCCTGCTTAAGCTCGTAGTATCATGCTAGGTAGTGTGATTGATGTCGGTCTTTGCTTGCTAGCCAGGAATCTTTGCTTTTTTTCTCTGTACTCTTAGATAGAGTTGTAGGGTTTGTCATCATCCAGAGGCTGAGCGGACATAACGTACTTTGTCCCCACTGATCGGGAGTAGTGTGCGACGCATAACGTATCTTGCTTCCCCGGTCACTAAGGTGGATTTAGCTCAGGTCGGGAATAAAGTGTGCGCAGCATAACGTATCTTGCTACCCCGCCCGACCAGCCGGTTGTGGAATTAGCTACCCACTTCGGCATGGCCTAGTTTGTAGCCTGCTAGAGCGGAACCCTGCCACGGTGTAAGCCTACCTTGGCCGGTTCTTAGCTTCAGGTCGGTGGATCAGGCTGCACAGGAGAGCGCCGAGGGCCTCGCGCTACTGTGATCAGTGACACCGCTTCCAAGTTTTAGGCATGCGTACCTTGCCCGCGTAGTTTGCCCTTAGGCCCCCGCATTTACGCCGGTTGCAGAAGAGCATGCGGTGTGCGTGCACACGCGTTAGATGCCGGATCGGAGAGCTCGTTCCGGGCTAATGTTCGTGAGTACACCATTCCTTCCAAGTTTAGAGCCAGACTTCGGGTACTCTCCCGATAGTCCAGATCTTTTAGCAAGGGTAAGAGGCCCTTGAGGACATCCTTTGGATCGGTTTTTGAGCTGATCAATTTAGCTGAGGGAGAAAGACCCTCAGAGATGTCCCGGGATTGGTTATGAGAGCCAATCATTAGGCCGGAAGTAGGAGACTTCCGATGACTCCAGATCTTTCTTTGTAAGCTCGTTGAGCTATGATCTGTGTTGGTAGCTGTTTGCTTGCATGCTTTGGTACTAGATGATTGATTATATCGTATTGTACCCCGGTTGGGGATTCTTACTGAGTAATTCGTTACTCACCCTTACTTATCTTTCAGGTAACCATGGCGCGAGGCAGGATGTCTGGAGGAGGAGCTGTGATCATGGAAACCCGTTGTTCAACTCTGAGATTTATGTTTATGATTTAAATGTTCTCTGAATGCATGTAGTGGGCACGGAGCCCTAGGGTGTTTTCTGAATGTATTTCCGGATTCTAGCATTGTTGTAAATATTGTAAAGCTTGTATGTTTTAAATAAATCTCTGATCAGAGTATGTTTTGGAAATGTATTTGCCTTGAAACAGGTGCTTGGAAACAGGGACAGGTTTCAGGAAATTGTTGTTGATTTTAAATGGATGTTTTATGTTTTAGTTTTTACTTAGAATCCGAACACCATCTTGCAAATTTTCTGTAGATTTTTATGCATGCATTGAGGTAATGGCCTATTTAGAACCCCATTCGGGTCGGGCCTTTACAGCTTGGTATCAGAGCTCTGAGTCATAGATTCTGTAGACTAACCTTTTGTTGTAGGTCATTTTTCCATGATCATCAGCACTCCGACAGTCATCAGGTACGCCTAAGTTTACTGTTTTAAAGAAAAGGGGTAAGAATTTACAATACTTTTCATCTAGCTTTTATGCCTTGTGTAGAGTTGTGGAGCGAAGACGAGCAGGTTCTGACTCGTTGTTGGTTTGGGCTTAGAGAGCCATCATGCCAACCTTCCCGCAGTGTGAGCAGTTTGTTTAGCAGCTTGTTGAGGTATCCAGATAGTTTCGGATGCCCCTGGGACATCGTTCCCGAGGGAGGTAGAGCTTGGACTCCCATTGGCCATTTGTGGCCCAGTTGCTGCTTTTCCTCTAGTGAGAGGGTGGAGGTGCTTCGTGCAGATCGCCAGTATGTTGATCGCACCCAGAGGAGCAGGACGCTTGGCATGTCCGACCGAGGAGTTGGACCGATCGTTTTGATGTTGAGGCCGCGTCCTGGGTCGTTTAGACCCGTTGGCGAGTTGGCCCTGGCGATTGAGTTGCCTAGTGAGGGTAGAGGCTAGCAGCGCCTCAGAGTGAGACTCCTTGAGCAGAGTGTGCTCCAGCCATGAGAGATTGATTGCAGGTCTTTAGCTATTAGAGAGCGGAGACCCAGGCGCAGTTTGTAGTGCGTATGGAGGAGTCCCGGGCACAGATAGCCCCGGTGTGAGTTTGTTTGACATTTCCCCCAGTAGCTCTTGTAGCCGGAGGTTCCGGGAGGGCATGATTAGCGAGTTTATGCTTGATGAGGATGCTTGTGGAGCGAGTCCCCGTGTGGACTAGCACAGGTAGCTCAAGTGTTGATCTTGAGCCTTAGCGATTGTTTGTTTGCCCGGTGAGTAGGCTGCGAGTTGGCGACCTTCGAGGAGATTGTTGAGGCATCTTTGTGCTCCTGTAAAGTGTTGTTGTTTGCAACGATGGCCGGAACCACGTGGTTAAGGGTGCGATGAGCGATGTTCCCTTGATTTGGATCCGTTGGTGTTTTCCTCAGATGTTTGGTAGAGTTGAGCACTCTTCCTTTGGTGAGCTCCTGGAGTGGAGCTAGCTGCTGCATGTAGAGATCCGGCCAGAGCTTGTTGAGCATCATGAGGAGATGATAGTGTAGGCCTTGAGCCTTCAGTTTGTTGAGATGCCATACGCATGGCTGTTTGAGTTGAGCCCTCGTATGCCTAGCCAGAGTTCTTGTCACTTGAGGTGCATTGGTTGGTGTGCCGTTTTGGCACTAAGTCTGGTTGAGGCTTGAGTTTGGCTTGGGCATAGCAGATGGTTCTATGCCGTTCGGAGTTTAGTGCACTTCTTTAGCCTTGGATCCGTTTATGGCAGTGGCACCTGTTTAGGTCGTGCCAGAGGGCTTGTTCAGTGGTAGTCGATGGACTACAAGCGAAAGGATGCTCGAGAGGAGCCGGAGCCTCTTCCTAGTGTTTCTGGAGCTTGAGTAAGTCAGCAGGTTGCCGGTTGGCAAGTGTTGGTGCGCGTGAGTCTCGCGCTAGTGTTAAGGCCAAGAGTTTCTTTGTGGTTGGTAGTGTGGTCAACTACCTTCGAATGCCTAAATCTGAGGAGAGTTGAGCATCGTAGATGCGAGTTTGGTCCAGCAGAGGGACCCTGAGTTGGATGCCATGAGTGAGTTGGTTGCCTTTGAGGCGAGATGAGCTGATGCCTTGCGAGAGGTATTGGATGCCTTATGGGTAAGCACCCTTGGTAGAGGCTTGGTATAAAGTGAGTTCGGTTTGGCATGGTTATGCCTTGGTAAAGCAAGGTTGCCTCAGCTTTTAGCATCGTGTGGAGTCGGAACTTTTGGTGTTCCTTCGGTTGGTGCTCAGTTCCTGGAGAAGTTGGACTCCAGGTGGATGTTGTAAGGCTTTGGTTGAGGTGGTAAGGATACCGTGCTCGTGGTATCAGGTTGTTGCTTAGGCAAGATTTGTTAAGTTGGACCTAAGCTTGGTTGGCGGATCTTCTTGTTGATCGTTGGTTGGAGTTCAGTTGGAAACTGAACAAGAGCGGTGATAGCTAAGCCGCGTGGTTTCTGATTGTCATGGCTAAGAGAGTTGTTCGGATCTTTCCTTGGGTAGAAGTTATGTTGTGGCCGATGCTTTGAGTAGGAGGATGACGCATTCTGTAGCGTTTCGGGTCCTCTTGGTTCCCAAGGAGTTGTAGTTGGTCAGCATGGTTGAGATGCTGGAATTTGGAGTTGTGCCTGTTCAGGCAGTTGGTTGTTAGATCGTTTGCCGGCAGTGTGTGTGTCGAGGGTTGTCGAAGAACCCTAGGTTGTGGAGAGCCTCTCTAGAGCTCAGTCAGGCCCAGCTAGTGAGTTTCAGTTGGCTAGCTTGAGGCATGTAGTTTGTAGCCTCGGTTGAGTTGCTAGCAGTCTTGGTTGACTAGCAAGCTAGTGTTTGTTTGGAGTAAAGTCCGGATTGGTTCCGGTGTGGTGGCAAGTTGATGCTTGGTGTTGACCAAGGTGTGGATTGGAGTTGCAGAGTTTAGTTTTGCTCGTGGGGCGAGTGGTTGTGCCCTGTTTGTTGTTTTTCTGTTGCAGGATGTTGAGTTGCCCTTGTTGTTGCCCCGTGAGATTAGATGTTGTTGCTCTAGTGGAGTAAGACAGTGAGCGTATGAGGAGCTCTCTGTCCTTGGTTGTCTGCTTGTAAGAGCTGTTCCCTGCTGGGAGTTGTCAGGTTACTCCCTTGGTCTTGGAATTGATGGTAGTGGTGCTAGCAAGAGGGAAAAGTTTGTTGGCTGCTTGGAAGCAGTTGTTTGTCCAGTTAAGCGGATTCTTGGATGGTGTTCTAGAAATTTGCGATAAAGGTTGTTCGCCTCTTGTGAGTGTTTGGCCAAGATTTGGTTCTCTTGTTGTTTCGAGAGCTAGTTCGGTTCTAGCTGGAGGACGTTGCCCTGAGGTCTTTTTCCTAGTCAGGAAGTTTTGGGAGTTGACCCCTCCCTCGGCAGTTGAGCAAGTTTTGTTTGTTTTGGATTTGTGATCCGATTGGTTGAGTTTTCCCTTGGGTGTTGCTTCCAAGAGAGTTGGTTGATGTTGCCTTGGGTTTGAGCAAGTCGTGGCGTGTGTCGAGTTCATTGCCTTCGTAGAGTTTGCTTCTTTGGGAAAGTCGTTTCCCGTTTGGCAGGAGTCAGCTTAGCTCCTAAGTTGTGTAGTTGGTCAAAGTAGCGCAGCTGTCAGCCCAGCGAGAGGGTCCCTGCATTGTGTTGTTAGCAAGCAAGAGTTGTTTGTCCCGCAAGAGCGGTGTGGCCACCGAAGAGTTGAGTTGTTCGGCAAGTTGTTGGTTCTTTGGGGATTGAAGATTTCCCTTCCCCTTAGTCTCTGTGGTGGTTGAGTTGCTCCTGGATGTCGACCTCAGTGTTAGCTCTGAGGTAGTCTTATGGATTCGTATGGTTCGGGATCCGTAAGCTTTGAGGTTGTCGTTATCCGTTTTCCTTGTGAGGTTTCGGGAGTGGAGCTTCTGGTTGGAAGTTGAGTTAGGCTTAAGCTAAAAGGAGAAGTCCTTTGAGTAGCCTGTTGGATTTTAAGAGTTGAGTAGTAGCTTGGAGGCGAGCGTTGCTCGTTATAAGTTTGGGTTGAGTTCTCACTGAGCAAGCCCTTCTCGGGCTTTGCTCCTTGTTGTTGTTGTGCGCTCGCGATTGGAGTATGTGAGCCGTTTGAGTGAGTTGGCACAGAGGTGCCGTGGCTTTGTTTGGTAAAGCCGTTGAGCTGTTTTCCTCAAGGTGTTGTGCCGCAGAGAGCTGCGTGATGGTTTAGTCCTTGCAGCCCGAGTTTTCCTTGGGAGGAATTTTGGTGGTTTTCTTGCCTGGTAGTGTTTTCTTTGGCCAGTTGCTAGTAGGTTTGCATGGAAAAGTTTGCTTTCGGCCGTTGAGAGAAATTTCTTTGTTTGTTGGCCATTTGGTTTTCTGGAACACAGGAGGTTCGGGGATTGTTTGGCTTGATTGATTTGTTGTTGGTTTGAGAAATTTGCTTGTTAGCGATTGTGAGCTTCCAGAGGAGTTCGCCAGTGCGTGGTGTTGAGTTTCAGAGCTTGTGGTCCGTCCTCGAGTTTGCTAAGAGTAGCACCGTTTTAGAGTTGGTGCGAGTTGAGGACGTGGTTTGCCGTCTGTTCCCTTGGAGTTCAGTGTATGCCCAGTTTGGATGGCTTTGAGGCTTTGAGTTTTTGAGAACCCAAGAGAGTTTTGGTTCTAGAAGAGGGCTAGTGTTGTTGGCGGGAAGTTGATTAATTTGGATCGGTGAAGTTTTCTGAGCTGTTTCGTCTTAGGACTTTTCGAGGACGAAAGTCTTAAAAGGAGGGAGTATTGTAACACCCAGCTTTTCTATCCCGTTTTGAGGTGCCTTGGTCAAGATTCAGTTGTTTGGTTGGGTTTTAGAGCCGTTGGCCCCTTGGGGGTATTTTGGTCTTTTGGCTCTCCGGGCAGGATTTGTGGTTTTCAGGGCTTCGAGGTAGCTCCTACCTTTGTCGAGGCTTGTTTGTTGGTGGCTGCGAGTCCCGTGGTGTTTGGGTTAGTCGGTTGGATGCTCGGTTGTGGTTTGGGCTTTGGCAAAGTGTTGGTTTGTTGTGTGTTTCCTTTGGGATTCGAGCCCGAGCCTTTAGTGTTGCTTTGGGAGTTGGATTTAAGTGAGTTTGATTTATTGGAAAAGATTGCTTCGGTCGGGTCTCGAAGGAGGAAGCCGGGAAATGGGATTTTGAGGTTTTAAAGTGGATAAGGATGGAAAATGGATTTAAAAATCCCATTTTTCCCTTTTTTCCCATTTTCCTTTTTATTTCTCTTTTTCTTTTCTTTTTTCCCCAAAATGCAACTTTCTCTCTCCTCTCTCTCTCTCTCCCGAGCACCCCCACCTAGCCCACCCCTAGCCATGGCTCGCTTGAAATTGCCGTGCGGCCTTGGCTCGCGCACGCCAGCCTAGCCCGAGCCTAGCGTCGCGAGCGGCCGAAGCTCGCCAGCGCCCGCGCGCGCCCTGCCTCGCCCGGCCCCGGCGTCGCGCGCCCTCGCCTAGTGTCGCCCAGCCCGCGCGCCCTCGCCCTGCCCTGGTCCGTGTCGCCCGGTGCGCAGATCAGGCCGAGCAGACAAGACGCGGTTGCCACGCAGCGTCGCCGAAGCCGCCCAGCTCGATCGCGCGTCCCTGTAGCGCGTCGTCGCGCCCGCGCGCCCTCGCCCCTGTTGCTCGCCCGCGCGTTCGCGCGCCGTGCTTTGCCCAGCGCGCCCCAGCACCATGTCAGCGCGCCCCAGCGCCGATCCAATAGCGCCCCAGCCGAGCAGCGCCTTGACCTGCGCCCCAGCCAGCGCTGTCTGCGCCCATCACCGCCTAGCCCAGTGCGGTGGCCCGTTCAGTGTCGGTAGTGCCTCGTGAGTTGCTCCCGAGCCGAGTCCTGTTTGTTTTAGTGTATTTAGGGCTATTTTATGATTTTTGATGTTTTTGCTTGGCTCGTTATAGGTTGCTCGGGTTCGATCGCAGTTAATTTTATTGTGTGTTGTTGCCTTCCGACCAGGTAAAGATTTCTTACCGGAGTTGTGTGGGCCCTGCGATATTGTCATGATTTTGCCTTGCTTGTTTGCTGACTGTTATGAGCATGATGATAATAGAGCAGCTTTGATTGATTTCTGCTAGCATGTTTGCTTGATATTACATGTTAGTGCCATGCTAGGTTTGTTCTGCCAGCATGCTTGTGATTCCTGCTTAAGCTCGTAGTATCATGCTAGGTAGTGTGATTGATGTCGGTCTTTGCTTGCTAGCCAGGAATCTTTGCTTTTTTTCTCTGTACTCTTAGATAGAGTTGTAGGGTTTGTCATCATCCAGAGGCTGAGCGGACATAACGTACTTTGTCCCCACTGATCGGGAGTAGTGTGCGACGCATAACGTATCTTGCTTCCCCCCCCGGTCACTAAGGTGGATTTAACTCAGGTCGGGAATAAAGTGTGTGCAGCATAACGTATCTTGCTACCCCGCCCGACCAGCCGGTTGTGGAATTAGCTACCCACTTCGGCATGGCCTAGTTTGTAGCTGCTAGAGCGGAACCACGCCACGGTGTAAGCCTACCTTGGCGGTTCTTAGCCAGTCGTTGGATCAGTGCGCGGAGAGCGAGCGAGGGCCTCGCGCATCGTGATCGGTGACACCGCTTCCAAGTTTTAGGCATGCGTACACGCCCGCGTAGTTTGCCCTTAGGCCCCGCATTTACGCCGGTTGCGAGAAGAGCATGCGGTGTGCGTGCACACGCAGCGTTAGATGCCGGATCGGAGAGCTCCTTAGGGCTAATGTTCGTGAGTACACCATTCCTTCCAAGTTTAGAGCCGGACTTCGGGTACTCTCCCGATAGTCGGATCTTTTAGCAAGGGTAAGAGGCCCTTGAGGACATCCTTGGGATCGGTTTTGAGGTGATCAATTTAATTGAGGAGAAAGACCCTCGAGAGATGTCCGGGATTGGTTATGAGAGCCAATCATTAGGCCGGAAGTAGGAGACTTCCGATGACTCGAGATCTTTCTTTGTAAGCTCGTTGAGCTATGATCCATGTTGGTAGCCATTTGCTTGCATGCTTTGGTACTAGATGATTGATTATATCGTATTGTACCCGGTTGGGGATTCTTACTAAGTAATTCGTTACTCACCCTTACTTATCTTTCGGAGTAACCATGGCGCGAGGCGGGATGTCCGGAGGAGGAGGCGTGATCATGGAAACCCGTTGTTCAACTCGAGATTTATGTTTATGATTTAAATGTTCTCTGAATGCATGTAGTGGGCACGGAGCCCTAGGGTGTTTTCTGAATGTATTTCCGGATTCTAGCATTGTTGTAAATATTGTAAAGCTTGTATGTTTTAAATAAATCTCTGATCAGAGTATGTTTTGGAAATGTATTTGCCTTGAAACAGGTGCTTGGAAACAGGGACAGGTTTCAGGAAATTGTTGTTGATTTTAAATGGATGTTTTATGTTTTAGTTTTTACTTAGAATCCGAACACCATCTTGCAAATTTTCTGTAGATTTTTATGCATGCATTGAGGTAATGGCCTATTTAGAACCCCATTCGGGTCGGGCCGTTACACATGCGTACCTGGCCCGCGTAGTTTGTACTTAGGCCCCCACATTTACGCCGGTTGCAGCAGCATGCGGTGTGCGCGCACACGCGTTAGTCGCCGGTTCGGAGAGCTCCCCCGGGCTAATGTTCGTGAGTACACCAATTCCTTCCAGTTTAGAGCCAGACTTCGGGTACTCTCCCGATAGTCGAGATTTATAGCGAGGGTAAGAGGCCCTTGAGGACACCCATTGGGATTGGCTTTTGAGCTGATCATATGGTCGAGGGAGAAAGACCCTCGAGGGTGTCGGACATCTTTGGGATCGTTTTTTGAGTGATCAATTGGCCGAGGAGAAAGACCCTCGGAGATGTCCCGGGATTGGTTATGAGAGCCAATCATTAGGCGGAAGAAGAGAGACTTCCGAGGATTCAGATCTGCTTTGTAAGCTCGTTGAGCTATGATACGTGTTGGTGCTTGTTTGCATGTATACTAGGGTGCTAGATGATTGAAGTATCGTATTGTACCCGGTTGGGAGATTCTTCTTGAGTATGTTTATACTCACCCTTATTTCTGTGGTTTTCCACGGGTAACTTGGGACAAAGAGGGACGGCTAAGCGGAGGTAGCCTGAATGATCATGGGAGTCGCCGGCACTCTGTCTTTATTGTTTGCATATTTGTTCGACATATAGATGGACAGAGTCCTAGGGGAAACATTATAAAAAGTTGTTTGAACTGTTTTGAATGTTTTTATATATCTTGGCCAGAGCTTGTTTTACTTCGTTGGTTTTCTTAAACAAAGTTGTTGATTATGTTTTAAGCATTCCCGTTCTAAATGTTTTGAAAGGTTTTAAATATGAGCACTAAACCGCTCGGTGAAATATTTAACTTGCATCTTTGAGTGATAACCTAGGTTTAGGACCGTATTTTGGGTCGGGTTCTTACAGTTGGTATCGAGCACGCGAGTCATAGATTCTCAGTAGACTAACTCGCTTTGCGAGTTGTTGCCCCCATGATCATCAGTACTCTCGCTACCGTCAGTTTGTGCGAGTTCATTAAGCTAAGGGTTTTATTTTACAACATCGCATCTAGTATACATGTGTTACCCTTGTTTGGCAGTGAGAGCCCCAGCGTGGGCTAGCTTTTATGCTCTGTGTAGATCGCTAGTATGTTGATTGCACTTAGAGGAGCAGGGACGTTTGGTATTTCCAACCGAGGGTTTGGACTGTTCATGTTGATCATGAGACCACGTCTAGGGTTGTCTAGACCCGTAGGCCACCTTTGGCCCCCGCGGATGAGTTGCCAAGAGTAGGGGGGATTGAGGCTAGCACGCCTCGGAGTGAGACTCCTTGAGCGAGTGTGCTCCACCATGAAGGAGTTGATGGCAGGTCTTTTAGCTAACAGAGAGCGGAGACCCAGGCGCAGTTTGTAGCGCGAAGTGGTTGGCCAGGATCGAGTTTATCATCCAAGTGTTGTGATGACCTGGTGTTCAGAGGTCGATGACCAGACGTTTAGAGGTCGAGGCGCGCCGTTCTGGTGTTGTTTGATGCAGCAGTGTGGTGGTGGAAGTCCTGTGAGAGGCGGACAAGCAGAGTCTCCACCACCACCCGGTCGATTGGCAAGCTGCCAAGTTAGTAGCTTTTGAGGAAGATGTAGAGACATCTCGTCCTCCCCGCAAGCCTCTGATCGTTTTGCGGCCAGTTCTTTTAGTACCCTCGTAGCTGTGGGGTAGTGTGGAGTTTGCTTGTCGAGGACTTAATCCGTCAGTGGTTTTTGGTGGCTATTAGAGAGAAGCACCTTACATTAGCATGTTCCAAGTGTGGAGCTAGGTGCTGCCACCCGAGGGTTGGCCTGAGTATTCGTTGAGCATCGAGTGGGATGCAGGAGTGGGCCTTGGCTTGTCTGTTAGACGTGATGTCAGAGAGTAGTCTACTCGATTCTTGAGATCTGTTGTGTTGAGTGCCATTGCCTGTCACACAGAGTGTGACCTTCCCTACCCTCAGAGTGGCTTAAAGCCCGTAAAGGGATGTTTGTGTTGTAAAGGAAGTAGTGCTGTTGGCACCAAGCTTTGAGAGGAGGCCTAGATTCGGAGCCGGTTGGCACTTTTTGTGCAGGTGGTTCCAGGACCCGCCGGAGTTTAGCATCCCCACTAGTCTTGTACCCATTCATGAGATTTCACCTATTTGGGTTGCATAAGAGATCTAGCTCGGTGGTAGCTAGAGAACTACAAGTTTGAGGTCGTTCGAGGATAAGTAGGAGCCTTTGTGGTCACCGAGAGTTGGGTACAAAGGATCTTTGTTGGTTGTTAAGGGCTAGCGCGTCCGAGATCTCGCGCTTTGTGTTGTGGGCTTGTGAGAGCCGGTTGGATGGTAGTGTGATTCGATTACCACGGAGTTACCCTAATATGAGTAGGGTTGGCATCGATGATGCGTGGTTGATCCTTTGTTAGAGCCATGAGTTGGATGGTTGATCGGAGCACGTTTAGTGGACCATCGGTAGGAGGTAAGTTAGCTTGGTGTGGCTATGCTCTTGTAAGAGTGAGTCGACCGGTGTGGCATTCTCGTGGTGAGTTCACCCTGAGTGGGTTGAACTCTTGTTGCTCCTTTGCTAGAAGTGGCTCTATTGGGAGGCAAAAGTTGCCTTGTGTGAGAATACTTGTTGGTTTGGATCTTAAGGAACCAAGTTGGAGCCAGTACACGCCAATGTACTTTTGTGTAGCTCGTTAGTGGTGTATTTTTCAAGAACCACGAGGGGTTTCGGGTTGTGAAACCAGTGCTCGATTCCGAGGAGTTAGGACTTTAGTTCTTGGCAAGTGCCCTAACTTGGGTTGAGAGTTTACCGTCGTGCGGTAGCCGGGTTGTTGCGTAGGAAAGTTATGCTAGTTGGCCCTTGACACAGGTAGAGGCATTTCTTGTTGATCGATGGTTGGAGTTGATTTGAGGTGAACAAGGGCGATGGTAGCATAATCGCGTAATTTCGGCGCCATGGCTAAGAGAGTTGTTCGGATCCTTACCTGGATAGAAGCTACGATGTGGTGATGCTTTGAGCAAGAGGAAGTTTGGGTCTTCCAGTTGTTCCGGCTCAGTGGATAGCGAACATCGCCGATAGGGCGATCTAGGGTCGCGATCAGCGACCGACCATGAGTTAGAGCTCGAGATCGTCAGCAGGCGGGGCGAGCGGCCGCGCTCATTGCATCAAGTGTGGTAAGGCACTTTTCAGTTGTGTGGAGCATCGCTCGTGCTTGCTCTGAGATGTGGCAAGGAAGAGCTTTTGGCCAGCACAGTTGAGATGCTGGAGGGAGATGAGCTTGTGTAGCCAGTTGTCTGTTAAACCGTTTGACTACAGTGTGAGTCGGAGGGCGATCGGAGGAACCCTAAGTTGTGGAGAGCCTCACCAGAGCTCAGTCAGACCCAGGCAGTGTTCCTCGGTTGAGTTGGTGGATGCTTGTTGTCGGTTAACAAGCTAGAGTTGTTCTTGGTAACCTCCACGTTGATTTTCGGAATTCTTAACGAGGTGGTGCTTGGTGTTGACCAAGGTTTGGTTCCCATGTTGTTTCGTGAGCTAGCTCGGTTCGAGCAAGCGGGCATTGCCCTGAGGACTTGTTCATAGTCAGGAAGTTTTGGGAGTTGACCCCTCCCACGGCAATTGGGTAGGCACTGCTAGTTCCAAGTTGGGGGTTCAAGCGATTGAGGATCCTCGGATGTTGCTTCTGAGAGAATTGGTTGTTGTTGCCCTTGGGTTTGAGCAAGACAGCGAGCGTGTGTGAAGTTCGCTGTCCTTCGGAAGTTCGCTTGCTGGGAGATCGTTCCTGTTGAGGAGGAGTCAGCTTAGCTCCTGAGATGTGTAGTTGATCAGAGTAGCGCAGCGGTCAGCCCAGCGAGAGTGTCACTGCGTTTGTTTGTTAGCAAGCGGAAAGCTGTTTGTTCCCGCAAGGGCGGAGGCCTGCCAGTTCAAGGGCTTGAGTTGTTGTTGGATCTTTGGAGTTTGTAGAACCCCTTAGTTCTTTGGTAGTTGAGTTGCACCGTGGATGTCGGCCTCAAGTTTTAACTTTTGAGGTAGTCTTGCCGACTCGTGTGGTTCAGGATCCGCAAGCTTGTGGTCGTCGCTATCCTTATTCCTCGCGATGTTTCGTGGGTGGAGTTTCTGGATTGGAAGAAGAGTTAGGTCTAAGCTATAAGGAGGAAGTCCTTGGAGCAGCCAGATGGGCTTAAGAGTTGAGTGGCAGCTTGGAGGCGAGCTTTGCTCGTTATGAACTTGGTTTGAGTTTCTGCTAAGCAAGCCTTTCTCGGGCTTTTCCTTTAGTCGTTGTGCATTCGCAGTTGGCATTTTAGCTGAGCCACAGTTGAGTGAGTTGGCACAGAGGTGCCGTGGCATTGGGTGGTAAAGCCCTTGAGTTTCGATCCTCCAGCTATCGTCTTGCTAGTAGCCACGTAATGTTTTATTCCTTGTTGCTCGAGGTTTCCGTGAGAGGAATGTTGTTTGTTTTCCTGTCTGGCGATGTTCACCTAGGCCAGTGGCTGATCGGATTGCATTGGAAAGTTTGTTGTCGGCCGATGAGGGGCTCCGGTTTATTAGTTTGGCTGAGTGGAGCCTGTTCTTGGACCCTGTCGTTCAGGGGTGGCCGAAGCTGAAGTATCAGCTAGTGTGTGTGGTGGTAGCCGTTTGGTGAACCAGAAAAGTGCCCTTGGCTTTGGTGCTTCGATTTCTCGTAAGATGGTTGCCTTAGTGTTGTGGAAGCATGCTAGTTGGAGAAGGTTGCCTAGGGATCAGTCACCAGTTGGTGGTTCGAATTGGATTTCGTTAAGGATTGTAGGCAACCAGTGGGGTTCTTACGGTGGGGTTCGTAGGTCTCTTGCGAAGTATGAGTAGGCCGTTTAGTTTCTTAAACCTGGGAGGTTCAGTTGTTTGGTCAGCATGGTGAAGGGTCGAGGCTGTTTGATAACAGCTATGAGCATTCAGAAAAGTTACGCCGGAGCGTGGCGTTGAGTTTTAGAGCTTGTGACCCGTTCACGAGTTTGCTGAGAGTAGTACCGTAGAGAGGCGTTCCGAGTTGGGTTAGCATGGATAAGTTAGCCCTAGAGTCGTAAGACCGTTTGAGAATTGGTGCGAGTCAGAGGATGTGGCTCACCGACTAGTTATCGCATGTTTTCTTCGAAGCTCAGTGTTAGTTCAGTTTTGGTTGAGATAGTTCGTGGCAGACTCGGTGTCTGTTGGGCTTGGAGCCTTTGGGAACCCAAGAGGGTTCGGTTTCAAAGAAGGATTTGTGTTGTCTTTTTCAGGAGCTTGGTTGGTTAAGAACCACTGGAGTTTTTCTAGAATTGTTTTCGTCTTAGGAATTTCGAGGACGAAAGTCTTAAAAGGAGGGAGTATTGTAACAGCCCAGTTTTCTATTTCGGGTACCCAGGTGATTTCGGGTCATTATTTGGATGTTCGGATGGGCCGTTAGAGCTGTTTTAACCTTTAAGGGTATTGTGGTATTTTGCTCCCCGGTCAGAGGTTGAGGATTTTCAGGGGCTTGTGGTCATTTCGGCCTTCGTTGAGACTTGATTAATGTTGGTTGCAAGACCCAAGGAGTTTGGGTTAGTTGATTAGAAGTTCGGAGACATTCCGGTTGATAGCAAAATTAATTGGAATTTAATTGGTCCCATTGAGATTTGAACCCTTGCCCTAATGGTGAAATTGGAGTTTTTAGAAAAAGAAGATTTAGTTAAAAAGAAAAGAATTTCTTTAGCCGGGACCCGCAAGAGAAAGCCTTGGGAAGGGATTTTAGACCCATTTAAATTAGGAAAAGGAAAGAAAATCCTATTCCCCTTGTTTTGGAAAAAAATCTCTCTCTCTCTCTCTCTCACTCTCTCTCCTAGCCGACCTCACCAAGAAACCCTAGCCGCCCTAGCCGCACCCCGCTCACTGCTCGGCCCCAGAGCACGCAGCGGCCGTACCACAGCCAGCGCACCAGCGGCCTGATCGCGGCAAGATCCATGCCCGGCCCATGCCCGAGACGCCCAGATCGCCCATGCGAAGCGCGCCCGATCGCCGCCTCGCCCAGCCCAGACGCTCGCGCGCGCTGTTCCGCACGAGCCGCGCCCAGACGCGCCGCGCGCCGTCCGCACGAACGCGCGAGAGCGCGCGCGCCGTCCCGCACCGAGCCGCCCGCTGCGCGCGCCGCCGCGTCGCCCCGCCATACGCGCGCCGCGCTGCCTGACCGTCCGCGTCTGCGTGCCCGTGCCGCTCGTCCGCGTCCGCCCGCCAGCGCGCACGCACCTATAGCGATCGCGCGCAGCCAGCGCCAGCCCGTCCCCTCGCGCGCAATACGCCCAGCCAGCGCCCGTTAAGCGCCGAGCAGCGCCCAGCCCGCACCAGCAGCGCCCAAAATCGCCCCGCTTGCTGCGAGACCGTGCCTTCTCGGTTGGTAATTCCCGAACCTATCCCTTTTAGATTTTTAAGTCTGCTGGTCATTGCTGATATTTATTTAGGAAGCTTTTAAAATGCTTAGGTTGCTCGGTTTCGCTTTAAAGCTCGAGGGTCATTATTTGATTGTGAAGGTTATTTCTGCTCGTTTCCAGGTAAGGATTTCTTACCGTGGTTGTGTGGACCCTGCTATGCTTTCTTAATTGTGCCTTGTATGCATGTTTACTTTTATGAGCATGATAGTGGATAGGACAGCTTGTGATTGAATTCTTGCTAGCATGTTTTGCCTTTTTGTACATGTTAGTGCCATGCTAGGTTTGTTCTTCCAGCATGCTTGAGATTCCTGCTTTAAGTTCGTAGTATCATGCTAGGCTATGTACGACAGATGTCTTTTGTGTATGTTAGCCAGGAATCACTTACTTGGTAGTCTTAGCTAGTATAATAGGGTTTGTCATCATCCAGAGGCTGAGAGCGGACATAACGTACCTTGTCCCCACCGGTCGAGAGTAGAGCGAAGCATAACGTACATTGCTTCCCCCCGGCAGCCGATGTGGAAGTAGCTACCACATCGGCATAAGCCTAGTTTGTAGCCTGCTAGAGCGGAACCCTGCCATCGGTGCAAGCTCGCCTTGGCCGGTTCTTAGCTTCGTGTCGGTGGTACAGCCGCATGAGATGAGTGCCGAGGGCCTCGCACTCGTGTTCGGTGACACCGTTTCCGAGTCTTTAGGCATGCGTGCACCGCGGCGCGTAGTAGTTGTACTTAGGCCCCACATTTACGCCGGTTGCAAAGAAGCATGCGGTGTGTGCGCGACACGCAGCGTTAGTCGCCGGTTCGGAGAGCTCCCGGGCTAATGTTCGTGAGTACACCAATTCCTTCCAATTTAGAGCGGACTTGGGTACTCCCGATAGTCCAGATTTATAGCGAGGGTAAGAGGCCCTTGAGGACACCCATTGGGATTGGCTTTTGAGTCGATCATATGGTCGAGGAGAAAGACCCTCGAGGGTGTCGGACATCTTTGGGATCGGTTTTGAGCCGATCAATTGGCCGAGGAGAAAGACCCTCGGAGATGTCCCGGATTGGTTATGAGAGCCAATCATTAGGCCGGAAGAAGGAGACCTCCGAGGATTCCAGATTCTCGCCTTGTAAGCTCGTTGAGCTATGATCCTGTGTTGGTAATCTTGTTTGCATGTATACTAGGGTGCTAGATGATTGAAGTATCGTATTGTACCCCGGTTGGAGATTCTTACCGAGTATGTTTATACTCACCCTTATTTCTGTGGTTTTCCACGTGTAACTTGGGACAAAGACCGGACGGCTAGCGGAGGGAGTGAATGATCATGGGAGCCGGCACTCTGTCTTTATTGTTTGCATATTTGTTGGCATGTAGATGGACAGAGTCCTAGGGGAAACATTATAAAAAGTTGTTTGAACTATTTTGAATGTTTTTATATATATCTTGGCTTGAGCTTGTTTTACTTCGTTGGTTTTCTTAAACAAAGTTGTTGATTATGTTTTAAGCATTCCCCGTTCTAAATGTTTTGAAAGGTTTTAAATATGAGCACTAAACCGCTCGGAGAAATATTTAACTTGCATGCTGAGTGAGAACCTAGGTTTAGGACCGTATTTTGGGTCGGGTTCTTACAATCTCTCTCTCTCTCTCTCTCTCTCCCCGACCTAGCCCCCTAGCCCAGCCCCTTGGCTCGCCCAAGCCCAGCCAGCCCGAGCCCCTGGTCGCCCGAGCTATCCCTGCCCCATCTCGCCCGTGAGCTCCCTCGCCCAGACCCGCCCTCCCTTGCCGTCGCCAGCCCGAGCTTCGCCCAGGTTGCCCAGACCGAGCGTCGCGCGCCCTCGCCCAGCGTCGCCAAGCCCGCGCGCCCTCGCCCTGCCCTGGTCCGTGTCGCCCAGTTGCGCACTGTGCCGAGCCGTGCACAATGCCGCATCGCGTCGCCCGTGTTGTCCGCGCTCGAGTCGCGCGTCCCAGCGCCAGATCGCCCGCCCCCGCGTCGTGTCGCTAGCGCCCGCGCGCCGTCCCCTGTGCCGAGCTGCGCCCGCGCCGAGCATCGCCCCAGCGCCTGTCCGCGCGCAGCTCGCGCCCAGTGCCCGTGCCCTAGCGCCGAGCCAGCGCCCCAGCGCGCCCAGCCAGCCCCTTTGGCTGCCTAGCGCCCGCGCGCCCCTAAGCCCTGTTTATTTTAGTGTATTTAGGGCTAATTTATGATTATTGATGTGTTTGTTTGGCTCGATATAGGTTGCTAGGGTTCGATCGCAGTTATTTTTATTGTGTGTTGTTGCCTTCCGACCAGGTAAGGATTTCTTACCGGAGTTGTGTGGGCCCTGCGATATATTCATGATTATGCCTTGCTTGTTTCTTTGATTGTTATGAGCATGATAATAATAGAGCGACTTTGATTGATTTCGCTAGCATGTTTGCTTGATATTACATGTTAGTGCCATGCTAGGTTTGTTCGCCAAAGCATGCTTGTGATTCCGCTAAGCTCGTAGTATCATGCTAGGTAGTGTGATTGATGTCGGTCTTTGCTTGCTAGCCAAGAATCATTGCTTTTTCTCTGTACTCTTAGATAGAGTTGTAGGGTTTGTCATCATCTAGAGGCTGAGCGGACATAACGTACTTTGTCCCCAGTAGCTCAGGTCGGGAGTAAAGTGTGCGAAGCATAACGTATCTTGCTACCCCCCCCCCCCCCGACCAGCCGGTTGTGGAATTAGCTACCCACTTCGGCATGGCCTAGTTTGTAGCCTGCTAGAGCGGAAGCCTGCCACGGTGTAAGCCTACCTTGGCCGGTTCTTAGCTTCAGGTCGGTGGATCAGGCTGCACAGGAGAGCGCCGAGGGCCTCGCGCTACTGTGATCAGTGACACCGCTTCCGAGTCATAGGCATGTGCACCTGGCCCCCGTAGTTTGCCCTTAGACCCCCGCATTTACGCCGGTTGCAGAGGAGCATGCGGTGTGCGCGCACACGCGTTAGTTGCCGGTTCGGAGAGCTCCCCCGGGCTAATGTCGTGAGTACACCATTCCTTCCGTTAGAGCCTGACTTCGGGTACTCTCCCGTAAGTCCAGATTAGTGCAATGGCAAGGAGGCCCTTGAGGACATTCTAGGGATCAGTGTATTCCCCCCGAGTGACAGATACCTCGGTGATGTCCAAGATTGGTCAGTGTATCCAATCCCAGCTAGGCCGGAAGAAAGAGACTTCCGATGACTCCAGATCTTGATTTATGAGCTCGTTGAGCCATGATCTGTGTTGGTAGCTGTTTGCTTGCATGCTTTGGTACTAGATGACTGATTATATCGTATTGTACCCCGGTTGGGGATTCTTACTGAGTAATTCGTTACTCACCTTTATTTCTGTGGTTTTTCCACAGGTAACCATGGTGCGAGACAGGATGGCTGGAGGAGGAGCTGTGATCATGGAAAACCCGTTGTCAACTCTGAGTCTTATGTTTATGTTATGATTTAAATGTTCTCTGAATGCATGTAGTTGGGCACGGAGCCCTAGGGTGTTTTCTGAATGTATTTCCAGATTCTAGCATTGTTGTAAAGTTTGTATGTTTTAAATGAATCTCTTATCAGAGTAAGTTTTGTAAATGTATTTGTCTTGGAACAGGTGCTTGGAAACAGGGACAGGTTTCAGGAAATTATGTTGATTTTAAATGGATGTTTTATGTTTTAATTTTACTTAGAATCCGAACACCGTCTTCCAAATTTTCTGTAGATTTGTAATGCATGCATTGAGGTAACGACCTAGTTAGAACCCCTTTCGGGTCGGGTCGTTACAATCCTAGGTGTGTAAGTCCCCGATGGGCATCACTGAGTTGGAGGCGTAAGACCCTGATGGGCATCC
This sequence comes from Sicyos edulis, assembly GCA_036507275.1. Classification (NCBI taxonomy): domain Eukaryota; kingdom Viridiplantae; phylum Streptophyta; class Magnoliopsida; order Cucurbitales; family Cucurbitaceae; genus Sicyos; species Sicyos edulis. The sequence goes on from CM071854.1 coordinate 20,587,975, forward strand.
TAGGTGTGTAAGTCCCCGATGGGCATCACTGAGTTGGAGGTGTAAGACCATGATGGGCATCCTAGGTGTGTAAGTCCCCGATGGGCATCACTGAGTTGGAGGTGTAAGACCCTGATGGGCATCCTAGGTGTGTAAGTCCCCAATGGGCATCACTGAGTTGGAGGTGTAAGACCCTGATGGGCATCCTAGGTGTGTAAGTCCCCAATGGGCATCACTGAGTTGGAGGTGTAAGACCCTGATGGGTATCCTAGGTGTGTAAGTCCCGATGGGCATCACCGAGTGCGGAGGTGTAAGACCACGATGGGCATCCTAGGTGTGTAAGGCCCCACCGAGTATCACCGATTACGGAGGTGTAAGACCCTGATGGGCATCCTAGGTGTGTAAGGCCCCACTGGGCATCACTGATTCTGGAGGTGTAAGGCCCCGATGGGCATCCTTGGTGTGTAAGGCCCCACTGGGCATCACTGATTCTGGAGGTGTAAGGCCCCGATGGGCATCCTAGGTGTGTAAGGCCCCACTGGGCATCACTGAGTCCTAGGTTGTGTAAGGCCCGAAGGGCATCCAAGTGTAGAACCTAGGATAGGTCAGAGATGAAAGCCCATGAATAGGCTCGTTCTAGAAGTTGCTCATAGCCTAACTCAACCGTTTTGCTCTAAGTCATTGTTTTATTTGCATGTATACTAGGGTGCTAGATGACTAATGTATCGTATTGTACCCCGGTTGGGAGATTCTTCTTGAGTATGTTTATACTCACCCTTATTTCGTGGTTTTTCCACTGTAACTTGGGACAAAGAGCACCGGGGACGGCTAGCGGAGGAGCTGTTTGATCATGGGGGCATGGCACTCTGCCGCTTATTGTTCGCATTTATTTATTCAAAGATGTAGGTGGACAGGAGTCCTAGGGAATGATGTTAAAGTTGTTTAAACTGTTTTGAATGTTCTTTTATAAATTTCGCCAGCTTATTTTACCTTATTGGATTTGCTTTATGAAAATTGTTGGTTATGTTTTAAGTGTTCCCCGTTTCCAAATGTTTTGAAAAAGTTTTAAATATGAACACTAAATCGCTTGTTGAGATATTTAACTTGCATGCTGAGTGAGGACCTAGGTTTAGGACCGTATTTCTGGTTGGGTCCTTACAACTGGTTTCTCAACAAGAACCTTTCGTGGTTCCCAAAACATACCCCACGGAACGAGCTACACAAAAGTACACTGGCGTGCACAGCTCCAACTTGATTCCTTAAGATCCAACACGAACTCTAACACAAGGCAACCTTTGCCTCCAAAAAGAGCTACAACTAGCAAGGGAGCAACAAGAGTTCAAACCCACTCAAGGTCAACTCACCACGAAACGCCACATTGGCCAACTCACTCTACAAGAGCATAACCACACCAAGCTAACAACCTCATACCAATGTGTCCACCAAATGTGCTCTGCACAATCCATCCAACACATGGCTCCCACGCTGGACCAACCACGCATTATCGATGCTAACTCTACTCGTACCAAGGAAACTCGAGGGTAGTCGAATCACTCTACCAACAAACTGGCTCACAAGGCCACAACACAAACGCAGGAACTCGAACGTGGTAGCCCTTAACAACCTACAACCTCTTTTTACCCAACTCCTGGTGACCTTGAAAGATCTTGCTTTCCCTCGAATGACCTCACACTCGTAGTCCTCCGACTACCACCGAGCTAGATCCCTTATGCAACCCTAACAGGTGCAACCTTAGAAAATTGGTACAAGGCTAGTGGGGATGCTAAACTCCGGGCGGGTCATAGAACTACCTGCACATCTGGTGTGAGCTGGCCTGAACCTAGGCCTCCTTACCGAGCTTGGTGCCAATAGGCACTACATCCTTTACAACACAAACATCCCTTTACGGGCTTTATGCCCCTCTGAGGGTAAGGAAGGTCGCACTCCAGGGGACAGGGCAATGGCACTCAACACAAGTGTCTCAACACTCGAGTAGTCTACTCTCTGGCAACTCGTCTAGCAGACATGCCACGGCCTACTCCTGCATCCCACTCGATGCTCAACAATTACTCAGGCCAACACTCAGGTGGCATCAACTAGTTCCACCTTTGGAACATGCTAACAAAAAGGGTGCTCCACTTCTACTAGTCAACAAAAAAATAAGGACGGATTAAGTCCTGACAAGCAAACTTCACACTTCACCCTGGTGTAACAGCCCGGATTTTAGTTAAATTAAAATAAGGATTAGAAGATGATTTTGGAGGACTCGAACCCTCGGCCTCAAAGAGAGATGGGAGTTTGGAATTAATTAAGAAAAATAAGTGAGTCAACTTGGGTTTGAAGGAGGGAAGCCTAGGGAAGGGAATTTAGGATTTCCAAGCTTATTTATTTAAAAAAAAAAAAGGAAAGAAAACACTCCTCTCGCAAAAACCCTCTCCCCACACCCTCGCCGCCGCCGCCCACCCTCGCCGTCGCGCCTGCCCAGCCTGTCGCCGCACCGTTCAGCCAGCCCGCCGTCGCACCGAGCGCCACCGCTCGGACGTCGCACCTGCACCTCGGCCACCGCTCGCCGCGACGCGCCGGCGCTCTACCGCTCGGCGTCGCACCGCGGCGCTCACCGCTCGACGTCGCAGACTGCGGCGCCCCAGCGTCGCTCCGACCGACCGCACCGCGAGATCGGGTCTCAAAGACACCCACCGTGTGTCGCGTCTCGTCCGCACCTCGGCGTCGCCCGCGACGCCTACTCCAGCCGAGCCCGCCGCGCGCGCGCGCCGATTCTCATTCCGCGACGCGACGCCCGCTCGGCACCAAGCCGCGCGCTGCGCGCGCGCGCGCCAAAGACGCCGACCGTTTACGCGACGCCGTCACCCCGCCGCACGCCCCGCTATCAGACGCTGCCGAGGGCCACGCGCCTCGCCCTTGCACCAGCGCACCGCGCGCCAGCGCCCTGCGACTGCTGCCGCCAGCCAGCAGCAGCCCGTGATCGATCGATCGCCCGCGCGGCGACACGCCACTCCGCGCTACCGCTCGCACGCGCGCCTTGCCGAGCTTGGTGCCTTCTCGGTTAGTAAATTCCGAGGTGACCCTTTGGACTTTTGTGTTTTTTGTCTTTGTTGGTTAACTAGGTTGATTTTTATTACTTGCTTAGGTTGTCGGGTTCGCTTAGAAGCTCAAGAGTCATCCGTTGATCGTTGGATCGATTCACTCCTGTAAGGATTTCTTACAGGGGTTGTGTGGACCTCGCGAATACTTGATAGCATGCTATGTGTTGTGTATGTATGAAAGCGCTAGTGGATAGGTTGCTTGTTCCTTCTTGTTTTCGGATGGTTTTGCGCTTGTGATTCTTGATATATCCTGTTAGTTTCATGCTAGGGGTTAAATTGTCTCGGCATAACCGTGAACACGTTATCCCGTTAATGCCATGCTAGAAATTGGCAGGTGATGTATAGTGTAAGAGATTGTAGGGGTAACTAGTGCGTCCCGCTCGGGTAAGACCCCGATGGACATCCTGGAGGTGTAAGACCCGATGGGCATCCTAGGTGTATAAGTCCCCGATGGGCATCACTGAGTTGGAGGTGTAAGACCCGATGGGCATCCTAGGTGTATAAGTCCCGATGGGCATCACCGAGTTGGAGGTGTAAGACCCGATGGGCATCCTAGGTGTATAAGTCCGATGGGCATCACCGAGTGGGAGGTGTAAGACCCGATGGGCATCCTAGGTGTATAAGTCCCGATGGGCATCACCGAGTTGGAGGTGTAAGACCCGATGGGCATCCTAGGTGTATAAGTCCCCGATGGGCATCACTGAGTGGGAGGTGTAAGACCCCGATGGGCATCCTAGGTGTATAAGTCCCCGATGGGCATCACTGAGTTGGAGGTGTAAGACCCCGATGGGCATCCTAGGTGTGTAAGTCCCGATGGGCATCACCGAGTTGGAGGTGTAAGACCACGATGGGCATCCTAGGTGTATAAGTCCCCAAGGGAAGGGCAACACTGAGTTCTAGGTCGTGTAAGCCTCGAATAGGCAAGCCCCAAGAGTGACGTTCTGTTAACCCATCTGTTGGCTCTGAGTCTTTGCATGGTTGCATGTCCGTGTGCTAGATGATATGTTTTCGTATTGTACCCCGGTTGGGGATTCTTACTGAGTAACTCGTTGCTCACCCTTATTTTCTGTGGTTTTCCACGGGTAACTTGGGACATCGGCGGGATGGCTAGGAGGAGGTCTTTGGATGATCATGGATAGTGCCGACTGGGATGCATATTCTTTTATTGTTTCTTATGACTTAGCATGTAGTGGGACTTGAGTCCCTAGGAAAAGTACTCAAAAACCTATTTTCTGTTTCTCGTACCATTTCCCTTGATTTATTTTTTTTTAAAAGAACCGATCAGTCATCTACTGTCTATTTTTAAATGGAATTATATTTTCTTTGTTTTGAATGTACTTACCTCAAGGATTTAAATTTCAAACTCTGAATGACGTTTTACATTCCTAGACATGCATGCTAAGTAAGGACCTAGGTTAGAGACCGCTCCTTTTGGGTCGGGTCCTTATGGTTGGTATCGAGCCCGTGAGTTATAGGTTCTCAGATCGACTGCAGCTTGTAGGTTGTTTTCCATGATCATCGGCAGCTCGCCACCATCGTGTATGTCCGAAAGTTTAAGGTTAAGGGTTAAGAATTACAATACCATTTGCACCTTGCATGTATATGACTTGTTGTTGAGGAGCAGGGAAAAGCAGTTCGACTCATTGTTCGTTTGAGTGTAGATTGTCGTTATGCGATCACTCGTAGAGGCGGGGAGGCTCAAGGCCGACCAGCCGGGCATTCGTATTGATTCCGACACGGGAGGGACGTCGTCCCAAGGCGATGCCGATGTTAGGCCGCCTCTGAGCCCTTCTGGCTGTGTTGCCCGGTGAGGGCGTGGAGGCAACTCGGCCTCGAGAGGTCGCACCGGGAGTTGCTTTTGTGGAGTCCATGAGGGCTCTTATGGTTGGGTTGTTTGTCCACGCAGAGAGCCGAGCAGAGGGTCGAGACGCAGCTGTTAGCTGCGCACAGAGGGAGGAGTCTCGGATTCAGATAGAGCGGTGACCGAGTTAGTTCAAAGAGAGGACGCCGCGCGCGCAAGATCTGCGCCGGCTCAAAGCGAGAGCCAATTGTGAACGAGGCCGTTGTGGCGGAAGGTGCCGAGGATTTGGGCAAGTGGCTAAAAGATTTCGTCAAATGGAAGCCGGAGAAGTTTAGTGCCCCCTGGGAACCACCGTGGCGGCCCGGTGGATTGCCGAACTAGAGTATACTTTTATGGTAATGGCTTGTCTCGAGGTGCGTGAGCTCGATGTGCGACTCATGCGTTAGCCGAGCAACTAAGTGGTGGTGGGATTCCACCTTGAGTGAGAGACCGTGGGTCTCCCCGCCACCGGGAATTCTTCAAGGTGAGTTCAAGGCAAAATTTATTAGTGAAGAAGCCCAAGAAAAGATGATCGAGTTTGTTTTGAACCTTAAGCAGGGTCGACCCAATCGAGGTGTATGAGAGGAAGTTTTCGGAATATGGGTACTTCGACCATGATTGATTGCTACTCCGAGTGAAGATCGGGAAGTTTATTGTGGGTGCGAGGCGGGGAGTGTCTCGGGATGTTAGGCACAGCCCCGAGACTTTTGCCAAGGCAAATGCGATTGGCAACTATATATGATGGAAAGTATCCTCCAGAGCGGTTGTTAGTAATTGTGGTGCGAGAAGGCCCCAGTGTACTCGGGTCGTCAAAGCGTAAGTTTGACGCGGTGGTAATGGTCATGGAGGCGGTCGCCGCCGTCGAGTACTTATCATGGCGAGACCAAAGACCGGGATCGAATCGCGATCGGCCTCGCCAACGGGCGTAGGGAGGCCGCCACCGTATTGTAGACCCCTGTGGTAAACAACATTGGGGGCCTTGTGGTGGTAACCCTAGAGCTTGCTATAAGCGTGGTAAGGAGGGACATCGGCCCGGCATTGCAACTGTAAAAGGTGGTGGCACGGCCCAAAGACAAAGAGCGAGGAAGAGTATATGCTACGACCCGCCAGGAGGCTGAGAGAGCCGGACCCGTAGTGGCAGGTACGCTCCTAGTTCTTGATCACCTCGCCTTTGTGTTGTTTGATTCGGGTTCCACCCATTCTTTTGTTTCTGCTGTTTTTGCTGAGCATGCTTGCATGAATTTAGAGCCTCTAGGTTTTGAGTTATATCTGTCGCTACTCCCTCGGGAACTAGTATCTTTGGCAAGCAGAGGAAGGTAAGGGATGGTCGGATACAGGTGTCCGACCAGACTCTGCGGGTTACCCTCATAGTGTTAGATATGAGCGGTTTTGATGTGATCCTCGGCATGGATTGGTTAGCTGATAACCACGCTATGATTGACTGTCGTTGTAAGGAGGTGGTGTTCGGGCCGCCAGGTAGGCCTAGCTTTAAATTTCGGGGCACCCAGAGTGGGGTGTGTCCGCGGTGATTTCGGCGATTAAAGCTCACCGCTTGTTAGCTCGAGGAGCTTGGGGTTTCTTAGCTAAGTTGACCGGCGAGAACCGTGACCAGATATCTGTCGAGCAGGTGCCCATAGTGCAAGAGTTTGCAGATGTTTTTCCTGAGGAGTTGCCTGGCCTGCCGCCGAAGAGAGAGGTGGATTTCTCAATAGAGCTTGAGCGGGGACTCGCCCTATCTCGAAAGCTCCTTATCGCATGGCGCCAAAGCAGAGTGAAAGAGTTAAAAGAACAGTGCAGGAGTTGCTTGACAGAGGATTTATTAGGCCGAGTGTGTCCTCGTGGGGAGCACCCGTCTTTGTTTGTTAAGAAAAAGGATGGCTCGATGCGTCTATGCATCGATTTGTGGAACCGAACAAGGTAACCATTAAGAACAAGTATCCGCCGCCTCGTATCGATGACTGTTTGACCGGCTCGAGGAGCTTGTGTGTTTTCGAAGATTGACTTGAGGTCGGGCTATCACCGGTTGAGAATTCGGGATGCGAGATATTCCCAAGACAGCGTTCGTCGTCGAGGTATGGGCATTATGAGTTCGTAGTCATGTCTTTCGGATCGACGAACGCCCCACGTGCATTCATGGACATGATGGACAGAGTGTTCAAGGCGTTCTTGGACCGCTTTGTCATCGTGTTCATAGACGACATTCTTGTGTACTCCAAGTCTAAGGAGGACCATGCCTCGCACCTAAGACAGATTTTGGCGTGACCTTGCGCGAGAACAAGCTCTATGCGAAGTTCTCAAAGTGTGACTTTTGGCTCGAGGAGGTAGCTTTTCCGGGACACGTTGTGTCTAAGGAGGGAGTGGTCGTGGACCCTTGAAGGTAGAGGCCGTTAGTTCGTGGGCTGCACCGACGATCGTGTCGGAGATTCGTAGCTCAGGTTTGGCCGGATATTACCGACGCGCCGTTCAAAATTTTTCCGCTATAGCCGCCCGCTTACTCGATTGACGAGGAAAGGTGTTGATTTCGTTTGGGATAGGAAGTGCGATGAGAGTTTTGCTAAGCTAAAGAGCGTTTGACGTCTGCCCGGTGTTGGCGATTCGAGAGGAAGCGGGGGTTTCGTGGTGTACTGAGTGATGCCGGCAAGTTTGGGTTGGGTTGCGTTTTGATGCAACACGGTAAGGTGATAGCATACGCTTCAGCGATTGAAACCGCACGAGAGGCGAATTACCCGACTCATGACATGGAGTTGGCGTGGTCGTCTTTGCACTTAAGATTTGGAGGCACTACTTGTATGGGGAAAAGATTCAGATTTTCTCGGATCACCAAAGCCTCAAGTATTTCTTCACTCGAAGGACTGAACATGAGGCGAGAGGAGGTGGTGGAACTCGTGAAGGATTACGATCGTGAGATATTGTATCACCCGAAAGGCAAATGTTGTGGCAGATGCACTAAGTAGGAAGACCTCGCATCTAGCAACGTTGGCAAATCCCAAAAGTATCATAAGGAAAGACCTCGAGAGAGCGCGAAGTAGCAGTGTTGTTGGGGATGTTACGCTGTGGTAGCACGGTGACCATCCACCCGATAAGGCAAAGGATTATTGACGGCCAATTGGATGATCCTAAGTTGAAAAAGTTGTATGAGAGGGTCCAGTGATGGTGACTTCGATTTTGAGATATATGCAGATGGTGGCTTGCGATATAAGGGACGGCTATGTGTCCCGGCCGATGCCGTATTCGTTCGGAATTGTTGATCGAGGCTCACACCTCGCCTTTGCATGGCACCCGTGAGGTAACAAGATGTACCAAGATCTTAAGCGAGACTTTTTTGGTGGATGGGGATGAAGAGAGAGATTGCCCAGTTTGTCGATCGGTGTCTCACTTGTCGGCAAGTGAAGGCGCCTAGGCGTAAAACCAGCACAGGTTCTTTGCTGCGATCGCTCGAAGTGCCACAAGTGGAAGTGGGAGGAAATTACCATGGATTTTATCTCGGGTTTGCCCAGGACTCCTAGAGGATATGCATGATTTGGGTGGTCGTTGATAGGTTGACTAAGTGTGCCCACTTCATTCCGTGCGGGATAAATTACACCAGAGAGCAAAGGCACAAATTGTTCCTTGAGCGAGATAGTGAGGTATCACGGAGTGCCGCTTAAAATTATCTCCGACCGGGATTCCCGGTTTACATCACGGTTTTGGAAGGCCCTTCAGCGAGGCTTGGGCACGAGTGCGGCTACAAAGATGACCTTCCACCCATTGCATCGATGGCTGACCGGCGGGTAAACCAGATCTTAGAGGATATGTTGCGAGCTGCGTGTTGGATTTCCCTGGCGGTTGGGACCGAGACTTGTATTTGATGGAGTTCGCCTACAACAATAGTTTTTGATCAACCATTCAGATGGCACCGTTTGAAGCGTTGTATGGCAAGCGCCGCAGATCCCCGTGACAGGAAGAGGTTGAGACGAGCAGTATTGGGTCCAGAGTTGCTTGATTGACCAATGAGGTCATCCGAAGATTAGGCTCGTATCGTTGTTGCGCCAGCAGCAGCGGTAAGAGCTACGCCGATGTCAGACGTAGAGAGTTGGAGTTTGAGATTGGCCAGCACGTGTTCCTTAAGGTTGCTCCGATGCGTGGAGTTACGAGGTTTGGTAGGAAGGAAAGCCGAGCCCGTGTTTGTCGGACCATTCGAGATCCTCGAGAGGATCGGAGCCGTAGCTCTCGGTTAGCATTGCCGCCCACCTTGGCTGCGATGCATAGTGTGTTCCATGTTTCGATGCTCCGCCCAAGATGTGGTCGACGACCCTTCGCATGTCATAGATTTCGAGCCTTTGCAGCTAAACCATGACCTGAGCTTTGAGGAAAAACCCATAAAGATCTTAGCATTTGAGAAAAAGATTTTGAGGAACCGGGCAATTGACCTAGTGAAAGTGCAAGTGGCGGAATCAAGGAGTTGAGGAAGCTACCGGGAGTTGGAAGGGGAGATGAGGAGATGTTACCCAGAGTTGTTTTAGGAACAGCGACTTCCGGGGACGGAAGTCTTCTAAGGAGGGAGTATTGTAATGGCCGGATTTTAGTTAAATTAAAATAAGGATTAGAAGATGATTTTGGAGGACTCGAACCCTCGGCCTCAAAGAGAGATGGGAGTTTGGAATTAATTAAGAAAAATAAGTGAGTCAACTTGGGTTTGAAGGAGGGAAGCCTAGGGAAGGGAATTTAGGATTTCCAAGCTTATTTATTTAAAAAAAAAAAAAGGAAAGAAAACACTCCTCTCGCAAAAACCCTCTCCCCACACCCTCGCCGCCGCCGCCCACCTCTCGCGTCGCGCGCTGCCTGACTGTCGCGCACCGTTCAACCCACCAGCGCCGCCACCGAGCGCCGCCGCGCTCGCTCGGCGTCGCGACCGCGGCGCCTCACCGCTGCTGCTCGCCGTCGCCGCCGTCGCGCCTCGGCTGCTTTCGGCGCGCCGCCGTCGCGCGCCACCGCTCGACGTCGGCGTCGGCGCCATCGCGCCAGCGTCGCTCCGACCGACCGCACCCGCGAGACCGGGTCTCAGCACACCCACCGTGTGCCGTCTGTCCGTACCTCAGCGTCGCCCGCACGCCTACTCCAGCGAGCCCGCTCGCCCGCGCCGGTTCTCATTCCGCACGCGACGCCCCGCTCGGCACCCGGCACGCGCTGCGTCGCGCGCGGCCAAAGACGCCGACCGTTTGCGACGGCCGTCGGCCGCGCGCGACGCCCCGCCATCTTGCTGAGGGCCACGCGCCTCGCCCTTGCACGCAGCGCACCGCGCCCAGCGCCCCTCACGCACTGCGCGCCAAGAAAGCGCAGCCCCGCCACGATCGGACGCCCGCGCAAGCAGCTAGCACGCCACTCGCGCGCGCCGCCGTGACGCGCCGCCTTGCCGAGCTTGGTGCCTTCTCGGTTGGTAAATTCCCGAGGTGACCCTTTGGACTTTTGTGTTTTTTCTTTGCTTTGTTGGTTAACTAGGTTGATTTTTATTACTTGCTTAGGTTGTCGGGTTCGCTTAGAAGCTCAAGAGTCATCCGTTGATCGTTGGATCGATTCACTCTGTAAGGATTTCTTCAGGGGTTGTGTGGACCTGCGAATACTTGATAGCATGCTATGTGTTGTGTATGTATGAAACTGCTAGTGGATAGGTTGCTTGTTCCTTCTTGTTTTCAGATGGTTTTGCGCTTGTGATTCTTGATATATCCTGTTAGTTTCATGCTAGGGGTTAAATTGTCTCGGCATAACCGTGAACACGTTATCCTGTTAATGCCATGCTAGAAATTGGCAGGTGATGTATAGTGTAAGAGATTGTAGGGGTAACTAGTGCGTCCCGCTCGGGTAAGACCCCGATGGACATCCGAGGTGTAAGACCCGATGGGCATCCTAGGTGTATAAGTCCTCGATGGGCATCACTGAGTTGGAGGTGTAAGACCCCGATGGGCATCCTAGGTGTATAAGTCCCCGATGGGCATCACTGAGTTGGAGGTGTAAGACCCCGATGGGCATCCTAGGTGTATAAGTCCCCGATGGGCATCACTGAGTGGGAGGTGTAAGACCCGATGGGCATCCTAGGTGTATAAGTCCCCGATGGGCATCACCGAGTTGGAGGTGTAAGACCCGATGGGCATCCTAGGTGTATAAGTCCTCGATGGGCATCACCGAGTGGGAGGTGTAAGACCCCGATGGGCATCCTAGGTGTATAAGTCCCGATGGGCATCACCGAGTTGGAGGTGTAAGACCCGATGGGCATCCTAGGTGTGTAAGTCCTCGATGGGCATCACCGAGTTGGAGGTGTAAGACCACGATGGGCATCCTAGGTGTATAAGTCCCGAAGGGCAACACCGAGTTCTAGGTCGTGTAAGCCTCGAATAGGCAAGCCCCAAGAGTGACGTTCTGTTAACCCATCTGTTGGCTCGAGTCTTTGCATGGTTGCATGTCCGTGTGCTAGATGATATGTTTTCGTATTGTACCCGGTTGGGGATTCTTCTTGAGTAACTCGTTGCTCACCCTTATTTTCTGTGGTTTTCCACGGGTAACTTGGGACATCGGCAGGATGGCTAGGAGGAGGTCACTGGATGATCATGGATAGCCGACTGGGATGCATATTCTTTTATTGTTTCTTATGACTTAGCATGTAGTGGGACTTGAGTCCCTAGGAAAAGTACTCAAAAACCTATTTTCTGTTTCTCGTACCATTTCCCTTGATTTATTTTTTTAAAAGAACTGATCAGTCATCTACCTGTCTATTTTTAAATGGAATTATATTTTCTTTGTTTTGAATGTACTTACCTCAAGGATTTAAATTTCAAACTCTGAATGACGTTTTACATTCCTAGACATGCATGCTAAGTAAGGACCTAGGTTAGAGACCGCTCCTTTTGGGTCGGGTCCTTACACCTGGCCACGAGGATACTAAAAGAGCTGGCTGCAAAACGACAGCAGGCTTGCAAGGGGTCAAGATGTCTCTACATCTTCCTCAAAAGCTACTAACACGGCACTTGCCAATCGACCGGGTGACTCGTGGAGACTCTGCTAGTCCACCTCTCTCAAGGGACTTCTACCACCAAACTGTTGTATCAAACAGCACCAGAACGGCACGCCTTGGCCTCTGAACATCAGGTCATCCCCACACTCGGATGATAAACTCGATCCTGGCCAACCACCTAGCTTCTGCTTGCCAAACTCGGCGGCTCCATCACGCCAACTAACTCATCAGCATAAACCTGCTGATCAAGCCCTCCCGAGAACCTGCGGGACTACCGGAGCTACTGGGGTGTCTTCTAAATAAACTCACACCGGGCTATCTGTGCTCGAGACTCCTCACTACGCGCTACAATCGCTCCTTGGTCTCCGCTCTCGAGAAGCTAAAAGACTGGCCAGAAAGACCCGACCCAAAAGGGGCTCTAAATGGGCCTTTACCCCAATGCATGTAGTGAAAATAAAAGACATTATGAAAAATACATTTCGGATCCCAAGTAAAAATGAAACATTCAACAACCAAAACATACATTTCAAAAAGCATACTACGATCAGAGATTTATTTAAACCATTAAAACAATCCACAAGTACAAATATCTTTGGAATCCATAAAACGTAAGAAAGCATCCACGGGGCTCTGTGCCCGTCTACATGCATTCAGGGGGAAATAACAAAAGTCAAGAGTCATGATAAAATAAAATAATCGAGAGATGACAAAGCAGATTCCATGATCACTCCTCCTCCTTCACCATCCTGTCTCGCGCCTTGGTTACTTGTGGAAAACCACGAGAATAAGGGTGAGTAACGAATTACTCAGTAAGAATCCCCAACCGGGGTACAATACGATATACATGATCATCTAGGAGAATGTATGCAAGCTATGAGTACAAACACGAGAATAGAGCACATAGCTAAAGTCCACACTTGGACCTCGGATGCCAACTCGTGGTCTTAGTCCGGAAATACCACAACACACTAAACGCGCTATACGGGAACAAGTCCCGGCCTCAGCCTGACTACTGTCGATACGAAAGGTGCACTAGCTCAAGATCCCGAGGAGCTCTCCGGTCGGCGCTGTAATGAGCGTAAGGATGCACCGCGTGCTTCTACAGGACTATGGGGGGGTGCCGGGTCCAGTGGCAAGCCGCCCATATCCGGATACCACGCCTAACTAAATCTCCGGATCGGTGTCAGCGACATAGGGGTGTGAGACGGACACGTGAACTATGTCGGCTGTACCACCGCTTTGAGGCTAAGGAACGGGTCATGGTAGGCTTACACCAGAAGCCGCCCTTACCTTAACAGTGGCAATCAAGGGCTACTACCGAACACGCCGAGGACGCGTGCGTGCCAGGGGACTAGGCATTGCCAAGTCATCCTCCCGACCGTTGGGGCATCGCTTAGACTACCACCCTCACCCAAGATTGCAGGGCCTACCGGTTGGGATAGCTAATCCCTCACGGGGTCCAAGGACGGAGAACTGTCTCAATCGTCCTTGCCATAGATGCAAGATACTTTATGCATCGGGCCCGGATGATGCTATCTACCTGAATTCTAAACCTTAACAATAATAACGATTCAATCAATGCAGTCCAATACGTGCTCAACAGATACAAGGAACCTAGCATGATACTACGAAGCAAGACAGATATCGAACATGCCAGAATGGAACAACCTAGCATGGGCTAACATGAGAAACAATACAAGAGTTCATGCGATCAGAATTGAGCAGAGCACCTAGGGCTAAACATGCTAGTAATCATACGGGCATACAAAACAACAATCACAAATATACCGCAGGGCCCACACAACTCCGGTAAGAAATCCTTACCTTGGTCGGGAGGCTTCTACACACAAATCCTAAGCTGCGGAACAATCCCGAGCTAGCGAACGAGAACCTAACAAACACAATAGAAATCACAATCATAGCCCTAAAAATATAATAAAACAAGCAGGCTCGGCTCGGGGCAACTCACGCGATGCGGCTGACACGCGGACGGGCAGGCAGCACGGTGGGGCTGCTGCTGGGCGCGGATGGGCGCTGATGGGCGCTGATGGGCGGCAAATGGGCGCACTGGCGCCGATGGCGGCAAATGGGCACATCGGCGCTGGCTGCTGCCGCGCGACGAGACAGACACGCTGCTGGCGCGGATGGCGCGCTTAGCGCGCGACGCTGGCCAGGGACGGCGACGCGGACGGGCAGACGGGCGCAGACAGCGGAGGCGCGCGAGGGGCGACGCGCGACGACGGCGCGCGGGCGCGATGCGGGACGCGAGCTCTTCGGCTGGCGATGGCGGCGGCTGGCGCGAGGCGCGCGCGCGGCGAACGGTGCGAGATGCGGCGGCCGCGACGCGACGGACGCTGGATCTGGTGCCGCGACGCTCATTGGCGGCGCTGCGACGCTCTGGCGCTGAGGCTGCTGCGGCTGGCGCGCTGGCGTCTGGGCGCGCTTCTTGGCTGGGCGCTGGGGCTGCTGGTGCGATCTGGTGGGCTGCTCGACCGGCTGCTTTACTGGTCGTCGCTTGGCTGGCCGGAGCAGCGCTCGGGCTGCAAGGGAAGAAAATCACGGCAAGGGGCTTGGGAGAGAAGAGGGTTGGGCGGCCATGGAGTTTTGGGGAAGAAAACACAAAACCTAATTTCTTTTCATTTAACCAAATGCACAAAACTCCAAAGATCCAAGGGTAACTAAGATATGACGCGGAAAGAGTAACAAGAGCTCTCCATAGCTCAACCGCACGCATCCTCACAGGCTTTTTCGAGACCGGGTTGAATCCCATTGCAACACAAATTCCTTTATTTTTACTTTTGCATCTACCCATGCTTAAACCAAACCACAAAGCCTCAAAAACCTTCATAAATCCATCCAATAATTTTAGCAACTCGAAAAAAGATATAAACGGCCCCGTGGCCCGACCAAATTACCAAAATACCCCTGTATGCACACGGAAGAATGGGATGAAAACACGGGCGTTATAATATTCCCTCCTTTTTATGACTTTCGTCCTCGAAAGTCCTTAAGATCAAAACAAAGACAGATATCTGCAATCTCATCCCCGTCTTCCCGCTCACAAGCGGCCTCCTCTGAACTCTAACTCCTCCACTGAACTTTTACCAAACGGATCTCACGATTATGCAACGTCTTCGTCTCAAGGACCAGAATACTCACAGGCTTCCTCTCGAAGCTCAAATCGTCCAACAACAGGAGACTCCACTTCTCCCGCTTACCAAAACTCAACACAACTCACAACGGCACAACCTTAAAAGCACGCACTGTCCAACCTCAAACTCTAAAACTCGACGCCGAACATCGACGAAACTTTCATGCCTGCTCTGAGCTAACCACAAACGAGCTCAACCTCTTGCACAACACCTCTGGTCAACTGCAGCAACACAGGACCCAAAACAACACTGACGGCCACCAACCTTTTCTCACAGCACTAGAGACCTGCAACACTTACCATACAATGCCTCAATGGAACCACAAGAACTGACCGCTGAGAACTGCTACCCAAGGCAACCTCCTAAAACCACACTGGTCTCCCGCTGCCTAATCACGGAAACACCAACTCGCAACAAGCTCCGAAGGATCTGGCTCACTCCTCCCAAAAGGCCATCGGACAAAAAGGGTGAAAACACTACAGAAACTGCACTCGGCTCATAAGCCTCTAAGAACACTCTCCTGAACCACGGTTCGCCCACGCACTGCCTAGAACAAACCTTTGTTGCCACACCCTAATGGCAACATCTCCAACCTGAAACTGACATGCCTCTACTCCATAGAAATGGCATCTGCACACCAACCGAGGTGCGAGCTCTAGCTCATCGAAGTCAATACTCCAAAAATCCGAACTCACACAATGACCTCAACTAGGTGACGGCTCCCACACGGAAACTTACAATCCAACAACTTGAGTGCTACGAACTAGGAAGCTCAAACAACTACAAACTGCATAGCTATGCCAATCCACTCATCTCTAGCTCGACTCAAATCACTAGCTGGGCAAGACAACTTGCAAACAACCAGGCCCAGAGGGCTCCATCCACTAAACTTACCTCCATGCAAACAACGGAACAAAGCTCGCCTCAAATATGAAACACATCTCACAAGTCCAAACGATAACACATACAGGCTTAACCCTCAAGCTTAGGCTTAATGCACCTTCCCACCGAAACTTCATAACGGAACTCCACTACCGGTCAACACCAACTACCAAGAACAAGAATACCAACAATGGTGGCAGAGTGCAAGCTACACTAGCCAGCCAAGGATCCCTCAATAAGTCCGGACCTAATCCAGCCACAATGGTGCAACCTCAACCCAACAATCGATACAAAGGAGATCTTCCACTACAAGGGTGCAACATCTTCCATGCCAACACACAAAAATCTTAACCAACTAGGCCAAACACTCATAAGAGGCAGAACAACCTTTACTGCAGCCTCTAGAACACCCTCCAAGAATCCGCTTAACTGGACAAACGACTACTTCCAAGCAGCCAACAAACTTTTCCTTCAAGCTAGCGCTTCCACCATTAACTCCAAGACCAAGGGAGTAACCTGACAACTCCCCGAAGGAAACGGCTCCTACAAGCGGACAACCAACGGATGAGAGAACTCCACATACGCCACCGTCTTGCTCCACCAGAGCAACAACATCTAATCTCACGGGGCACAACAAGGGTCCATCTCAGACTGAACCTCCAAATGCCAAACGGGGCAACTCAACATCCTGGAAACAGGAAAAACAACCAACATGGCACAAACCACTCGCCCCCACGAGCAAAACTAAACTCTAGCAACTCCAATCCATACCTTGGTCAACACAAAGCATCAACTTGCCACCACACCGAAACCACTCCGGACTTTACTCCAAATAAACACTAGCTTGCTAGTCTACCAAGACTGCTAGCAACTCCACCGAGGCTACAAACTACACGCCTCCGGCTAGCCAATGAAACTCACTAACGGGCTCGGTGAGCTCGAGAGGCTCTCCACAACCTAGGGTTCTTCGGCAACCTCGACACACACTGCGCGCAAGGCATACGATCTAATGGACAACCGCTGAACAAACAACTCCAATTTCAAAGATCCCAACCATCTTTGGCCAACTCCAACTCCTTGGGAACCTAGAGGACCAAACGCTACTGCACGCGTCATCCTCCTACTCAAAACATCGGCCACAACATAACTTCTACCCAAGGAAGGATCCGAACAACTCTCTTAGCCATGACGATCGAAACCACGCAGCCTTAGCTAGCCATCGCTCTTGTTCGGTTTCCAATCGAACTCCAACCAACGATCAACAAGAAGATCCGCCAACCAAGCTTAGGCCTAACTTAACAAATCTTGCCTAAGCAACAACTTGATACCACGAGCACGGTATCCTTACCACCTCAACCAAAGCCTTACAACAACCACCGAGTCCAACTTCTCAAGGATGAGCACGAGATCTCCAAAGCAAACCCTACATGGATGCGAAACTCTCGCCACGGGACGTACCACACAAAACACACTTGTGTGCACAACTCCCAACCTTCCTTTAGAGATCCAAGACTAACAAGCGCTTTTCCACAAAGCAACGATAACTCTGGCAAATGATACAAACAATCCAAGGAACACCAAAAGTTCCATCTCTACACGATACTCGAAGTTGAGGCAACCTTGCTCTACCAAAGCATAATCATGCCAAACCAAACTTACTTTGTACCAAGCCTCTACCAAGGGTGCTTACCCCTAAGGCATCCAAAACCTCTCGCAAGGCATCTGCTCATCTTGCCTCAAAAGCATCCAACTCGCCTCATAGGCATCCAAAGCTCATCCGATAAGCATCCAACTCATGGTCCCCTCATTTGGACCAAATTCGCATCTACAATGCTCAACTCTCCTTAGATTTAGGCACTCGAAGGTAGTTGACCGCACTACCAACCACAAGGAAAATCTCTTGGCCTTAACACTAGCGCGAGACTCACGCGCACCAATATTTACCAACCGGCAACAACACGACTTACTCAACCTCCAGAAACACTGGGAAGAGGCTCCGGCTCCTCTCGAGCATCTTTCGCTTGTAGTCCATCGATTACCACCGAACTAGCCCTCCGCACGACCTAAACGGGTGCAAGCGCCATAAACAGATCCAAGGCTAAAGGAGTATTTGAACTCCGAACGGCATAGAACCATCTGCTATGCCCAAGCCAAACCCAAGCTCGAACCGGACTTAGTGCCAAAGTGGCACACCAACCAATGCACCTCAAGTGCTACTACTACCAAATCCACATCCGAGGAAGTCGGGTCGTTAAACAACAAAGGAGGCTCGCAAGGGGGCAAAGATGACCCTTCATCCGCCTCAAGCCACTAACACGGCAACTTGCCAAACAATCGGGCGATCGGTGGAGACTCGCTAGTCCACCTCTCACAAGGGACTTCCACCACCATCCGATGAACCCAACAAAGACAGGGCGGCACACCTCGGCCTCACGAGCAGCGGGGCATCCCACACACGGATGCTAAACTCAAACTGGCCAACTACTTTACTACTAGCGGTAGGACTTACTAAAACATCGAGCTCTACAGGGCATCCATTTGCCAACACGGGCGTCTCCATCAACGCCAACAAACTCATCTGAATAAACTCTTGATCATGCCCTCCCGAGAACCTCAGGGGCTACAAGAGCTACTGGGGAAAAAATGTGAAACAAACTCATCACCGCCTAACTGTGCTCGGGACTCCTCACTACGCGCTACAAAGCTGCGCTCGGGTCTCCGCTCTCGATAGCTAAAGACACGCCATCAAATCTCTCATGGTTGGAGCACACTCGCTCAAGGAGTCTCACTGAGGCGCCGCTAGCCTCTACCCCCTCCTCTAGGCAACTCAACTCACGGGGCCAAACGGCATGCGGGCCTAACAACCACGGACGCGGCCTCAACATCAACACGATCGGTCCAACTCCTCGGTCGGACATGCCAAGCGCCCTGCCTCTGCGGGTGCGATCAACATCTTGGCGATCCGCACGAAGCACCTCCACCCTCTCACTAGGGAAAAGCGAAAGAATCGGGCCACAAATGGCCAACGGAGTCTAAGCTCGCCTCCCTGCGAACGATGTCCCGGGGGCATCCGAATCTATCTCGGATACCTCAACAAGCCGCTAAACAAATCTGCTCGCATCATCATGAAAGTTGGCATGATGGCTCACTAAGCCCAAACCAACAACGAGTCGTAACCCGCTCGTCTCGCTCCACAACACTACACAAGGCATACACAAGATGATAGGTATTGTAAATTCTTAACCCTTTTTCTTTCTAAAACAATAAACCTAGCGTGCACTGATGATATCGGAGTCTTGGTGATCATGGAAGGATGACCTACAACAAAAGGTCGAGTCACAGAATCTATGACTCTGAGCTCGATACCAATCAGTAAAGACCCACCCAAAAGGGGCTCTAAATGGGCCTTTACCCCAATGCATGTAGTGAAAATAAAAGACATTATGAAAAATACATTTTGGATCCCAAGTAAAAAAAGAAACATTCAACAACCAAAACATACATTTCAAAAAGCATACTGATCGAGATTTATTTAAACCATTAAAACAATCCACAAGTACAAATATGCTGGAATCCATAAAACGTAAGAAAGCATCCCGGGGCTCGTGTGCCCGTCTACATGCATTCAGGGAAATAACAAAAGTCAAGAGTCATGATAAAATAAAATAATCGAGATGACAAAGCAGGATTCCATGATCACGGCTCCTCCTTCACACCATCCCTGTCTCGCGCCTTGGTTACCCGTGGAAAACCACAGAATAAGGGGGTGAGTAACGAATTACTCAAGAAGAATCCCCAACCGGGGTACAATACGATATACATGATCATCTAGGAGAATGTATGCAAGCTATGAGTACAAACACAGAATAGAGCACATAGCTAAAGTCCACACTTGGACCTCGGATGCCAACTCAGGGTCTTAGTCCGGAAATACCACAACACACTAAACGCGCTATACGGGAACAAGTCCCGGCCTCGGCTGACTCGCATGTCGTCACGAAAGGTGCACTAGCTCAAGATCCCGAGGAGCTCTCCGGCCGTGCGCCAGTAATGAGCATAAGGATGCACCGCGTGCTTCTACTGCACTATGGGGGTGCCGGGTCCAGTGGGCAAGTTGCCCATATCCGGATACCACGCCTAACTAAATCTCTGGATCGGTGTCACTGACATAGGGGTGTGAGACCTGGACACGTGAACTATGTCAGCCTGTACCACCGCACTTGAGGCTAAGGAACGGGTCATGGTAGGCTTACACCAGGAAGCCGTCCTTACCTTAACAGGTGGCAATCAAGGGCTCGCCGAACACGCCGAGGACGCGTTGGCCGCCGGGGACTAGGCATTGCCAAGTCATCCTCCCGACCGTTGGGGCATCGCTTAGACTACCACCCTCACCCAAGATTGCAGGGCCTACCGGTTGGGATAGCTAATCCCTCACGGGGTCCAAGGACGGAGAACTGTCTCAATCGTCCTTGCCATAGATGCAAGATACTTTATGCATCGGGCCCGGATGATGCTATCTACCTGAATTCTAAACCTTAACAATAATAACGATTCAATCAATGCAGTCCAATACGTGCTCAACAGATACAAGGAACCTAGCATGATACTACTGAGCAAGACAGATATCGAACATGCCGAATGGAACAACCTAGCATGGGCTAACATGAGAAACAATACAAGAGTTCATGCGATCAGAATTTAAACAGAGCACCTAGGGCTAAACATGCTAGTAATCATACACAAGCATACAAAACAACAATCACAAATATACCGCAGGGCCCACACAACTCCGGTAAGAAATCCTTACCTTGGTCGGGAGGCTTCTACACACAAATCCTAAGCTGCGAAACAATCCCGAGCTAGCGAACGAGAACCTAACAAACACAATAGAAATCACAATCATAGCCCTAAAAATATAATAAAACAAGCAGGCTCGGCTCGGGGCAACTCACGCGATGCGGTGACACGCGGACATGGCGGGCAGCAAGCGACGGTGGTGCTGCATTGGCGCGGATGGGCGATGGCGATGGCGGCAAATGGCGACACCTGGCGCGATGGCGGCAAATGGGCGACACTGGCGCTGGCTGCGCACAGACGACAGACAGCTGGGCGCGGATGGCGCGCTTAGGCGCGGAGCGCTGACGCTGACGCGACGCGACGGGGCGGCACGCGCAGACGCGAGGCGCGAGGCGAGCAGCGGGCGACGCGACGACGGCGCCGCCGATGCGATGCGGACGCGAGCTCGCCTGGCGATGGCGAGATGGCGCGGCGCGCGCGGCGGCGTGCGTGCGATGGCGGGGGCGGCGACGCGACGGACGACGACGGGATCGGTGGTGCCGCGACGCGCCTGCTTTGGCGATTGGCCGCGCGGCTCGGGCGCTGGCTGCGTCTGCCGCTGGCGCTGGCGTCTGGGCGCTCTTCTTTGGCGCTGAAGGCCGCTGGTGCGATCTGGCTGGCCGCTCGACCGGCTGCTCGGTGGTCGCTGGCTGGCGGAGCGGCGCTCGGGGCTGCAAGGGAAGAAAATCACGGCAAGGGGCTTGGGAGAGAAGAGGGTTGGGCGGCCATGGAGTTTTGGGGAAGAAAACACAAAACCTAATTTCTTTTCATTTAACCAAATGCACAAAACTCCAAAGATCCAAGGGTAACTAAGATATGACGCGGAAAGAGTAACAAGAGCTCTCCATAGCTCAACTGGCACGCATCCTCACAGGCTTTTCTGGAGACCCGGGTTCGAATCCCAGCTGCAACACAAATTCCTTTATTTTTACTTTTGCATCTACCCATGCTTAAACCAAACCACAAAGCCTCAAAAACCTTCATAAATCCATCCAATAATTTTAGCAACTGGAAAAAGACATAAACGGCCCTGACGGCCCGACCAAATTACCAAAATACCCCCAGGGCGTACCTGGAAGAATGGGATGAAAACCTGGGCCGTTACACCTGCCATCAATTCTCTCATGGCTAGAGCACACTCTACTCAAGGAATCTCACTCTGAGGCATGCTAGCCTCTACCCTCTTCTCTTGGCAACTCAACTGCCAGGGCCAAAGGTGGCCTACGGGTCTAGACAACCCTGGACGTGGTCTCATCATCAACATGCGCAGTACAACTCCTTGGCTGGAAATACCCAACGTCCCTGCTCCTCTATGTGTAATCAGCATAAGCGATCTACACTAAACACAAAGCTAGTCCACACCGGGACTCTCACTACCCCACAAGGGGAACATATGTATACTAGATGCAGTATTGTAAAATAAAACCCTTTGCTTAATGAACTAAGACAAACCTGACGGCCGCGGAGTGCTGATGATCATGGGGACAACAACCTACAAAGCAGGTTAGTCTACAGAATCTATGACTCTGAGCTCTGATACCAACTGTAAGGACCCGACCTGGAATACGGTCCTAAACCTAGGTCCTCACTCAGCATGCAAGTTAAATATTTCAACAAGTGGTTTAGTGCTCATATTTAAAACTTTCCCAAAACATTTGGAAACGGGGAACACTTAAAACATATCCAACAATTTTCATAAAGCAAATCCAATCAAGGTAAAATAAGCCTGGCCAGTATTTATAAAAGAACATTCAAAACAGTTTAAACAACTTGAACATCATTCCCCTAGGACTCCTGTCCATCTACATCTTTGAATAAATAAATGCAAACAATAAACGCACAGAGTGTCGGCAGCCCCCATGATCAAACGGCTCCCTCCTCCGCTAGCCGTCGGTGTCTTTGTCCCCAAGTTACCTGGTGGAAAAACCACAGAAATAAGGGTGAGTATAAACATACTCAGTAAGAATCCCCAACCGGGGTACAATACGATACATCAGTCATCTAGCACCCTCGTATACATGCAAATAAAACAATGACTTAGAGCAAAACGACTGAGTTAGGCTATGAGCAACCTCTAGAGCGAGCCTATTCATGGGCTTTCATCTACAGCCTATCCTAGGTTCTACACTTGGTGCCCTTCGGGCCTTACACAACCTAGGACTAAGTGATGCCCAGTGGGGCCTTACACACCTAGGACTCAGTGATGCCTAATGGGGCCTTACACACCTAGGATGCCCATCGGGGCCTTACACCTCCAGAATCAGTGATGCCCAGTGGCGCCTTACACACCTAAAATGCCCATCGGGGCCTTACACCTCCAGAATCAGTGATGCCCAGTGGGCCCTTACAGACCTAGGATGCCCATCGGGGCCTTACGCCTCCAGAATCAGTGATGCCCAGTGGGGCCTTACACACCTAGGATGCCCATCAGGGTCTTACACCTCCAGACTCAGTGATGCCCATCGGGGACTTACACACCTAGGATGCCCATCAGGGTCTTACACCTCCAGATGTCAATCGGGTCTTTACCAGCGGGACCTAAACTAGTTACCCCTACAGTCTTCTACACTATACATCACCCGCCTATGCCTAGCATGGAACTTAACATGATAAAATAGAACAAGGTATGCCAAGATAATTAAACTCCTTGCATGGAACTAACATAATATATCAGGGAAACAAGAGCAACACGATCTAGAAACAAGAGAAAACATGTAACCTACCCACTGGAAATTTCATACAATCACAAGACATGGCATGCTGGAAGAACAAACCTAGCATGGCAATAACATGAACAACAAACAACATGCTAGCAAGATTTCAAACACAAGTTGTTCAATAGCTAACATACTCATAACAACAACCAAGCATACAAGGCACAATCATGATAGCATCGCAGGGTCCACACAACCACGGTAAGAAATCCTTACCTAGGGGTAAGCGGAAAATAATGACCACAACCAACAAGCGACCCTCGAGCTTCTAAGAGAACCCGAGCAACCTAAGCAAACAATAAAAATCATCTTAATTAAGCAACCAACAACTAAAATCTTAAGGTCCAAAAGAGTGGAGGCTCAGGAATTACCAACCGAGAAGGTACAAGGTCTCGGCCCAACTTTCTTGGCAAAAATCGGGCTCTCGGCAGCAAGGGGCAGGCAGGTTGGGCGGCAGAGGCGAGTCCTGGCGCCGCGCTAGGCGCGCGCAGGGACGGGCGCCGACACGGCGACCACGAGCATTTGGCGCGGCAAAGGGGGCGGCGAGCGGAGTGCGGTAGGAGACGGGCGCGCGCGCGCGGCAACGCGAACGGATTGGCGCGGCGCGGCGCGACGCGCAGCAAGTTGGCGGGCGTCCCGGGCGCGGCGTGGGTGTCTTTGGGCGTCTGGTGCTTATTGGTTGTCTCACGCGGCTGCATCTTTGGGCGTCTGCCGGGCGCTCTCGGGCTTTGTCGCGACAGGCGAAATTTCTTTGAGTCTTTGTGTCTTTGAGTCTTGCTGGTGGCTCGGTGCGTCTCCGTTGGGTTTCTTAGTGAGGTCGGTAAGGAGAGAGAGAGAGAGAGAGAGAAGGGGAAAGAATAATGGTTTTTTTCTCTTTTCTTTTCCTTTTTTCCTAAATTAAATAGGCTTTGGGTGGTCCAAAATCCCTTCCCAAGGCTTGCCTCCTTCGAGACCTAGCTGACGCATTCTTTTCCATTTAATAAAACCCATTTAAATCAAGCCTCCTTATAACTGTTAGGTCAAGGGTTCAATTCCCAAAGGAAGCACTCTAATTAACAATAATTTTGCTAATTACCAAAACACCTCCAAACTTCCAAACAACTAGCCCGAACTTCTTGGGTCCTGCAACCAACAACAATCAAGCCTCGACAAAGGCAGGAGTGACCCTGGAGTCCTCAAAATCCACAAAACCCTGACCGGGGGCTAAAAGACCAAAATGCCCCTAAGAGTTAAAATAGCACTAACGACCCATCCGAGCATCCGAATAATGAACCGGAAACACCTGGGAAACCGAAATAGAAAACTGGGCCGTTACAGGGTCTTTACATTTACCATCCCAAACAAACGCGACACCCTTCCTCGTCAGACGAGTGAGGGGCGAGTCTATGGCGGAAAAGTCCCTAACGAACCGACGGTAGTAACTTGCCAAACACAGAAAGCTGCGAACCTCGGCAACTGAAGTCGGCTTGGCCCACGAACTCACGGCCTCAATCTTCATGGGGTCCACGGCTATACCATCTCTCGATACTACGTGACCTAGGAAGGCCACCTGCTCTAACCAGAAATCACACTTGGAAAGCTTCGCATAAATTTAGTTTTCCCTCAAAGCTGTCAATACTCGCCTCAAGTGTCATGCATGATCCTCCTTAGTCCTCGAATAAACTAGAATGTCGTCAATGAACACGATGACGAAGTTGTTCAAAAATGCTTTGAACACCCTGTCCATCATGTCCATGCGAGGCTGCGGGCTAGCGATCGAGCGGCTGGGCGGCAAGGTGCATGTGCGAGCGAATGGGCGTGCGAACGACGGGCAGAGGCTATGTAAAGACTCGACCCAAAAAGGGCTCTAAATAGGCCTTTACCCCAATTCATGCAGTCAAAGTAAAGGACAATATGCAAATAATTTTCGGATTCCCAATTAAAACAAAACAATCAAGGTTCAATCAGAAATAAAGATAGTTTCTTTGAAACTCGTCCCCTGTCTCCAAGCACTGTTTCAAGGCAAATACATTTCCAAAACGTACACTCGATCGAGAGATTTCTTAAAACATTTGAAACATCCTCAAATTCAATAAAGCAGAATCCACGAAAACATTGAGAAAACATCCTAGGGCTCGTGCCCGACTACATGCATTAGGGAAAATAAGAAGACAAGAGTCATAGAAATAAAAAGTCGAGACGACAAAGCAGGTCCCCATGATCACAGCTCCTCCTTGACCATCCTGTCTCGCACCTTGGTTACTGTGGAAAACCACAAAATAAGGGTGAGTAACGAATTACTCAGTAAGAATCCCCAACCGGGTACAATACGATGCACATGGTCATCTAGATGAGTGTATGCAAGCTAGGAATATAAACACGGGGAAAGAGCACATAGCTTGAGTCCACACTTGGACCTCGGATGCCAACTCGGGGTCTTAGTCCGGAGATAAATCCACCACACCATACGTCCTATACGAGAAACAAGTCTCGGCCTCGGCTCATCTCTCGTCGACACGAAAGGTACACTAGCTCAAGATCCCGAGGAGCTCTCCGGTCGTGGCGTGTAATGAGCGTAAGCATGCACCGCGTGCTCATGCAGAACTATGAAGTGCGGGTCCAGTGGCAAAAAGTCGCCCATGTCCGATCACCACGCCTAACTAAATCTCTAGATCGGTGTCACCGACATAGGGGTGTGAGACCTAGACACGTGAACTATGTCGGCTGAACCACCGTGTAACGCGGCGGCTTTTCTATTTGGTTACCCGGTGATTTGGGTCATTATTCGGATGTTCGGATGGGCCGTTAGAGCTATTTTAACCCTTAGGGGCATTTTGGTCTTTTGCCCCGATCGGGTTTTGTGGATTTTCGAGATTCAGGTCATTCTGCCTTTTGAAGCTTAATGGTTGTTGGTTGCAAGACCAGAGAGGTTTGGGCAAGTTGTTTGGAAGTTTGGAGGTGTTTTAGAAAATGGCAAAATTAATTGTAATTTTGGTGCTTCCATTGGGTTTTGAGCCCTTGCCCTAAATGGTCTTAGGGAGTTTGTAGGAAAAGTGAGTCTTATTTTTAAATAAGTTTGTTTGGGTAGGGACTCGAAGGAGGAAGCTTGGGGAAGGGATTTAGGTCACCAAGACCTATTTAAATTAGGAAAAGGAAAGAAAATCAAGAAAATCCAATTCCCTTGTTTTACCACTTTCTCTCTCTCTCTCTCTCTCTCTTCCTCTCTCTCTCTGGCCGACCTCACCAAGAAACCCAACCGAGCCTCACCGAAGCCGTCCCGGCCCACCAAGCAACCCAACCGAGCAACCCGATCAGCACCCACCAGATCGCACAGCAGCCCCATCATCGTCAGCGAGACCCCAGCCAGAAGAGATCGGTCGGTCGCGCCAAGCCAGCGCCCAGAGCGCCAGCAGCGCCGCCGCCGCGTTGCCCCGTGCACACGCTGTCGCGCGCACACGACGCCATCGCTTAATCGATTCGCGCCCAGGCGCGCCGCGCCAGCGCGCCGTGTCACTGGCGCTCGTCCCTCACACACCGCGCCCAGGCCAAGCCAGCGCCAGCCAGCGCCGCTACTAAGCCAGCAAGCCGCCAGCGGCGCGCTTGCGCCAGCACTGCTTCGCCCGGCACACGTCTGCACTCCCACTTGCCGCCCGAGTGCCTGCTTTGCCGAGATAGATGGGACCGAGATCTAGTGCCTTCTCGGTTGGTAAATTCCCGAGCCTCCACTCTTTTGGACCCTAAGTTGTTTGGTGTTGTTATTTAATTAGGATATTTTTATTAAATGCTTAGGTTGCTCGGGTTCACTTAGAAGCTCGGGAGTCGTTTGGTTGGCTTATGGTAGTTATTTTCGCTTGTTTCGGTAAGGATTTCTTACAGTGGTTGTGTGGACCTGCGATGCTATCATGATTGTGCTTTGTATGCTTGGTTGTTGTTATGAGTATGTTAGCTATTGAGCGACTTGTGTTTGAAATCTTGCTAGCATCTTTGCTTGTTGTTCATGTTAGTTCCATGCTAGGTTGTTCTTCCAAAGCATGCCATGTCTTGTGATTGTATGAAAATTTCCAAAGTGGATAGGTTAAATGTTTTCTCTTGCTTCCATATCGTGTTGCTCTTGTGTCCCCGATATATTATTGTTAGTTCCATGCAAGGGGTTTAATTATCTTGGCATACCTTGTTCTATTTTATCTCTGTTAGTTCCATGCCGGGCATGGGCGGGTAATTTATAGTGTAGAAGGCGTAGGGGTAACTAGTTTAGGTCCCGCTCGGGTAGGACCCGATGGACATCCGGAGGTGTAAGACCCGATGGGCATCCTAGGTGTAAGTCCCCGATGGGCATCACCGAGTTGGAGGTGTAAGACCCGATGGGCATCCTAGGTGTGTAAGTCTCGATGGGCATCACTGAGTTGGAGGTGTAAGACCCGATGGGCATCCTAGGTGTGTAAGTCCCCGATGGGCATCACTGAGTTGGAGGTGTAAGACCCCGATGGGCATCCTAGGTGTGTAAGACCCCGATGGGCATCACTGAGTTGGAGGTGTAAGACCACGATGGGCATCCTAGGTGTGTAAGACCCGATGGGCATCACCGAGTTGGAGGTGTAAGTCCCGATGCGGGACAAAGACCGAGTCCTAGGTTGTGTAAGGCCGAAGGGCATCCAAGTGTAAAACCTAGGATAGGGAGTAGATGAAAGCCCTTGAATAGGCTCGCTCTAGAAGTAGCTCATAGCCTAACTCAACCGTTTTGCTCTAAGTCATTGTTTTATTTGCATGTATACTAGGGTGCTAGATGACTGATGTATCGTATTGTACCGGTTGGGGATTCTTCTTGAGTATGTTTATACTCACCCTTATTTCTGTGGTTTTTCCACGGGTAACTTGGGACATCGGCGGGATGGCTAGGAGGAGGCTACTGGATGATCATGGAAAGTCGACTACAGGATGCATGTTCTTTTATTGTTTTCTTTATGATTTAGCATGTAGTGGGACTTGAGTCCCTAGGGAAAACACTCAAACTATTTTATGGTTCTCGTCACAGTACTCTTGTTTTGTTTTTAAGAAAAGCACTTGATCATCAATTACTCTTGATTTTTACATTGGCTTCGTGGTTTGTTTAAAGTTCATTATTAATTGCAAAAGTTTTAAACTCAGAGAATGGATGGTGTTTTACATTCCTAGGCATGCATGCTAAGTAAGGATCTAGGTTAGAGACCGCTTCTTTTGGGTCGGGTCTTCTGCTTGGTATCGAGCTCGAGTTATAGGTTACGTAGATCGACGACTGCGATTGTAGGTTGTTTTCCATGATCATCAGCGCTCCACTTGACCATCGGGTATGTCCGTAAGTTTAAAGTTAAGGGTTAAGAATTACAATCGCATCTAGTATACATGTGTTACCCTTGTTGGGCGGTGAGAGCCCAGCGTGGGCTAGTTTTTATGTTTTGTGTAGACCGCGCGATTGTTGATTACACATTGAGGAGCAGGGGACGTTTGGTATCTCCAACCGAGGAGTTGGACCGTTCATGTTGATGATGAGACCTCGTCCGAGAAGTCGTTTAGACCCGTGAGGCCACCTTTGGCCCTGGCAGATGAGTTGCCAAGAGTAAGGGGTAGAGTCTAGCACGCCTCAGTGAGACTCCTTGAGCGAGTGTGCTCGACCATGCGAGAATTGATGGCGAGTCTTTTAGCTAACAGAGAGCGGAGACCAGCGCAATTTGTAGCGCGTAATGGGAAGTCTTGGGCGCGAGATAGCCCGGTGGCAGAGTTTATTTAGGAGACACCCCTCCTTGTAGCTCCGGTTGCCGGAGGCTCGGGAGGATCGATCAACGAGTTATCTTTGATAAGTTAGTTGGCGTTGATCGAGCCGCCGAGTTTGGCTAGTGGAACCTGTAGAAATTTGGATGTTTTGAGACCCATCTGGCGGCGGCGAGGTAGTTGTCCGGGATCGAGTTTATCATCCAGTGTTGGGATGACTGGTGTTCAAAGGCCGATGACACGATGTTCAGAGGTCGAGGCGTGCCGCTCACAGTCTTTGATTTGATGCGGCGGTGTGGTGGTGGAAGTCCCCTATGAGAGGCGGACCAGCAGAGTCTCCACCACCACCGGTCGATTGGCAAGTGCTAAGTTAGTAGCTTTTGAGGAAGATGTAGAGACATCTTGTCCTCCTACAAACTGCGATCGTTTTGTAGCCACTTCCGTTAGTACCCTCGTGAGCGTGGGTAGTGTGGAGTTTACTTGTCAAGACTTAATCCGTCCGTGGTTTTCGGTGGCTATTAGAGAGAAGCACTTCTTACATTAGCATGTTCCAAGAGTGGAGCAGTCTTTGCCACCCTAGGGTTGGCTCTGAGTATTTGTTGAGCATCGAGTGGGATGCGAGGAGTGGGCCGTGGCTTGTGCTGTTAGTCGTGATGTCGGAGAA
Organism: Sicyos edulis; assembly: GCA_036507275.1. Classification (NCBI taxonomy): domain Eukaryota; kingdom Viridiplantae; phylum Streptophyta; class Magnoliopsida; order Cucurbitales; family Cucurbitaceae; genus Sicyos; species Sicyos edulis. The sequence goes on from CM071854.1 coordinate 20,617,855, forward strand.
TAATCTACTCGAGTGTTGAGACCCTTGTGTTGAGTGCCATTGCCCTGTCACACTGGAGTGTGACCTTCCCTTCCCTCGAGGGACTTAAAGCCCGTAAAGAGATGTTTGTGTTGTTAAGGATGTAGTGCTGTTGGCACCAAGCTTTGAGAGGAGGCCTAGAGTCGGGCCGGTTGGTACTTTAGTGCAGATGGTTCCAAGACCCGCTTGAAGTTTGGCATCCCCACTAGTCTTGTACCCACTTCACGAGATTGCACTGTTTGGGTTGCATAAGAGATCTAGCTCGGTGGTAGTAAGAGAACTACAAGAGTGAGGTTGTTCGAGGATAAGTAGGAGCCTTTCAGAGTCACCGAGAGCTAGGTACAAAGGATGTGTTGGTTGTTAAGGGCTAAGCGCGTCGAGTTCTCGCGCTGTGTTGTGGGGCTTGTGAGCCAGTTGGATGGT